>JACGCM010000091.1:0-11027 GCA_014058105.1 Kingdonia uniflora | reverse complement strand
GTGCAGTGAGCAAAAAAATTAGCTCACGCACTTCAGCTATCTTTATCGCTAACCACCCTCACAGCATAACCAATTCTCTCAAATTGAGTCCACGCCATTTTAATTTTCTTCCACTTGCTTAAAGCTCATGCCCCCTATTTATACAATTGACTAGATTGCAGCAAACCCCCCATTGTAATTATATTTTGTTCTTTCAAAACAAAAACCCTACTATCTTGAGAACAATTATTTGAGCTTATCTCTCCATATTGACCTCAATGAATTCGGCCTCGTCCATCTCAACCTTACTTTATTTCTCCACATCGACCTTTAATAAATCGAAGCGATCTCCAATAGCTTGAATTCCCAATTCTTATATATCCTAACAGTTTACAGTTTTTCTCCCCCCCAAAAAAATTCTAAATCATTCCATTCAAAAACAAATTAGGATACTCTTTTGAACACCAACACATTTCTATAGCTCGATTACTCTAATATATGTTTCAGTTCCAATCTCATACATTACATCTCCTATTCGTAACTCTTTGAATTATTCATAGCTCGATTTTAAGAGTTATTCTATATATCACACAGGTTTGATTAATTTTATTAGCCGAATATAATTACATGTACTTTACATATAACAAGTTTTCAAGTACTCCAAAAATAGGTACTTTACAGATAACAAGTTTTTCAAGTACTTTACAGATAACAAGTCTTTCAGGTACTCTGAAACAACAAATCTTTCATTCATATGACTTTAGTGATGTTTCACTCAAAGAATCTTCTGAAGCAAAGCAGATATAGAAGTTACCAGATTCCTTCCCCTTTCACACCATCTTACTCTGACCAAAAACTGGTTTGGAGGAAGTCTGGAGATGAAAGCAGAAGGCTCAGTGCTTGAACCAACTCTTCAAACAAAAAAGTCTTCTTAGAGCCAAGAAATGATGATCATGTAGAAGCAGACTTCCATTCTCCGTCTCCCTTCACCACTACCACCACCGCAGAGTTGGTAGAGATGAAGAGGGCATGACCTTAGAATCCAATCCAACGTAGGACATCGGCGCAATTGACCTGTAGTTTATACCAACCCCAGTATCTGTCTCCTCAACCTTGTCTTCTGCAAGGAATTGGAGACAACTCCAACGTTGCTCGCATGTTAAGAAAACATTATGAATCTCCATCTACAGTAAAAATCTTCGTCATCTTCAACCGCTTCTTCTTCCGACATACCCTGATACGTCAGTGGAATGGAAACGGGGTGACATCTCCAAGGACTGATCGCCAAAATATCTCAACCTCAACTTCCGCATCTCAATAGAAACTCTTCTTCGTAAACCATTCTCCAGGTCTTCACCGTCGTCAATAAGACTTCGTGAGAATATTGAAACAAACAACGTACTTTTCCATTATCCTCAGTGCAGGTACTATTATATAACCCTCATATTTAATGTACAGGTACGTTTCCCAAGCGTCATTATTCAAAATAGATGAAACTCTCAAAACCCCAGCCGTCACGTACATTAATATTTCTGTCATTATTCATGCAAAAGCATCCCCCTATAAAATATGCATTTTCCATACAGTCAAATCCACATTACTATTTCCTTCATTTTCAAAATCCCAAAACCCGTATACCCGCAAATTATTTCTCAACAAAAGCCACTCGTGACTTCGGCTGTGAGGGGGCAATTGTAGGAGCCTATCCCTCGATATAACTAATTTGAGTTTTTCTAGTTTAAAACTACTATATCAGACTCATGCATTCCACATATGATATAAACAGTCAGTATTAACACCTACGCCACGAGCTGATGAAAAATGTGGGTCACGCTCAATAGAAAAACATAAACAGTCAAAGACACCAGTCTCTCACAAAACTCAACAGTTGCTCAGTCAACTGCACTTACCATATTGTTCAGAGAATGTGCATCAGCACGATAAAGAACTGTGGAGATGGCCTATATAAAGAAAAAGTTCTATAAGAGACAAGGACCAGAAAAAATATATGAAAAATCACCAAGAAAACTATATTTTCTAGATTCTCAAAATATCAAACTTCTTATGTACAAGATCCAGTATTTCTAGTTTAAGAAATCACTTATAATAAGATATCAGCCTCAAGCAATAAAAGTCACTATTACAAAAACCCTCAACTCGAGGTCGTGGTTTTTTACCTATTCAGAGATTTTTCATGCTAAATCACCTGTGTCATTCTTATTTTACATTAGTTTTTGTCACAGGAACATTGGTGTAAGAGCTAATTCCAACCATTTCTAGCTTACGGAATTAGACCATTACACATACCAGTTCGACCAATGATGAAGAATACCTTCCATTTTTTGCCAGTTTCCTGGCATGTGCCTCTTTTCGGTGTTGAAGGATTTCTCTAAGGACGAGATCGTCGATTGGAATGTACGGCTTCAGACTCTTTTGTTGTATGAGCTGGCCAGTATATGGTGATATCGACCTAGGTTGGCAATAGTGCATTTCCTAGTTCATCAATTCCATTCATATTGCATCCCATTCGTTTCCTAGTTTCATCAATTCAATTCATATTGCATTCGTTATCGGGGCCAAGATAGGCAATAAAGGCTTTCGCCAATCGTCATCCTCATTTTTATCACCCTCAATGTTGATCGTGCAAACAGAATATCAATCAATACTGGGGTTGATATTACTTTGATCTATAGATATCTGGCTTTTGTACCTAAGATCCCGGCTAGATAAGCCAAGGAATCGGCGTGTCTATTTTTACCTCGAGATAGATAGTCGAGAGTTGCTTTCGTAAATATGCTCATCTTGTCGGCAACGAGGGCTGCATACTCGATCATCTTAGCATTCTTCTTGTATTGTTCAGAGTAATGGTAGATGATGAGTAGAGCACCTGTGTAGACTGAGAACTCTGGGATGCCAAGCACGAGAGCGACGTTGAGTTCATGAATTAGAGCTTCGTATTTTGTGATACTGTTGGAGGCTTCAAAATCCAAGAGGATTGATTTCTCGATTCTATTGTTGGAAGGGGTAATCAATACGATTCCAATTCTAGACCCTGCGGGTCCTGCTGAGCCATCTGTAAGAAGTCTCCACCTTTCCATGTAACCCATTTAGCTCGTTCATCAAATACTTTGGTGGGTAGATCTTCTGTAATTTCTTTTGTAAGGTCAGGATCGTGCTCCTCCCAATCAGGATCTTCCACTGGAAAATCCGTGAGAAATTAGACAATGGCCTGACCCTTTTCTGAATGTCTTTGTTCAAACTTGATATCATGTTCTCCCAAACTAACTGACCATTGTTGCACTCTCCTGGATTTTTCTTTTTGGACAAACTTCTCGGAGTGGGCAGTTTGTCATGACTTTGACTAAATGAGCTTAGAAGTAGTACTTAAGTTTCTGTGAAGTGTAAACAAGAGTTAGAGAGAGTTTCTCAATTTTAGAATACCTCGTTTCTACGGAAGTGAGAGTTTTGCTAATGAAATAGACTGGCTTTTTGATCTCCCCTCAAGTTGAATGAGAACTGAGCTGATAGAAGTGTATGTAACCGCCAGGTAAATGATCAATTTCTCATTATCTACCGGGTGCTCATGATGGGAGACTTCCCCAGATAGGTTTTAAGTTCCTGAAAAGCTGCCTCGTATTCTGATGTCTACTTGATATCTTCGTTGGGTTGAACCTTTCCTCTTTGGGTACAACCTCGGAGTAGTAGGAACAACCAACGACAATAATATGAAGATTTAGAAATGAATCGGTTGATAGAGGCAATCTTGCCAGTATGTTTTTTGTACGTCCTTCATTGTTTTTAGAGATGGCATGTTGAAGAGAGCTTGAATTTGATCTGGGTTAGCCTTAATCCTCTTCTTGTTGATGAGATGGTCATGGAATCAGCCTGAATATACTCCGAATTTGATCTGGGTTAGCCTTAATCCCCTTTTGGCTGATGAGATGGTCATGGAATCAGGATTGAGTCGCATCTTGTAAGATCGCAAAATGCTGAATATTGTGGTTAGATTTATGATGTGGTTATTTGACTGTATGCTTTTGCACAAAAGATCATCAATGTAAACTTTAACGATTTTCCCGAGATGTGCTTTAAACATAGTCATCATTAACCGTTGATAAGTTGCGCATGTTTTCTTGACTCCGAAAGGCATGACTTTGTAGCAGTAAAGTCCTCTTTTAGTGATAAAAGTAGTTTTTTTCTTTATCTTCTTCCAAGAGAGGAATCTGATTGTATCTAAAAGTAGTGTCCATCATAGATAAGAGTTTGTGACCTTCTGTTGAGTCAAGAATTTGATAGATGATAGGAATAGGGAAACTATCCATTGGAGTATGTTTGTTTAGATCGGTAAAGTCTACACAAACTCGGACTTTCCATTCTTCTTTAAAAAAACGACGATGCTTGATATCCAATCTGGATACTTGGCTTCTCGAATGAATCACACTTTGATCAATTTCTCGATCACAATGTTGACTTCATCTTGAAAATGAAGTAAGAGGCATCAATGTTTTTGTTTGACCGTTATAGCGTTAATGTTGATGGCCAATTTGTGACATGCCTTGGTCGGATTGACCCCAGGCATCTCTTCGTCGAAAGTCCACGCAAAAATATCTCGATTTAGTTGTAAGAACTGAATGAGAGCATCCTTATCGTGTTAGGCCATCTTGGTACCGATCAAAGTACCTCTGCTAGGTTCATCAATGTCGATGTATTCTGTGGGCTCTTCTATAGAAGGTTGATCATCGATGTGACCAGCTTTTTGTAATTGTTATACAGCGTATCTGTCTGAGATTTCCAGAATAGAGATATGGTATTCACGCAAGCTCGAGAAAACTTTTGACTGCCTTTGATTTCATAGATTCCATCGTTATGATTGAAGCGGAAGGCTTAATGATAAATAGAAGTGATTGTTACCATGTTATGAATCCAGCAGCAGCTCATAATCCCGAGATGACGAGATTTAGCGCTGATGACGTAGAAGACAATGTCGATTGTAGCTGGTCTAGCGGTAATAGGTAATATTATCTTGCCTACTCGCTTTTCTTTGGAACCATGAAATTCACTGATATCACTGTCGCTCAGATTGACTTGATCGGCCAATCCATCTGGTCGATTGTGCTTTAAAAGATAATCTCAATTCTGCTTCCTGTATCGATCATCATTGTATACATGACAAACTTCTTCATCTTAAGCATTATGGCTAATACATCATGATGTATAAATTTTACATGACTAATGTCGCAATCTTTGAATGAGATCCCAAGCCAGCCATTGTTCAACTCAGGTAGAAGCTTAACCTCTTTATCTTGAGGTGTGAAGACGCAACATTCTGATAGTCTCCTATGCTTGAATCTACAGGAGTTGTTGATCTCATGAATCTTGATCATGTTGTTATGGTACATATGGTAGATATATTTTTTCTCAGCTTGATCTTCGACCTGGACTACTTCGAGCTACTTCTTATAGTTGCCATCCTTGTAGGATTGTAGGTCAATAATGTATTCGTGCATCCACCCATCTTTGAAAATGAATTCCATCAACCTCTGTAAAGTATAGCAGTTGTCAATAGCATGATAATTTACCTTGTGATGCATGTAGTACGAGTGGCTTTCGATTGGTTCCAATGGTTGAGATGAACGGTATAGCTTATCCTTTGATAGAATTAGAAAAATTATAGAGATTCAGACATTCATCTATAGGAGTACCAGTTTAGATAATGTACCGCCTTTCTGAGGGTTGCCAGTATTGCCCATGGAACGTTTGTGATCACATTGATCCACCTTCAGTTCAATGTTTCATTCTGTAGGTGGACCTTTGGTGGTTATGACAAATTTAGTAGATTTATGCCTTTGGACATCATCATTTCCAGGTCAACATACCCATTGACCTTGGTGATCATATCCTCCAAGGTCGCAGGTTTGTTGAGGAAGTGGTGTTCTTTGGCATTGTAGTCGAGCTGGAGCGCGTTGATGAAAGCAGTAACAGCTATTTTTTATCAAGATTATCTACTTTTCGTCTGAGCTTCATAAACTTCTTGGCAAATGCCTCGAGCTTCTCTCCTTGTGATTGTTTAAGACTAATAAGAGAATATAAATTCCCCTCCTTGTCTTTGTTGTAAGCATATGTCTTGATGAATTGCTTTTGTAAATAATTGAATGTGATGATGAAATCTTTAGGTAGAGAGTAGAACCACCGAAGTGGTTCTCCCTATGGACTTGTTACGAACAGACAGCAGAGAATGTGGTTGAGATTGGAGTACAATCTCAATGAATCATGGAATTGTTGAATGTGCTCCTTTGGGTCAGTGCCCTTATATTTACATATCTTCGGAGTATGGAAACCTTTCAGTACTTCCATATCGAATAACTCTTTGGTAATCGGACTACCTTGCAACTTGGTGAGGTCATCTTTATGGCCTAGCATCTGAGCTTCAATTAACTCCTCAATACATGATCTATATGTTCTTGCATGACATATTGACATGTGGCTTGAGTGGCTTGGTGAGGTGGTTGAGGATTATGAGTGTCGGTTCCCTCACTCAAGCGATCACGTACTAGAATTCAAGGTTGAGGTCGTTGTTCTTCCTCTTGATGTTTGGAAGGTCAGAGACCTCTACTGATATCAGACTGAACTTCACCGCCCAATGAAGGGAAGTTTGATGTTCATGTTGAACATTTCTGGAAATAGCTTTGTTGTGGTTACTCGAGGTCCTAATCTTTCTTACGTAGAAACCTGGGAGGTCTCTGGCATCTGATCACGATCTCAAGTTTGGGGAGCCTATTGAGTATCATGTAGAACATGTAACGTAGTTTACATAGTTATTATATGTTCCTCATGTCGTTTGAACGCTGATAAACGAGCTTGTCGCTCGGCTTCGAGCTCCTTCTCTCGAAGCTCTCGGTTAAGAGTTAACTGACGTTCGAGCTCATTACATTTTTTATTTTGGCGTGGAGATTCGTCTGTAGTTTTGCAAGCTGTTCTGGCTCAACTCAAAGATCGAGCTGGATTCCGGTTACTGGTCATCTGGAAGTGAACATGATTGGAGATTGATAGTAGAATAAATATATGCCTTAGGATATTGTGGAAATGTCTCTTTCCCACAGACGGTGCCAAATGTAATGCATAATCCTGTTAGCTTAAAATGGCTCAGAATTAGCTTTTACACCAATGTACCGGTGGCAAAAACTAATGTAAAGCAAGAAATGACATAGGTGATTTAGCGTGAAAAACCTTTGAATAGATAAAAAAAACTACGACCTCGAGTTGAGGGTTTTGTAACAGTAACTTTTATTGGTTGAGGCAGATATTTATTACAAGTGATCTCTCAAACTATAAATAGTTGATCTGTGAATAAGAAGTATTTAGGATATAGAAAATTGGTTTTCTTGGTATTTTTTTGTGTCTCTGTCTCTTCTAGAACTTTTTCTTTAAATAGGCCTTACCCGCAGCTCGTTATCGTGCTGAATCACGTTCTCCAAATAATGACGTAAGTGGTGGTTGACTGAGTAACTGTTGAGTTCGTAGGAGGTATGTGTCTTTGACTTGTTCATGTTCTTTGTTGTACTCAATCCACTTTCTTTATCAGTTCGAGGATAGGTGTCAATGTTAACTATTTATATCACGTGTGAAATGCGTGAGCTAACATGGAGGTAGCTCAAATTGAGTTAGCTCGAGATAAGTCCTCACATTTCTCATCTTCATCATCTTTTTTATCACCCTTCTTCCACTTCACATACAACAAATGAAATGAACAAAGACTTCATAAGAAATAAAAGTTTTGGAAAATAGAATGACAAAGACATCTGAACAAATGCCAAAAAATTCTGAACAAATGACAGACTTATGAAAAAATGACAAAGTTCATAAAGTAAATGCCATTTTTTTGAAAATAAATGTCAAATAAAATCATATAAATGATAAGAAGTCGTAAACGGATGATACCCCTAGAAGATTACCACCATATTCAGACGATATCACTTTCAAATTCACTTCCCTTTCAACTTCAACTTCATCTTGTACCATTAATCTTTTACCACCTCCAATCCCTCTCCAGGGGTAACTTGTTGAATCAATTTTTTTCCAGTTGATTAAATTTTCTCAAGTTCTGGGAATTCCACCCGTCTCTTCCTTGGTGCTTTATTAGCCTTCTTGAGGATTTGGGATTTCAAAAAGATTAGTGGGACATGATCAAATTGTTCATTAGTTAGAGCTTCTTTCTTCGGGCCTTCAACTTTTTTCTTCAGGGGCGCATCAGCTTCTTCTGCCTTCTTGTTCTTATTGTTGGCATTCATCTTTCTTTTTTTCTGCCTTTCTCCCTTACCTTTTTTCTTCTTTTCGATCTTTTGACTTTTTGTTGGAGCTCACTTTGCCAGGTTCTCAGCTCCGCCTTCTTCTTTTTCCCATCTTCTTTCCCATTACCTTCTTCTTCTCGTTTGTACTTCGCAGTTTTCTCAGGAGTAAAGAACTGGTACTGCCCAAGGAGTAGAGTACCATCTCTAAGTGATAGAGTACTGTCTTTAACTGTAGACATCAAAATTCGTTCCAACATTTTACCATGGTACTATAACATTTTACCATGGTCCTCTAACTGGGAGCATACCTTAACCACTGTAGCTCCGATCTCAGTAGTAGAAGAACTGTACCAATTGTAGGTATACAGACTGTAGGTGGTTCGATTGTAGGCGCACCACCGATTGAAGATGCTTCGATGTGATTTCTCTGAAATATTCAAACAGATGACAAAGTATAATTTAGAAATAACCGAAATAAATCTAACAATGACAATAGGCACAAAATAGATGACAAAAAGAGACTTAATAATGACAAAGAAAGAAATCAAACAAATGACAAGAAGATGATACAAAATGCCAAACCTAAGCAAATAAAATGATACGAAACCTAAATAAATGACAAGGAAGAAATAAATGAATCATTCATACAAAGAATGGAAGATTACCATGGCCTCTTGTATAATTTTTGTTGTATGTCAGTTTCAGACGCCTTCATAGCTATTACCAGCAAGTCGGGGTTAGCAAAAAACTTTTTAAACGTCATAATTTGGTGACGCTTAAAGGATGTCATCCTCCATCCCTATAGCTTAGGGAACAAATATTTGGATTCATAAATTCTTGGAAACTTCAGGCTAGGAATAGAGAGGAAAGTTCATATCATCAACACCCAGGTACATATGTGCAGAGATAAAATTTTAACTGATTTTTATCAGCGGTCAATCGATATTTGGCAAACTCTACTATTTGACGCCACAAGAAATTATAGACTTGCTCACCCCAGGGGAATCTGCTAATCACTACTATATCATATACTAGATCAACAACTTTACCTCAACGTTTCTCCCTTGTTCAGGAGGAGAAGAGATAGTATAATTTTTAACTAATTTAATCGAAGAACATCGTCTGCAAAACAAAATCACACTCGGCTAAGAATAAGAATGGGTAAAAAATGCCAAAGAATACACAATGTAATGATAAGAACCTTAGAAAATAATAACCCAAAAATGGCAAATACAATACATAAATTTTGGGGTGACAAATACAATGAAGAATGATGATAAAACAGACCAAACCAATGATAAATTAGAACCTTACCATGATATCTTTCCAATTTTTCCTATTTTAAATCCCTGTCAATTTCCATCAACCCATATGTATTCTTCTTCTTGGGGAATCACTTCATTCTAAAATTCGTTATATACTCAAGATCAACAAATAAGAACTCATCTGCAATAGGAGAGACGCAACTCTAAAATTAGGCAAACATGAATGGGTTTCATATGAATTATCATCCCCCCAAATTGGAATTTCATATCACCAAGATGACGATCGAATATTTCTACAACCAACGTCAACATCATCGTTATTGGATCAATCAACAGTAGCGGTGCAAAGTAGGTGGTACAAAGAGCCCCTTCTTCTCTTCAGGCAGAGGTGCAAACATTTTGTGAAGTCACATACCTGTACATCGAGAGGTATAATTTTTAGCATTAGAGGTGTCATTCTTGGCTCACCCTCCTGTGTTTGGTTCTCCTCATCAAATTGCCCATTCACTTCTTTATCAGACTTCATTGTAAAAAAATTAACTTTAATCAAACACCTGGTAGGCAGTAGTCACACAGATGATTTGCCACATAAATAACGCTGAAATCACACACACACCCGATGTGTAAAATCATGACGATTGTGAGAAAACGGTTTGTGCGACCGGGACAGTTTTACGGTTGTCAATTACACACACGATGTGTAGAATCGGGACGGTTTTACAACATTTATAGTCATCGTGTAAGAAGAAAGTGTTTGAGGAATAGGGATAGTTTTTGGCACCAAAGCTAGACGAACTTACTTAAGCCTAAACAACATTAAACAAATGCCAAATAATATAACTGATGGTGACATAGTCTGCATGATTCAATATAACAGATGGTTTGAAAGCGTGGCAAATTTTTCCACAACAAATGATAAAATGCATGAAATGGCGACAGTGTATGTCGTACACATCTCGAAATGGTAATAACGTGTGTATATCAACGAATTAAATTTGGACCCGTGGTGTGATAATATATTTTAAATGATTAGAACTTTTTTTATTATTATTTTGGAAGTGACATCGTATAGTAGAGCCCACAACCTTACATGTGGCCTTACTTGTGGAGCCCACGACCTACAACCTACTGTAATAATTAAGCAGTTGATTTTTTGGAAAATGTCAAAGTTATATAAAACAAATGACAAAGTAGCCTGAACAAATGGGAAAATTCGTTATTGATTATGACAACTAGTTGTTACAAATGACATAGGTACTGAAAGAATGCCAGAGTTTAACTGAATAAATGACATAGTTTGGGTGGCAGCAGCCGCGCAGATGACTTGCCATTGTTTATTCCATGAGTTGAGTACAGTAGAGTACCATCTACAGGAGTACGAGTACCATCATTTTCTCCATGCCCAAGGAGTAGAGTACCAGTCTTTAATCAAACACTTGGGTAGGCAACAGTCACACAGACGTTTGTGACAAATAATCAGAACAATTTTTGTGGT
>JACGCM010001421.1:0-145998 GCA_014058105.1 Kingdonia uniflora | reverse complement strand
TTCGAGGATTGTGATACTAGTCATGTCAAATTTCCACATCATGATGCATTAGTCATAATGCTCAGATGAATCAGTTTGTCATGCACCAATGATGATCGATACTGGAAGCAATATTGAAATTCTTTTTCAGAGTACGATCGACCAGATGGGTTTCGCCGGCCAAGTCATTCAGAGTGATACGACATCAGTGGGTTCAGTGGCTCCAGGGAGGAATGAGTGGGTAATTTTATCTTACCTATTACCGTGGGACCAGCCACTATCGACATCATTTTCTATGTCATCAATGCCAAATTTTACTTTCTTGGGATTATGGGCCCCTGCTGGATACACAATATGGAAGCAATCACTTTCACCTATCATCAAGCACTCCGATTCAAACACGACAACGGTATTTTGAGATCAGAGGTAGTCAGAAACTCTCTCGAGCTTGTAAAAATACTGTCTTTGCCATCCTAGATACTTCTGACAGATTGGCCGCATAGTAATTATACAAAATTGATCACCTCGATGATCAATCACCTATAGAGAATCCCACGGAATATGTCCACATTGATGGACCTAGCAGAGGTATGTTCATCAGAACCAAGCTGGTTTAGCAGGAGAATGATGCTCTCATTCAATTTTTGCAACTCAATCGAGATGTTTTTGCATGGTCTTTCGAAGAAATTCCCGGCGTCGATCCAGCCATGGCTTGCCACAAGTTAGCCATCACATCAACGCCACGACGGTCAAACATAAATAGCGATGACTTTCACCCGTCTCTCGAGATGAAGTTAACACCGAGATCAAGACATAGATCAAAGTGGGATTCATTCAAGAAGCAAGTATCAAAACTGGATATCCAACTTTTTACTGTCCTAAAGAAGAATGAAAAGTCCACCGTTTGCACCAATTTCATAGATCTGAACAAACATACTCCAAAGAACAGTTTCCCCCCTCCTAACATTCATCAATTCCTCAATTCCACTGCAGGCCAAGATCTCCTATCCATGATGGACGCTGTTTTAGGATATAATCATATCCCACTTCTGGAAGAAGATCAAGAAAAGACAATATTCATCATCGAAAGTGGCCTTTAATGTTACAAAGTCATGCCCTTCGGGATCAAGAACGCTGGGGCTACATATTAACGATTGATGACTGCCATGTTCAAAGCACACCTGGGAAAAATTGTTGAAGTCTATATCAACAATTTTTGGTGCAAAAGCATACAGTTATATAATCACATCTCAGATCTCAGCACAATATTCAACATCCTTCGATCTTGCAGAATGCACCTCAACCCTGATAAGTGTAAATTTGGGGTACATTCTGGCCGCTTTCTAGGCCACCTCATCTGCAAGAAAGGGATTGAGGCTGAACTAGATCAAATTCGGGCTTTCCTCGACATGCCTTCTCCAAAGACAACAAAAGACGTTCAAAAACTCGCCGGTAAAATTGCCGCGATCAACCGTTTCGCCTATAAATCTTCAGACCGCTATCGTTGGCTATTCCTATTACTCCACAAATGTACCAATCGAGGAAAGGTTCAGCCAACTGCGAAAGTCACATGGACACCAGAATTTGAAGTAGCTTTTCAGGATTTTAAAATCTATTTTGGGATGTCTCCCATAATGAGCACCCCAATAGGTGATGAGGAACTGATAATCTTCCTAGCAGTCACAGATACTTCTCTCAGCTCGATTCTCATTTTCCTGGAAGGGAAAATAATGAAACTAGTCTTCTTTATCAGTAAAACACTCACAATAGCATAAATAAGGTACTCTAAAATTGAGAAACTTCTTCTTACCTTTGTTTATACGTCACAAAAACTCAAGTACAACTTCCATGCATATTTCATCAAAGTTATGACAAACTACCCTCTTCGAGATGTTTTTTCCAACAAAGAGAAGTCACAATGAGTGCAACAATGGTCAGTCAGTTTTGGCGAACATGATATCAAGTTTGAACAGCGTCATTCCGAAAAAGGTCAGGCCATTGCTGATTTTCTCACAGATTTTCCAGTGGAGGATCCCGAGTGGGAGGAGCATGACCTGGACCTTATCAAAAGCCATGAGAATCTAACTCCCAAGCCATTCACGAACGAGCTGACTAGATCACTACGTCAGGGTGAATGTTTCTCACAGATTGATTAGCAGGACCCACAGGGTCAGGAATCAGGATTGCTTTGATTACCCCTTCAAATGATAAAATTGAGAAATTAATCCACTTGGATTTTGTGGCCTCAAATAATGTCACCGAGTATGAAGCTTTCATTCATGAACTCGACCTCGCACTTGAGCTCGATATCCCCAAACTCTTAGTTTTCACCGATTCATTACTCATCGTTAATCATTATTCAGAGCAATACAAGTAGAATGGGAAGATGATCAAATATGCAGCCCTCGTTACAGATAGGATGAGTAAGTTCGCGAAAGCAACTCTCGAATATCTTCCTCGAGGTGAAAATAGACATGCCGATTCCTTGGCATATCTAGCCAAGGTCTTGGGTACAGAAGCTCGATATCTCCAGATTGAAATCATTTCAACTCCTAACATTGATTGCATATCTGTATGCACGATCAACACTGGGGGCGATAAAGGGGGAGATGACGATTGACGACAGCCTTTCTTAGCCTACCTCGGTATCGATAATAAGTACAAAAGACCGCTCCCTGCAGATCTAAAAGAGCGTCGATAGCTGATCAACCACTCGTAATACTGCATTATTCAGAATGGTATGCTTTACCGCTTCTCCGTTATAGGGCCTTACCTTAAGTGCCTCACGAAGTCAAAAGCAGATGAACTGCTCTACGAATTACACGAAGGAAATTGTTGCTCCCACTTTGCAGGTTGATCATTGGCGAACCGAGCTATAACTCAAAGAATATTCTGGCCTGGCATGCGTAAGCAAGCAGAAGAGTATTCCTGCAGGTACGACACCTGCCAGAAATTTAGACATGTGATACACGCCCCTGCGTTCGAACTCTATGCAAGCATGGTTTTCTGGCCATTCAAAAGATGGGCGCTAGACCTCTTCGATAAGTTCCCTAACTCTCTAGGTAATCATTGTCACCTACTCGTAGCTACCGATTACTTTACAAAATGGGTAGAAGAAATTCTACTATGTCAAACCAGAGAAGACGAGGTCATCTCTTTTATTTGGAACCACATAATCACTTGATTTGGGCGCCCTCACTTAATTCATATCAATAACGGGCCCCAATTTGTGGGAGATAAGGTCGTAACCTTCTTAAATCATCACAATATCATCCACTCACCATCAAATCCATACTATCCTCAAGGCAATGGCCAAGCTGAAATCACCAACAAAACCATTGTGGATGGACTAAAAAAATGGCTTCACTTATAGAAAAAAGGAAATTGGGTTTGGAAACTACCTTACGTCCTGTGGGCGTATCGAACCACTCCCCGACAATCCACTGGGTGTACCCCATTCCTCCTTGCTTATGGCACTGAGGCAGTTATTTTTTTTGAATGTCATCATCCAGTTCGTGATCACGAGAAAATGAGTTAGAATTGGCTTGCAACCTCAATATGATAGATGAGACTAGGGAACGCGCCATCACTAACCTAGGTCGATATCATCATATGCTTACCAGGTCGTACAATAACTGATTTAGGAGCTGTACTTTCCAAATCAGAGATCTCGTCCTCAAAAAAATTCCTTAATATCGCAAAGAGCCTCTTGCTGGAAAATTAACCGACAATTGTGAGGGTCCATTCATTATCATGTCTCTCAGGCATGGGATCATACTATCTCATGATAGAAGAGGGAATCCCCATTTCAAATCCTTGGAATACTAGATGACTGAAGCGGTACTATCGTTAGGTGTCTTACTACTCCATTTCCATTATTCACTGTTTATTTTTCAATTCCAAAAGTGAGATTCTTATCTCCATCCAATGTAAATTCTGAACTAATCAATGAAAGTTTTTTTTGAACAATGTCATTCTCTTCACGAACATTCGTCCACACTTTACAGATTCAAGCATAGATAATACTAGCTTACAATCAATCTTTTCCAAGTTCAATCAAGGATATCACTTGATTGGCTTCTTTTACTATATCTCTACGATTGCGGCAAGTGTAAAAACTTGTTTGAGTTTTTTAGACTTATATCCTTTGATATATCGATATTTGACATATATCCCTCCATTTAGCAAAAAAGCAGTTATAGTACTTTTTTTCAATTTGACTCTGGTCAACTCACGTTGACTCACATGCTTAACGATAAGATGTAAAGACCAACTTACCCTTTAAACTCACATGCTATGCAACTAATCTATTCTCTTCCTCAGCTCGTCTAAAAACAACAGCTCCTCTCTAAAATTTGAAAATAACAAAACTCTCAAATTTGAAGAATAATGGTGAAGAAGAAGAACTCGAAGAAGAGCTCAAAAATGTAATTAAGAGATGAGGTTGGTGATGATGATTCCAACCCCATCACCGTCCCTGATAATACAGTAGATGATTACCCTCCACCTGATTTGGAAGAAACAATAATGTGGCTCTCTATTCCCAAACCAAGGTATGAATTTATACTTACAATGTTCAATTGGGATATTTTTTAAGGTCTATTAGAAATTGGGTTTTTTTAGGGTTTGTAATTAAATTGGGGGTTTCAAAATTTAGGGTATTTGCTACTCAATTAGGGTTTTTGGTATGATATTAGTACTAATTATAGTCCTATACAATGTACTATTTATAATGTACAATGCATATATATGTTCAATGTTTAATTGCTGTGTTGCTGGCATACATACGATTTGAGGGATGTTTTTATTAACTATGGGGGAAAGTAGGGTAAAATGAGTCTTGCTGGTTGGGTTGAAAATGATTATAAAGGGGGGAAGAGTTTTAAGTTTAGGATATTATGTGGGGAGGGGATAAATTATGGGGAATTTGTAAGAGATATTGCAGACAAGGTGAATGACCATCATGGGGTGGGGAATTATATTCTAGAGGGGAATGTAATAGAGTTTATGTGTTTGTACAATGGGCTGCCTTTTATTGTCAGGAGTACAGATGATTTGAAAGAAATGTGGGCACAGGGTGATGAAAGTTATCCAATGAGAACGCATGTTTATATCAAGCCAACAGATGTAGTAAGAGAGATAGTTGATGAAGCTGGGGAGTATGTTCTTCTAGAGAAAGATGAGATAGATTATATCATATCCCCAAGAGAGACAAAAAAGAAGAATACCACCCTAGTTAAGGCCACCCCAGTTAAGAAGGATACTAAGAAAAAGGGAAAAGCAGTGGCTGCAAATAAACCAGCCAAGAGGTAGAAGAATGTTGAATTCTCAGACTCAGAAGAATTTGATACTTTACCTAAAGTTTATCAAAGTGACAAAGAGATTGACCCAGAGGAAATTGCAGATTATGGGATAAAAACTACAGTGAATATGGTGGCAGAAAGTGAAAGTGAATGTGATGATATAGATGAAGAACAAGAGAGATGGGTTAGGTATGCCCAAGTTGGGATTGATTGTTTGGGGGCTGAGGATGGTTATTACAGTACCCACTCATATGATGATGAGGATTATGTTCTTACTGCTGAAGAGCTTGAAAGAGGTGATGATTTTGAAGGTGTTGATGTGGAATGGGATGATATCTATAGTAAAGAGGAGGATGACAGAGTGAAAACACCATTAGAAGTTGGTTTCAAACAACTTGAGGTAGGGATGCAATAGGCAACTGTATATGAAGCTAAATAACATATGAGAAGGTTTGGAATTGTGAACCACTTTACATATATATCCATCAAGAATGACCTTACTAGACTGAGGTTTAAGTGTTCAGAGGAAAACTGTGAGTGGTTGGTATTTCTATCAAGAAAAAATGATGGGCACAGTATGGTTTTAAGACATGGTAACTTTCAATATTCTTGTGAGGGAAGGCTAGGGGTAGAAAATACCTTGTGTAATGCACCATGGGTTATTAGAGAAGTTGAAGCATTGGTTAGATATGTTAGGGCAATGACTCCCAAGGCAATTAAGACCAGAATGAAGACAAAGTTTGGTGTTAAGATTAGTTATTAGACTGCTTAGAATGCAAGACAAATCTGCATGGAGAGTATAGTAGGGTCTTATGATTAGGCTTACTAGGAGTTACCTTTATTGTGTGCGGAGATTTTGAAATCCAATCCTGGGAGCATAGCTAGAACCTGGGGACAAGATGACACACTGCAGTGGACTGGTACTCTTATGGCTTTCAGGGCATCTTTGAATGGCTTTGTTAAGGGGTGTAGACCTATATTGGGGCTTGATGGTTGTTTTTTAAAAGGGAAGTATGAAGGGGTTTGCCTATCTGTACTTAGCCTTGATGCCAACAATGGCTTGTTCCCAATTGGAGTGTACATGTGCATAACTAAATTTAAAGACAGTTGGATTGATTTTCTTACTAAGGTAGAACCTTACTTATCTGCACACCCGGGAAAATTGACCTTTATCTCTGATAGGCAGAAGGGGATTATTGATTCAGTGGCAGAGATATTTCCACATGAAAATCATTGGCTTTGTTTCAGGCACATGTTTAAAAACATGAAAAAATACCACAAGGGAGCACACTTAGAAAGACTGTCATGGGGAGCTATAAGAGCTTTTAGGCAGACTGAAAAACAAGAGTTTCTAAATCAGCTTGGCATTGACATCCCTGGGGTAAGGGACTACTTGGAAAAAAAACCATATGACCATTGGTGTAGATCTCATTTTGATTGTACTTCAAAATGTGAACATATAACCAATAATTTTAGTGAGTCCTTCAATTGGTGGTTCATGAAGATCAGAGATAAACCACTAACCAAAGAATTTGAGAGACTAAGTTTGATGCTTATGAAACTAATGTTTGATAGAAGAACCAAAATAGAGTCATGGGATCAAGGTGGTTTGGTACCAAGAGCAGTTAAACATCTTGAGTATTTAATGGCACATTATGGGGAGTATGAGATGGAAGGAGGTGATAAGAATGAATGGGTTTCAATCTCTAGTACTGGGGCAAGGTGGGTACTAAAACTGAAAGAGAGAACTTGCCAATATATTGAGTGGCAATTAACAGGAATGCCTTGTATCCATGCTGCAAGTGTATTGATCCCAAGGAGGCAAGCATTGAAAAGGTAAAAAATATATTTGCCTAATTTATTTATTACTTTTTTTCATTTGATTTCACTGTCTCATGCATTTTCATTTGATTTCCTTGCAGTTATTTTTCACCATATCACTTTGTTGCTTCATATGTGGCTACATATAGTGGTATTATACATCCAGTATCTGATGAAACACACTGGGGCTTTGTAAGTTAAAATTTATTGGTATTATACATCCACATATAGTGGTATTATACATCCACATATAGTATGAAACACACTAGTATTATATATCCACATATAGTATGAAACACACTTGTATTATGCATCCATATATAGTGATATTATACATCCAAACACACTGGTATTATACATCGAGCGGTATTATACTTTCACTGCCTAAGTATGATACACACTGGTATTATACTTTCACTGCCTAAGTTATAGTCTCTTAATGTTCTTTTAATGTATACACACACACTATTCTTTTTGTTGCTTCTAATTGTATTATGTTAATTTATTATTGTTATGTAGCCACCTTATTTGGTTGATCCACCACCATTACAGAGAGGGAGGGGAAGACCTAGAAAGGAGAAAATCAGGGATGATGAAGTGAATAAAGTACAAAAAAAATGTGGGAAATGTGGTGCTTTTGGCCACAATAAAAAACCCTGTAAAGGTGAGCCTATCCAAATTCAAAGTGCACCTGCACCTAAAGCAAGGGGAAGACCATCAAAAAAGACAACCAAAGCATACTTCAGTCAGTCACAGCAATTAGATGTTACTCAAGTACAAACAACACCCATAGCTGGAGGAGTACAAACTACACCCATAGCAAGAGGAAGGGGTAGCAGTGGGAGGGCATCAAATACTGGCAGAGGGAGGGGAAGAAGTGCATCAATACCCATAGCTGAGGAGTACAAACGACACCTATAGCTGGAGGAAGGGGTATCAGTGGGAGGGTATCCAATACTTGCAGAGGGAGGGGAAGAAGTGCATCAATACCTATAGTTGGATAAGTAAAAACAATAAGTAGGAGGGCATTCAATGTTGGAGGAGTACAAACAAGAAGTGGGAAGTTATCCAATGCTGGCAGAGGGAGGGGAAGAGCTATGTAAACAAATCACCAAAGCTTTGTAGATGAATGGTTGAGTAACTCAGTCCCTGTAAAAGCTCCACAATCACAAGAGAGGCCACCACTAGTGATACCACCCATGCCTATAAGGACAGATGCTCCAGCAAAACCTTATAAGAAAGCCTTCAAGCCACCTAGGTAAAACTGGAGGCTTTGAAACAATGGGATTTGTTGAAACAATGTTTTTGTTATAGTTTGTAAATGTGAAACAATGTAAAACAATGCATTGGCAGTTCTTGTGAAACAATGTTTGTGTTATAGTTCTTGTATTGTAGTTTGCTATTAACAATGTGTAATGGTTTGACTGTCTTATATTATTCCTATATGTGATGGCTTTGTCGATGTCTATTAATTATATGTGATGTTGTATGTGATGTTGCATATACTATGAAATTTTCTATTATTCTTATATGTGATGCTATATCTGAAATTGTATGTGAAACTATCTTTGCATGTAATTGTGAACTGGATATTTGATGCTGCATCTGAAACTGTATGTGAAATTGTAATTGTGAAACTGTCTCTATATGTGAAGCTGTCTTTATATGTGAAACTATAATGTTATAAGAGATATGTGATGCTGTATCTTAAATGCTGTAAGTGATATTCTTGTATTTGAAATGTTGTATCTGAAACTGTCTTTATATGTGATGCTCTCTGAAATGCTGTATCTGAAATGCTAGAATACTGGAATGCTTATGACATAAAAAGAAGGCAGAATGAGGTATACTACATAAGAAGGCATGCATTCTTGTTTTCAAATCATTACATTCATGCTTTCAGACACATCTCTTTTACACAGTGACCTTCACATTAAGCTTTTCATTCTTGGCTTCCTTGAAATTCTCTAAAGTAGCCTTCAACCACTAGAAATTGCCACAAGTAAAACATTTCAAATACTTCTGCCCATAACTATGATCTTGCCTAGAAGTTTTGAGCATCCTTGTCCCAACACAACCATGTACTTCATATTTGGATTCTTTCCAAGGGCAATCTCTAATCCAATAAGATGAACCACCATACCCAAAATACCCACTTCCAGAGGAGGTCCCAGCAGAACTTCCAGATTGAACATTTGTATCAGATAACCACTGAAATTCAATGCATTTTGAGTGTTGATACTTGAGATATTTTTTGTTGTAGTTCTTTGTTGTGTATGAAGTCATAAGCTTCCTAATGCCATCACAATGAGGAAACTTACATTTGGTGTATAGCCAAGGGCAATAGTCAGGGGAGTGGCCTTCATGGTAACACATTACACACTACAATTTGGAAACAAGATAAATATATTAGACTTAAGTCCCTCTGTTTGTAAACAAGATAGGCTTTAGTCCTTTCTCTCAGAAATTTGATTCATGGACTAAAAGCTTTATTTTTGCAACTAATATAGTAATAAAGCTTGTAGTAGTGGTAAATTACCTTTGTTTGTATTTCAAAACCACCTCCCATGGCTAAATTACATTTGTTTTTTAAGGTTGCAGAACCACCTCAGATATTGGAGAGGAAGAAGAAAACCTTTTTGAAACTGAGATTGGAGAGGAAGAGAATTGATTAATGGAGAGAGGGAAGCTCAGATTAGAGAGAGGGAGAGAGAGAGGACTGGTTTTGGCTACAACGATGACCAACGGTCGACTCTTGTGCATCGTTCGATAGTTGTAGGTAAGTATCTCGAGGTATGGTTATTTATTTATTTATTTTTTAAATTGTAAAAGGGCAAACTTGTCATTAATATTTATAGAATCAGTCAACGTGAGTCAACGTAAGTCAACGTGAGTCAACGTGAGTTGTCCAGAGTCAAATTAAAAAAAAAGGACTATAACTGCTTTTCTGCTAAACGTGAGTCAACGTAAGTCAAATATCGATATATATCAAAGGATATAAGTCTAAAAAACTCAAACTTGTTTCACATCAAAGACTCAGCCAAACATGAGATAAGGCAAATGTTATACTAGTCTTCATCTTTTTCAACTTGTTTGGATCATTCAGTAGGCTGGATCGAGGATAACACTTGGTTCAGCTGAATCTTTACATCTCTGCGATTGTGGTAAGTGTAAAAACTTGTTTCACATCAATGACTCAGCCAAACAAGAGATAAGGCAATGGTAATACTAGTCTTCATCTTTTTTAACTTGTTTGGATCATTTTAGTAGACTGGATCGAGGATAACACTTGGTTCAGCTGAATCTTTACATCTCTATGATTACAGCAAGTATAAAAACTTGTTTCATATCAATGACTCAGCCAGGCATAATATAAAGCAAAGGTCGTACTAGCTTTTATCTCTTTCAATATGTCTGTGACATTTCTATAGTTCAAATCAAGTTTTAACTTGGTTTAACTCAACCTATTTCTGCGATTTAAATAAATGTAAAATTTTTGTTCTATATCAAGGACCCTACTAGACACAAGATAAGGTAATGGTTATACTAACTTTCATCTATTTCAATGTGTCTGCGACAGATACTATTTATTTTTAGGTCAAATTCATATTACAAAGGATTCTTTTCTGCTGAGGGAGTGTCAAC
Organism: Kingdonia uniflora; assembly: GCA_014058105.1. Lineage (NCBI taxonomy): Eukaryota > Viridiplantae > Streptophyta > Magnoliopsida > Ranunculales > Circaeasteraceae > Kingdonia > Kingdonia uniflora. Next base: position 135,250 of record JACGCM010001421.1, on the reverse strand, counting down.
AGTGATTCCCCACACATCAAGAGGTCTCTCTTTCAGTTTGCGAGCCATAACAGCTTTACCTTGTTTTATTGATTCAACAGTTCGAGGGCCCAGTTGGGTCTCCATGACGTCTAGATAGTCCCCTCGATCTATCTTAGCCCCACAGATACATCCCTTATCCGACAGAGTCTTGAACAAGGTATCTCGTTCTGACTCAAGTCTTTTTACTTCCTCTATAAAATAAGTAACGATCACCCTTAACAGGTCGGATCGAGACGCATCAGGTACTACCATTATTGTAAATCTCGCCTTCAACCTTTCGAGGCGTGACTTTAACCTAGAGTAATCATTCTTCCATTCAATTATTTTTGCATCTTCTTCCAGCTTGGCAATATACTTCGCTGACTCAGCTAGGTTCATGGCATCTAAGTCTACTACACGAGCACGAAGTATCCCAATTTTTGTATTCAACTCTTCCCTAGCCGGTAGATCTTTCAATAATTCTTCTTTTCTCTTCACCAGTAATTCCTTTGCTTTGATCTCCCCTTCTAAAACTTTCTCCCTGATAAGAACAGCATCCAACCTATGCTTGCATTCCCTCTAATTTGCATTTCCCTTCTGGACATGCCCCTGAATGCGAGATACGTCACTCTCTAACTCTCTAATTTGACCTGAGAGACTAACTACATCCCCTAAAATTAAAGAAGCCTTAACCTCAGTTCTACTTCCCCCTGAACACTCTTTAGCCTCGGCTTTCTTAGAATGAGCAATGGATTGGTCCTTTTCGGCTTTAAGTCGGGCAACTCTCTCGTTTAAGTCGTCGCACCTTCGTTGTTTTTCTTGAATTCCATATCTTTGGCGGGGAGGGCTTTTTGCAAATGTTTAGTTGTAGCCTTCGAAGTCGATAGATTTTCTCGAGCTACCCTCAACTCATTGTCCTTTTCGATAAATTTTTGTCTCACTCGCTCCAGCTCGTTCATACATCTTTGAAGATCAGATCAAAACTGTTCCTTTAATTATTCTAGCACCTGAATTAGGTATTGAGCCATGTCGGCCTGATTACCCTTCACAGCTGACGCTTCAACTTGACGTTGAAGCTTCTCGGTACATTCTGTTGCCTCGGATAGCTCTTTTAATCTCTTTTTTATCTCAGAATCTTTCTCTTCGACCTAAAGAGTCAGGTCAGAGACGGTCTGGGTCAACTTCACAAGTCTGAAATGCACTTTTACGTATTGATCTTCTCTGCTCTCGTCCGACTCCTTCATAATATCAAACTGCTCTACAAATACCCGATTGCACATAAGTACGTTGTCCTCACGTGCGCGAGATGAATCCAATTTGACCTGGGAAATATAACAAGTTTTAGTACAGTTTGATTCTGGAAAATCCTTTGAATATATACATACTATGTTTCTAATGGGAGTATGTGGTTTCTAAACATCTGCTTCCAAATACTTTAAAGCTAAAAGTTTGGAATCCATTTCAGATGAGCACTTCATGAGTCTGCTTTTAGCGACGAGGTACATACTTTCGATATATTACTCTGTATTAATAACATTGGATTTTTACTATGCATTTCTATCCTATTTACTTGATAACTTAACGTTGGTGTAACATGCAAGTCGAAAAACCTATTTCGATCTAACCTACAGCTCCACTTGCGCATACAGTAAGGCTTTAGAGGTCTCTCTTTCCCTGGTAAGTCTAGACTCTAGGTTGTTTATTCTGAGACTCATATCTCTAACTACCTAGAAAAGGTTTATAAGCAAAGTCAATCCACAAAAGTTTCTTCCCCACATCCAATTCAACAACTTACACAATATTTAAACAAATAAACGTTTCTACCCTTCCTTCTCGCTACTACCCTCTGGAAGTTCAACATCATCCCCTTGGTTGTCAAGACTGTCTGGCGGGAGAAACCATCCAGACCGTCCACGGCCTCCACCACTTTTGCTTCCTCATCATCTCCTTCCTTAACATAGGTGTCAACCTTAATAGTATCCACCTCCTCCTCAGAATAACTCTTCAGCATCAAGTGACGACCCAGTCTGCCATGCTCCTCAGCCATCTCGTCCAGATTGGCCATTGCCTCGACCTGTAGCTGGCCAATCGCCATGGCGTAAGAGGCCTTCAGCTGCCCAACTTCCTTCATGGCTTCAGTCTTGGCTCGAGCTAGTTCTTTCTCCAGCTCGTTCTTTGCATTCTTCAATTCAGATTTTTCTTCTTCAATACCAAGCCAAATCCCCTTCGCGAGATGAGCACCCTACATAAAATGAATCAATCTTTGTTATTAGTTCGAAACACATAAAACAACTTTTTTCCAATCAATAAAACTTACCATCTTGCTCCTATCTTCTACTCCATGGATATCCGCCAACCTGTCCCTTTCCTCGACCTCCCTAAGGTCATTTACCACAGTAGGTCATATCTCAGCAACCTTCTCCCTAGAGGATTCAACCCTCCTCCTCTTCTCTTTTGCAACCTCACCACTTTCTGTGGCGCCCGAGGCTGGCAACGACTTTAGCATCTATTTTTTTAGATATTTTTGAGCTATCTTGCCCGACCCAGGAGTCTTGGTCAAATTAGTTCAAACCTCCTCACCACTTACTTGCTTTTTTCCTTCATCAACCCCCGCCATCAACCTGGTAGACTGAGCTTTCCTAACCTTGTCCGACTTACTATCAACCCTCTTTTTTTTACTTAGGCCGAGACCCTCCAACACAAGTTCGAGTTCAGTCTCCTCCTCAATAACTTCGTCCAATAGGGATTCCTTTCTTTCCACTATAGACTTCACACCTGCAATACCAACATTTTTATTATCAGCTACAGTTGTCAGCAAAACATAACAATAATTCAATCTATGCACCTCTATACTTACTTTGTTTTACAGTTCTAAACCGAAGATCCAGAGGTTCTTCGTCATTTCTCTGAGGGAAATTACCCTTCACCCATATGACGTTATCATTCCAGGTACGACCTGCCGAATTCTGATAAAACAAATGAACTCGAGTTGCACTCGCACAAAAATATGGTCCCCCACTGGCTTTAAAATTCTTCACTTCATAAAATTGTAAAACGTCCTCTGGGGTTATCCACCTCACCTTTTCCTCTCTTTCCCATCTTTCATTCAGATGGTCACACAGAGTTATTACCTCCGACATGTTCCCGTTCAATTGAACAGGACATGCCCCAATTGCATTCATAATCCCCTTCGCCAAATTGGTGAGGGGAAGGCTCAACCGATACTCTAATTGAGATAGGTAGCAGATAAAAACCTCCGTGAGATCACTCTGGACATCCCTATCAAATTATTCTAACGTGATCGATTCATCTATACCCCTATCTCATTTTTCTACTTCCAAATCTGCCAGCAGATAAATATACTCTTCCCCCTCCGCTACTATACAACCCCTAAACTGCCTACCGACAAACTCTATACAGTTGCCACACTTCCCTCCTACAACCACATTGGCTTTACAAAACTCTCTAAAGGCATCCGAACCCAGAGGATAAGATTCTAATTGACCAGGGAAACCCGGGAATTATTTTAATCCTACTTCCCCTTCATTATAAGACTCATTCGTCCGACCAAAGGTCGATACCTTATTAACAGATGAACTACCCATCTTTAAAGCAGATTCTACAGACACGTTTTTGACTTACACAAGTGCCTCTCACGCTCGACCTACATACAGGTTAAGGTATTTATCATTTTTCCATCTATACATATATATATATGTATACATATATATATATATATATATATATATTTATATATGTATACATATATCACTAGGCCAAAAACTGTAAATAATAATACTTTTTGAGGTAGATTTACAACTTGGTTGCTCTGTTGTAATAATATGACTTCCATTAATAGTCGTTATTTTAGAACCACCATCATTTTTTACTTTTCCCCTCTTATTTTCGACTAAAAAAATTGACTCCTCTTGTAGTCGAGAAAACTATTCAATTTTGACTTTAGTGACTGTCGTTTCTAGTTTCAACTCAAAATCTCTAATAACTCCAAACCTTTCGAATCGAAATGAAAGAGTAAAATGTCATCTCACCAATTATTCAAACTTCAGATGCAATTCTTCTCCAGATGCAATTCTTCTCTTTGATTTCATAAAAATTGGGGAATCAACAAAATTGAGAAACCATTAACAAAAAAATTGAAGAATTGAATTGCAAGTTATACAACGGGTATGCTCTCTCCCTCTCTTTCTCTCTCTCTAAATTGAATTACAATCTTTTGTTGAAGTTCTATCTTGTTGGAATCGAATTATTTTCGTCGAATTTTTGGGAACAAATTTTTAGTCGCCAATGTTTTCGAAATGATTATGCAAATTTAAGGTTTCTCAAATGATTACAAATTAATGGTGCTATTGTGATTATTATCTTTTCACCCAATTCATTATTGCTCTACTCGATCTAAAAGTAAGTATCCTAATCTCAAACCCCTAATTCTCTTTCTGATTTTTTAATCAATTCCTCAATCTCAAACCCCCAATTAATGTATTCTTAACTGAAAATTCCTCAATCCCCAAATTGTTCCTTTACAAATTTTTATTTAAATTTACGTATTTTTTTTGGAATTACTGATCCATGGTCGCAGTTTCTATAAAAACTCCATTTCAGCATTCTAATCATCTACTTATCTTTGCTCTTGCTAAAACTCTTGCTCTCTCCTTGAAACCTATTTCGCGGGACAGAAATGAAGTAAGACTATTAATTAGTTTATTACAGCGACACAACAAATTTAACCATTTTTTTGTGGACGAAGATGGTACATGGGTGGTAGGATACCCTATTTCATAGAAGCACACGTCCTTTTACCATTGAAGTGTAAATGTAAAAGAGCCTAAAATTTAATACGGAGGTCTTAGAAAAAACTGCATTATCATTATAAAGGCTCTTTTGCTTCTTAAACCTCCATTTTCTTTCTCAAGTTTTTATTCCACCAATGAGATATTCTAGCTATTGAGATAGTTGGAATAGAGGACTAAAGTAAAGTGCGTTCATATATTACAAACATTCTAATGCAATTATTTTGATTATGAAAAAGGTGTAGTTTTAATGGTTTTTTTTTACATATGGAAAAAATAGGATGGCTTGAACTGGTTGTTTACTACATAGAAGTTTGAAGGTTCTCGTCCATTTATACTCCAAGCAAATTATGAAGGGTTTTCTGAAGGTACGAAACTAATATATGGTTGTGAATCGAGATGGACAATGTTATTGTAGGGACCTGATTTTGTAAAGCTCAAACTAGCTTAAAATCGATCCTTACACCAAGAACTACCATTCCAAGAATTAAATAAAAGATAACACTTAACACAGGGGATTTAGCGTAGAAAACCTATGAATAGGTAAAAGCCACGACCTCGAGTGGAGGATTTTGTGAAAGTAGTATTATTGCTTGTAAGAGTAAAAGAATCTGATTACAAGAGTTAATCTAAGATAAAATAGCTAGAGATCAGATAATTGTCTGTGTAAAATTCTTTTCTTTCTTCCCCCATTTTCTTAGGAGCTCTGCCCTTTTATAGACCCTGCTCTCAGCTTGACATCGTGCTCGAACACGTTCTCCTGAAAGTGGGAGTCATAGGCAGTTGAGTGTATAACTGCTAGCTTGTGGGAGACAGGTGTATGTTGATTTGTTCTATTTATATCTGTTGTGGACGATCCACGTTCTGCTTAAGTTCGTGGTCAATGTGTAACTATTAACGCGTTTGTTTAAGCGTGAGTCTGGTATTGGATAAGGTCGAGTCTTATAGAGCTCGAGGTATAGATAAGATCGAGTGTCCTTAGCTCGAGGGATAAGTCCCTATAAACGCCCCCTTGCAACTGAAGTTACATGTGGCTTTAGTTGAGAAAAACCTGAAAACTCGGACATTGTGATGACGTAAGCGACGCTTGAAAAACAGAACGTCTGTATTGAAGAGTGTGTTGCCATTATGATGCGTGAGTGTCATGGGCAGACTGTTAGTTTTCCCGAGGGGATGATATTTTGGGGAAACAACGTGCATTAAATGCGGTATCGGTATAAATAGTGGTCAGATTTGATTGCCGAATAACCTTCAACACATCTTCACTGCAGAGAAAAGCAAACATGCCTGTTTTGTAGAGTGAGGAAAAAAAATGAGTTTTTTGGAAGCGTACCTTTGCAAAATCATGGCTAAGATGAAGAATTAAGTGTATCATACCCAGTTTTCTTTCATCATAGAGGGGTTCTGGATATGGTTTCGTGGTTATCACAGTAGGGAGACTCCCTATGCTGTTTTGTTGAAAAAGCGTTGTTTGAAATATTTCTGGGTATTATGTAGCGTCCGATTTAGCGGCCAGGGTGTATGCGATGCAAAATCCCTAGTTTCTACTGATGTTTCGATTTCTAAGGTAGGAGTCTTCCTTAATTGCCACAAACTCTAGGTTAGTGGGGATAAGGAGGAAGAGGCAGCGCTGGTGGAGGTGGAAGATGGATAGCTTCTTACGGTGCCATCACTTTTCTTTTAATTCTTCCTGCAGGGAAATGAAGGGGAAAAATGTTTTTGACCTGTTGCAGTCTTGTACTTTTTGATATGTGGCTGAGGTTTTTCTGAAAGATCAGGATTATCTTGGCAACGAGAAAAGAACTAGAGACCTATTTTCGTGTCTGAGAAAGTATTTGTAATATCGAGTTTCGAAGAGCTTGATTCTGTAATTGTAAAACAACGCTGTGGGAGTAGTCTTGTAACCAACTTGTTAGATAAAAATTGAGCGTAATAAAAGAATATTTTGTTTGTTTTTTTTTACTAGGGAAAAAGCAAAAATAGTCGACATGTCATCGAGCTGTACATAATATGGCAGTAAATAGTTGGTGGGATAACATACCTTATCTTACCTCGTAAATAAATCGAGCTTAACAGATGTAAACATAAAGCTCAAAATATAATTTTTAGGGAGCTCGATTAAGCACGAAAAGATAATAGTAAGTAGCTCGAACCCGGGATGAGTGGGTTATAGAAACTAAAATATGTTGCGTATAGTCAATCGAAAAATTAGTCCTGTTAACTAAATAATATAAAATTGTGACTTGTTCTTTAAGAAGGTTATTCATAAAAAAATGGTGAAGACTCGTACTCAGAGGGCTGTTGAAGCGCGTGTATTGAACGACTTGCGTTTAGCATTCAAGATTGATGAAATAAGGGAAGTTGTTTTTGGGCAGCAAGGTTATGATACGGTTCTGCTCGAAACCCGAGCAAACTACAGGGGTAAGACTGATATAGAAAGGGGAGCGGAAGTGAACTGCGTCTACTGGTCCGAGACTATGCGTCTCTTTTGACGGTCTGTTGAAGATTATAAAAAGTTTATCCTGATGATAGCCAGGGAGGAGATCATTAATGAGGATATGGATATCGTCTCAGGGCTGTTGAACGCTTGTGGTGTTGTTGGGTACACCGGCTGCTTCAAATGCAAGTATCTTAGGGATTGGAGTGATTGACTGTTGTATTTTTAAATTTTTGAAATATAATTGCCCGAATTTACTTGAAGAAAAAAAAATCTATTTATGAAATAGGCTATGACTAGGATTGTTTGTTGAAACTGAATTTTTGAATTTGTGTTGCTAATTGATTTTGGCGTTAAAATCAAGGTGTATAAGTAGGGCAAACAAGTGTACGTGAAATTTTAAAGTAGAAAATTCAGAATCATGAGTTTGGGGTATTGTGAAAAGAGTGGGACTAAGAGGCTGAGAGATATGCTAAAGTATACTATTTGGTGTAATGATGGGAAAGTGTTTTCACCGAAGCGGTACGACACGTCTGATAGGTTCAGACGAACAGACGGCTCAGTTCAGGAATCGAGGACTGCTTACTGGAAAAATCCAAACCGCCAGCAGTTCGGGGAAAGGTGCATAAGTACCCCCTCTCCTCCCTCCTGGAATAAAGAAAACCAGAAAAAGAAGAAAAGGGTTAGAGAGAGAGAGAGATCTTAACTGACGATTCTACTACTGCCGAAGGAGGAAAGGATAAGAGGAAAGTAGTGACTAGGAGTCTCGATTGCAAACTACGAGAGGAGGCTGAGATCGAGGAGGTTTTGATAAAGTTACAGAAATTGAGCAAACTGGTGCGGGCCAACGATGCAGACTCTCACTCGGGTGCTGAAGGTAAATCTGTCTTTGAGTTTACAAGAGTTTTTGTATAAAAATCTTTATTGTGACGAGATAAGGATGTAATCCCTGCCAAATACAAAAAAATAAAATAAAAATATCAATGGGAATAATGACTGTGAGGCGATAAAAATCATTTTGAGACAGTTTGTGATTGTATAAGTGATCTAGTAGTATGAGATAAAAATTGATATATATATACCTTGACCTATCTATAGGTTTTGTTGGACCAGGGTTTTGTAACCCTTTACTGTAGATACGTATGGCTTCGATTTCCAATTGTGCAAAGGCTGATGAAGCAGACCTCGTAGGGAATTTAACTCATGTCATTGGAGCAGGGGATGAGGAGGATACTGTAGCCGAATTGATAGAATGGCCTCGTCTGAAGGGTTCTCGTGTTGAGTACCCAACAGGTTCTACTCGGTTTAGGGTGTTCTGTAAGACCAAAAGTAGCATAGATGGGATTTGGGGGAACGCCTTCGGATATAGGGGTAACTTTTTTAGGACTTGCAGTGTCAGTCAAAGAGGGGATTACCTGTATTTGCTGCCAGATTTGGCCAAAGAAAAGAAGTGCAGGTGTTTGGGTGACAAAGTATCCTTGGAGTACCTCCAAGGCATTGTGAAGGATAGTCAAACTGATGGGTTTTGTTGCTATTTAGCCCAGTTTGACTATGGGTTAACGCTGCCTTTAAACAATTTGGCTAAGAGCATTATGAATATGATTGGGGCTTGCCCGGCGCAATTGAATTGCAATTTTTGGGAAGTTATCCTTGTATGCAAAACCCTGAATGGGAGAGGGGATGCATCTGGTAGTGAGAGTAGGATCACTGCCAAGGATTTTCTAGAGTATTATGCTATGAAATATGTCACAGCAGCTGATGGTGCGTATCTTTCTTCTAGTTCTTCAAGACCATGCTTTTTTGACCTGTCTTTAGCAGGGCGAGTGTGGAACGACGACCTTTAATGGGTGTCTGGTAAATGTCTTCTGCGGTCTGATGAGGAACCCCTGGAACTTAATAATAGAACTATAACAAAGGGTATGCATACCATTAAAAATTGAACTATCATTTGTATGTTGAATTATATTTCTATAGTTGATTTGTATCTTATGTTACTGATTTTTATGCAGGAATTAATTGCAAAGTTTCGAGGAAGGAATCTTTTTTAGACGTTATTGCTAGGGAAGGCAACGAGCTCGAAGTTGTTCTCAAAGAGTTAGAGATAAGTAAGTTCAAAAGGGTAGCTAGTAAGGACGACAAGGTGAGGAGATCGCAAGCAAAGAGGAAACTGGCTGGGAAAACACCAGGCTCAATGGAAGAGAAATTGTCAACTCCTGAACTTAAATACACCCTTGAAGCTCGCGCGGCTCAATGAAATTCCAGATGGGCCAGTGGACATGGACACTGTCTCTAGCACTGTTTTACAGAACCTGGCGAAGAGGAATGCTGTAAAAAGGGGGGCTGCTCCTCATTCTGTTACGTCGGTTAGTGTGGACGATAACAGTAGGAAGAGGAAGGTAACTTCTCCCACAAAGTTGCAGGAGGTGCTAGAGGAAAGCGATAAGATCGCTAAGGGGGCGGACTTGAGGCCGTACTTTGAGGTTGAAGTTGGTTTCTTGGAGGAACAATGTTGAGCTAAAGCTCGAGAGAAGATGGTTGCTGTTATGGATGATGAGTTTAAGAAGGTTAGTAAAATTTTTATATTGTCGAGTTGTTTTGTTGCACGAGCTGACTTATTTCTTTTTGCAGTTTGCTCGTTCTCTGAGGACGTTCAGCTTGGTTTCCAGGATAGGTCGATGGAGCTGGAAAAGAGGATTTTCCAGCTCGAGGTGGAAAAAACCAGCTGGAAGAGAACCTGACTCGGGAGAGGGGAGTTTTCCAGTTGGAGTGGGAGAAAAAAAGGGAAGCTGCTGCTCTAAAACTGAAGGAAGTTAGGGCCGAAAGTGAAGCTGAAGCGGAGCGATTGGTTACCGCGTCTGCTATTTCTCGGAACAAAGTTGCAGGGAAGTTCTACCAGCTGAGGTATACAAAGGCGGAGATTATGACATTTAGCGAAGGGAATTATGGGGAGATGGAAATTATGGATGAAGAGGAGGTTGAGGAAAGGGAAGATGGCCTGAATGTTGCTTAAAAGACTGCTGCCGATAACCAGGAAACTATTAATCAGTTAGGATGATCGTGTAATGAAACATTGGTTGTGAAACATGAACTCAAGCTTTGTAATATTTTATTGCTGTTTGATGCCAACAACATTTTTCTTATGAAATTCCGTATTGTAGGAGGTAGAAAGCTCGTACCTCAGAGTTGTGGACATAGAGGGCTTGCTTGAAGTGGAGGAAAAATCCTCTGCTGAATTGCAGGTTAGATAATTCAGATAAATTAAGAACTAGATGAACATAAATTTAATAGAAGAAAGGATATGTACCTTGCATGTTTATTCTAGTTCAGGATGTTTGTGTATGTACCCTCTGTCTTGCGATAAAAACTTGTTATTTTCAGTAGGCCAAGGAGGAATTGGTTGTCTCGAGCTTATAGGTGTCATATTGCAAGTTTATCAGTATGCTTCTGTAGATCTATTTCTCCATTAGGTACTGATGTTGTGAGTCCCTACTAACTGTTATGCAGAAGGAGTTAGATGTTGCTAGAGAGAGAGAATAGCAGAATCTTTTGTATAATGCTGAGTATGCAGAAGAATATGAGGTTTTGTTTTCCCAGTATGAAGATCGATTGGATGATAATGTGAAGCTTTCTTTAAAGCTCGAAGAAGCTAAGAGACAAGTCGAGGAAAATACTGCAACAATTTTGAGTACGGATTTGGCTTTGAATCAACTTACCAGCGAACTTGCTGAGTTGAAGGAAAAGGCTACGTCAGGTTCACGACACGAGGCTGAGTTTGCCGAATACCGTATTAGAGCGTTACATGAAGAGATATTTGATATGAAATGTAACATTTGTGCTCTGAACGAGCAGTTGTTGAAGAGAGAGATCGAGCTGGATACTGCACGAACTAATTTGGCTGTGCCTGAGGCTGATTTTGAAAAATTGAGCAGTAGTATTATGGGAAAAGATCGAGAATTGCGTAACTCTGTACAAATACGTGATAGTTTGATTGCCAGGTTAGATCGTTTGAAGGCTGATTTACATCGTTTAAAAGGGAGAGAGATTCAGAGTAGTGCTGATTTAGCAGAGATTCAGGCCAAGAACCAAAGTTTGGTAGATGATTTGGCCCATGCTCGCAGAAATGTGAGGAGGGCTGTGCAACGTGAGAAGGAGATGAATGAAAGAATTAATCAACTCTATGCGAGAATTTCTGAATCAGAGCGGGAATTACGTGTACGTGAAATGAAGTATCAGAAAGATCTTAAATTTGAATTGGATAAAAGGGATGGTAAAATTGCTTCTGGTGAGGGGAGTCGAGAGATGATGGAATTTCATCGTCGAAAAGAAGAGTTAGTGGAGAATATGCGTATTGATCTCACAAACTCAGCAGAAGTCGATAGATCTTACAAGGTAGATGAGTGAACGTATTAATCAATTAACAGCTGAACTGGTTGAATCGAATACTCATCGTTTGAAGGATAACAAGTACGCTGCTGTTACTCACCAAGCCTTTAAGGAACTAGTAGTTCACAAACAAGAAAAATGTGATGGTGAAGCTTTGCATCAACGACAATTAAGCGTATTGGTTGCATTTTTTGTCGAGGAAATAAAATTCTTGCAGGTTGAGAGAGATTTGATGCAAGATTGCTTCTCTGGAAGGACTTGTGTATGTAAAATCGATATCTCGAGCATAGATCCAATTGGTGTTATGGATCGTGGTATTGGGACCATGACGGCAAAACAAATAGCTCGAGGGAGAGAACTTATTGCTGAACGAGCTCCAAAATATATGGCATCCAGGACTGAAATAGGGTGAATTGAGTGTAGTCTCACCTACTCCTATTGTGGGAGGAAGGTCGACTGATCTCCCATCAAGAAAATCTAGCAGAGTTAAAAAGAAATAGAACTCTGATAACGAGTACCTTTTGTATGTAGCAGATGTTGATGCTTCAGTGCTCAATGTAGGACCTTGAGAGGAGCATTACAATTTGAAATACTGATATGAGAAAATAATATTTCCACACCTGCAGCAGATGTTATTCTCTGGTTGGACCCATTGAATTAGAAGATGTCCGTGGGTGTAGAAGTAAGTATTATCTGTGCTTCAACCCTTGGACTTCAGGGAGGCTTAGCGGTAGCGAGCTAGTATTATCTTTGCTCGTACTTTAGGCGGTCACCGCAGGCTAAGAGGTTCTTTATGGGCTTCGCCTCGGATATGTATTTCCTCAGGGGTTCGGCTAGTATTATCTATGCCTTGATACCATATTGGAGAGCTGGGCTTATTGGCAGCGAACAACGTCTCACTCGTGCTTTAGGCCTGATCCCGCAGGCTGAGGCTCTTTATGGCCCCAGCCTCGGAGGTTTTTGTATCCTCAGGGGTTTGGCTAGTATTATCTATGCCTTGATACCATATTGGATATTGGAGCTTAGCGGCAGCGGGCAAGGTTTTTCCTCACTCGTGCTTTAGGCTTGATCCCGCAGGCTGAGGCCCTTTATGGCCCCTTCCCCAGAGGTTTTTGTATCCTCAAGGGTTCGGCTAGTATTATCTATGCCTTGATACCATATTGGATATTGAAGCTTAGCGGCAGAGAGAAAGTTTTTTCCTCACTCGTGCTTTAAGGTTGTTATCTTCAGGCTAAGAGGTTCGTTATGGCCCCCGCCTTTGGATGTATGAGTATCCTCAAGAGTAAGGCTAGTATTATCTATGCCATTACTAATGTTGGATATGGTTTACCTTTAGGGATCGAGCTAGGATAAACTGTGCTTTTACCATTAGATGGAAATGAAGTGAAACTGTATAGCAGGGATTCTTATGATAAAAAAGAGATTTCATTGATTGAAAAGAGTTTGTACATACATTGGAGGTGAAATCTCGAGGTAAATTGAACAGTGCTGAATAACGAAGGAGCTGTTTAGCGTCGATATAACTTTAATCTTCTTGTATTCCATGGATTTACAATTTTGTCACCGGCTTCCGTCATGAGATAGTATGAACCCAGACCAGTTCGAACTATGACCATGGAAGGACCTTCCCAGTTTTCTGCTAGTTTCCCAGCATGTGGATCTTTTCTGTTATCTGGGATTTCTCGAAGGACCCAGTCGTTGATAGCGAACTCCCGAGTGCGAACTCGTTTGTTGTATGAATTTGCCAGTGTTTGATGATATCGACCAAGATTTGTGATAGCTCGATCTCGTGTCTCATCGATCCAATTGAGGTTACAAGCCAATTCGAACTCATTTTCTACGTCTGTGAGCTCGTGGTCTCTCACAGGATGGTGATACTTCATTGGGATGACTGCTTCAGTTCCATAGGCAAGCAAAAAAGGAGAGCACTGTGTTGACTTCTTGGGTGTAGTTCGATAAGCCCATAAGACGTGAGGTAATTCACGTATCCAATTGCCCTTCTTTTGTAACATAAGGCACTTTTTGAGACCATCTACGATGATCTTGTTTGTGATCTCTGCCTGTCCATTTCCCTGGGGGTAGTATGGGTTTGATGGAGAATGGGATGACCTTTGCTCCAATGAACTGAGGACTGTTATCGATACGGATCAAATACGGATAGCCAAATCTTGTGATGATAAGCTGCCAAATGAAAGAAATGACCTCTTCTTCTCAAGTTCTGCATAGAGGAACTGCTTCGACCCATTTAGTGAAGTAATCTGTGACAACAAGGAAAAATTTCCTATTACCCAGTGTATTGGGGAATTTACCAACTAGATCGAGTGCCTATCGCTTGAACGACCAGTACACCTTATTGGCATGGAGTTTGAGGGCAGGGGCCCGAATTTGATTTCCATGACGCTGACATGCATCGCATTTCCTTGAGTATTCTTTAGCTTGCTTCCGCATCCCTGGCCAGAACACTCCTTGGGTAATAGCTCTGTTAGCAAGAGCTCGTCCTGCGGTATGGGATCTGCAGATTCCTTCATGAGGTATGGACCAGTGACCGAGCGTTTGTAGAGATCGCCGTTTGGCTGGACTATGTAGCGTTTTGAATTCTCGATGATGTGTCTGCGTTGCTATGGATCATCTGGTAGTGGCCCGCTGCATGAGTTATCCTGACGAAGATAAGTAACGAAAGTTATTCTCTAATCATCTTCCGCCATCTCATCGCCCCTAGTGTTAATCACATATATCGTAGTACGATTAATACTGGGGCTAGAAATAACTTCGATTTGAAGGTGTCGTGATTCTCTACCCAATACTCCGGCTAAGTAAGCCAATGAGTCAGTGTGGCGATTTTCTCCTCGAGGGAGGTATTCGAGCATAGCTTTGTGAAATTTGTTTAGTTTTTCTGCAACTAGAGCTGCATAATCGACCATGATGCCGTTCTTCTTGTAATGTTCAGAGTAGTGATGAACGATTAGAAGAGAGTCTGTGCAGGCTGAGATTTCAGTGATTCCGAGTTTGAGAACCATGTCCAGACCGTGAATGAGTGCCTCATACTCTGTAACATTGTTCGAGGCTTTGAAGTCAAGACGGATGGATTTATCGATTCTGTCATTGGAAGGTGAAATGAGAACGATCCATATTCCCGACCCTGCGGGTCCTGCTGAACCATCGATGAGGAGCCTCCACCCTTTTTGAGATATCCATGATGCTCGATCATCAAAAGATTTGGTGGGTGGAATCTCATTTACTGCATCTTCGGCGAGATCTGGATCATGTTCTTCCCAGTCAGGATCTGAAACTAGAAAGTCTGCTAGATAATCAGCGACTGCTTGACCCTTTTCGGAAATACGCCGCTCAAATTTATTTTGCTCCCCCAAACTGACGGACCACTGCTGTACTTTTTTGGATTTCTCTTTTTTAGATAATACTTCCCGAAGAAGGTAGTTCGTCATGACTTTGACAGGATGTGCTTGAAAATAGTGCTTGAGTTTTTATACGGTCTAAACGAGAGTTAAAAATAATCTTTCAATTTTAGAGTACCTCATTTCCGCTGGAGTAAGTGTCTTGCTGATGAAAAAGGCCGGTTTCTTAATTTTTCCTTCAAGCTGAATGAGAATTGAGCTGAGAGATGTATCTGTAACTGCGAGGTAGATAATTAGTTCCTCATTGCCTATCAGAGTGCTCATGATTGGAGCCATCCCTAGGTAAGTTTTGAGTTCTTGAAAAGCTGCTTTGCATTCCAGTGTCCAGTTGATATCTTCATTTCTTGAACCTTTGCCTCGTTAAGTAGAACCTCTGAGTAGCATAAAACCATCGTCATCGGTCCTGAAGGATTTGGATACGATTATGTTGATTGCTACAATTTCTTGCGAGCTTTGTACATCCTTCTTTGTTGGTGTGAAGGCATGTCCATAAGAGCTCGATTTGATCTGAATCTACTTCTATCCCTTTCTTGCTGATAAAATGGCCTCAAGAACTTGCCTGAGTGACGCGAACTGGCATTTTTTTAGGATTAAGCTTCATTTTGTAGGATCACAAATTTTACTGAACTTGTTCTGTTGCTTGGGTCCGTATCTCCTTTCAGATAGCTTCCGTCATAGCTGGAAGATCGATGATGTATTCGAGCATCTCCCTTCCTAAAATGATTTCCAGGAGCTTTTTCAAAACCTAGCAATGTCGGTGCTGTGGTGCTTAATCTTGTGATATTCACAATAAGGTTGACCTGCTATGGATCAAGATGTCGAGCTGGCGGAAACATTATCTTTCTGGAGAACGGATAGATCACGGAAAGCTGGCATTCAACTTTGGTATGACTGTTCTGGATGGTTTCTGCGGACCTCTAATTGTGTCTCTTTCTGGTTTTGTCTTTGCTCATTTAGGATCACCTGGATCGCTCGCGTGCGGTTATTGCTGAAATCTGTGAAGGAACCTTGGTGTTGTGGACTGCCTTCAAAGTTTATTCGGTTTGGTGCATCATCCCTCCAGATCGGGTAATTGTTGACTTTCTCGATCATATCTTGAGAGTCTTGGGCTTCTCAGGAAGAGATATTCTGTCTTTGCAATTGAACTGCAGAGCATTGTGAAGCGGACACGGCTGTTCTGATTTAGATGTCGACCTCTATGCCAGTTCGAGAAACTTCTTGGAGACTCCTCGAGCTTCTCCCACTGTGCTTGTTTGAGACTTATAAGAGAATGTAAGTTCTCTTCTCTGTCTTTGTTGTGGGCTAAGCCTTCAATGAAAATTGTCGTAACTGCTCGAAGGTATGAATCGAACTCTTCGGTAAAGGGGGAACCAACGGAGAGGTTCGTCCTGAAGGCTTGTAGGAAGGGCGACCAAGAGATGATTAGCAATTAAATACAAATCTAATGAGTCGCGAATTGTTGAACGTGCTGGCCAGGGGTTCCTTGTATTTGATGATCTTGGTGTTTGAAAAAACTGGTGGGACATTCTATCAAATAATTCTTTAGCAATTGGACTACTCTATAATTGTACGAGTATCCTTCACGTCTAAAGCTGTTGCTTCGATGATCTCCCTGATCGTGGTCCTGAGTTCTGAGACAATAATACTGCGGGATGAAAAACTGGAATTGTTGGATCCACCGGAGCTGCTTGAACTATGGAA
This sequence comes from Kingdonia uniflora, assembly GCA_014058105.1. Lineage (NCBI taxonomy): Eukaryota > Viridiplantae > Streptophyta > Magnoliopsida > Ranunculales > Circaeasteraceae > Kingdonia > Kingdonia uniflora. The sequence goes on along the minus strand of JACGCM010001421.1, from coordinate 118,508 downwards.
TTGTTGACGTATTGAGTCTTGGAACGTGGTCACATATTCCTCGCTCATACATTCAGAAGCAGGGCTCGGTAAGGAGGGTCGTAAGACATCCTCAGGCTGTTTGGAAGGTCTGCGATCTTGTTGATACTGTTGCGCCTCCATCAAATGAATTGAGACTATCGGTGCTTGTGGTACTCACAATGAATCCCAGAAAGTCTGTACTTGTACCTCATACCCTAACTCTTGTGAATGGAAACTCTTGAGATTGTGGTACTGTAATGCCTTTAGGGCTGGTGTGGTTGGTTGCTCTAATGCCTTTAGAGCTGTTTGAAAAGTTAACCATCGAGCTTCTTGCTCTTTGTCTCCAAAACTCGAGCTTGACGCTCTCACTCTGATTCTTTTTGCGGAGGTTCTCGATCTTCCAATAGCTGGCGCTCGAGCTATCTCCATTTCTCGGCTTCGGTAATTAAGCTTGCCCAAAGCTCGGAACCGATCAGGTTCCCTCAAATTTCAGACGATTCCAAAGATTGACGTGTTTGAACCTAATTGAATACTATTCGAGCAATAAGTATCAATGGGTCCTAAGTACGTGAAAAATCGTGCGTTCCCACAGACGGCGCCAAATAGGACCAGATTTCGTAAAGCTCAAACTAGCTTGAAATCGATCCTTACACCAAGAATTACTATGCAAGAATTAATAGAGATAAACACTTGAAAAAGGTATTTAGCATAGAAAGCCTATGAATAGGTAAAACCACGACCTGAGTAGAAGATTTTGTAAAGTACTATTATTGCTTGAGAGATTGAAAGAATCTGATTACAAGAGTTAATCTAAATAAAATAGCTAAATATAAGTAAATGTCTGTGTGAATTCTTTTCTTCCTTCCCCGTTTCCTTAGGAGCTCTGCCTTATAGACCCTACGCTCAGTTTGACATCATGCTCGAACACGTTCTCTGAAAGTGGAGTCTGGCAGTGAGTGTATAACTGCTAGCTCGTGGGAGGACCGGTGTCTGTGCATTTGTTTTGCTTATTTATGTTGTGGACGATCCACGTTCTTCTTGAGTTTGTGGTCGATCTGTAACTATTAACGCATTTGTTTAAGCATGAGTCTGGTATTGGATAAGGTCGAGTCTATTGAGCTCGAGGTATAGATGAGATCGAGTGTCCTTAACTCGAGGGATAAGTCCCTATAGTTACCCTATTGTTATTCTACTTATTTTCTTCTAAATGAATGGGTGGCAGGTATCATAGTAAGTGATAAAATTGTTATTGATGGTGGCATGGCAAGTTTTAAAGTTATTGAAAATGTTGGGAATGACATACATTGGAAATGAATAGATTCTGGCCTACTTCTACCACGAACCAAGTTGAGCTTTTCGAGAAACGGGGAACTTGCCATCAAGAATTTTGATCTACCTACGTTATCAACAAAGGTCAGTTTAAAATGCTTGTTTCCTGTCTTGTTCCTTGAACTATTCTAAGATATCTGTATTTTAAGGAATCACTAGCAACTAGAACAATCATAATTTCAAAAGGCCAGCCTTTAGCTATGCGGGTCATGTAATGTTTAAACGTCAATTCTACCGATTAGTAGAATAACAATTTTCTTTTCCGTATTATGAGTTTTAATTATCTAGCACACTAAGTCGGGTTAAAAGCCACATTTACCCTGCCATAGGAGTACATATCAGTCTAGACACTCAGTAACTCGCAACCTTCTATTGCGAGATAACGTATCTTGTTCAGGTGGACCTTTGACCATAAGTAATTGTTTTCCCATGTTTCAGTTCATGCAGGATCACAAGCTACTGATAAGTGTAACTTAATGAATTGTTGTCCCTGTAATCTAATTTGTTCATACCTCCTTAGGTGCCTCCTTTAACTATCTGCAATGCTTTATAACTTTCTAGTACAAGTGATGGTAGCTAATGAGCTTCGGTGCTATGGGTTTTAATGGGCCCTTGCCATTGGGTAGTATGGCTTGATTCAGTTGGGCCTATCATGGAGAAAGCAAATGCTGGAAGCCAACGGCCAAAGTTCGTTAGGAAGGAAGTTTCCCAAGCTAACGTATCTCTTCCTGTTAGAAAGGATGTTGAAGTAGGAGGTTCACAGGTTAAAAAATTGCTTCGACACAAGTTCAATGGGTGATCAACCTGTTCAATGGTTATTGAATAAATGCAACACCACTGACATCGGAGCTGGTAGTAGACCACTCCAAACATGTTGACAAAGGTGCCACGGGTGTAATACAGCAAGTTGAGGATGTAATACAGCAAGTTGAGGATGTAGAAGCTAATGATGGTTGCTGAATAAATACAACACCACTAAGGTCGGAGCTGGTAGTAGACCACTCAGAACATGTTGACAAAGGTGCCGCAGGTTTAATACACCAAGTTGAGGATGTAATACAGTAGGTTGAGGATGTAGAAGCTAATGATGAGCATGATGACTTCATATAACCGGAAATTGAAGTGGATACATTGTCTAAAGAGGTACATGTGGTTGCAGTTTTTAAGGACCAGTAGAGATTGAAAGTTATGCTCCAATTATTTCGACTGATGGTAGCACAGTAGTTATGACCTCAGAAGATTTTGTTACCTCAAAAAATGCTACAACTAAAGATTTGGCAGTATTGGTTGCTGATTGTTGGTTAGAAAATCATAAACGTGGTGTATCGTTAGAAGATGGTCCTACAGAGGTACTAGATGTGGATGCCTCTATGAAGGTAACATTGATAGTCAAATTTTATGAAGATAGTGGATGCTTGAAAGGAAGTGCATGCTTCTAAGGAGGTATCTGAGGTGGATGCTTCAAAAGAGGCATTGGCTCGTAAGGGGGAACCTGTGATGAATGCTTGAAGGGTGGTAGTAGTGAATGCTTCAGAGGAGGTATCAGCTTGTAAGGCATTACCGGTGGTAGATGTTTGAAAGAAGGTAGTAGTGAATGTTTCAAAGGAGACACCGATTTGTAAGGCATTATTGATGGAGGATGCTTGTAAGGAGGTAAAGGTGGATGCTTCTAAGGAGGTACCGGTATTGGTGGATGCATGTGAGGTAGTGGTGGATGCTTCTAAGGAGGTACCAGTGCTGGTGATGCATGTAAGGGTGATATGTAAGGGTGGTGATGAATGCTTCTAAGGAGGTGATGGATGCTTCTAAGGTAGTGGTGGACACTTATAAGGAATCAGCAATTCAAAACATATCAACGGGTACTTGTAAGGGGTTATCAGTGCACGGGAGTAAAGTTTATGATGTGGTAGGAGATTTAAACTAAACAAAAGGGGTATCTTGTTAAGATAGTAACGGTCTTTAAGAATTAAACATTACCTAGAATGTAAGAAATATATTCATACTACTATTTTCATTCATTCATACTACATTTACGTTGTTAAAAAAAAGAAAAAAAGTTAGGCCTTTCATGTGGTATATACATTACATCCTCTGTGTAACAGGGAATGGTGCAACGATTTCTTTAGTGACATAAAATTCAATCAAAATAAAAAGGGCATTACATAAATATCCGCGTCTGTCTAATATTGTATCAGGTCATATCAGGTTTATTGTACTTTCAGTAGACTTTGTCAAATAGTGGTCGAGGCTTTGTCATGGAACATTTGGCTGGCGAAGATGACAGGGGCTCTAGATCCTGATGTTCATATAGATTTTGTACTTCTCTGTTCGATGAGTACCAGCAGAACATACAGTGGATGCAGAAAACAATGAACATTGTTATTCTTGATACTGCTTGTACTAAGAGTCATTGTTAGTTTAATTCAAGGTTGGGGGAATACTATAAAGTGGTACACTAATGCTTTATCCATCTATTTATGCTTTGCCCATCTGTTTATGCTTTATCTATTTCTTTATCTGTTTAGCAGTACCATCTGCCTAGAATGTTGTTCTGTATATCTGTACAGTGGTACCAAATCTATTGACCATGTTGTTTTGTTTATCTGTTACAGTGTACAAAATCTGTAAAGTCAAGAGGATAAAGCATGAGGTGTACAAGCCAGAGGTGCAAAGCTGTAACAAGAACTCATAACATTTCCAGGTGAGACATTCTTATTGTGATGTTTCTCTTATGATGTGTATGATCCTAAAGGTGCATGTTTGGTACACCTTAAAGGTGCTCTCCTTTCCTATCTTTTTTTCTATATATATTTCTTTTGAAAAATGAAAAATAAAACTAAACATGTAAACAATAATGAATTTTCTAGGGTTAACAAGTTTGGAGAGCTTGAACTTGGATTCATGTAAGATTGGCGATGAAGGGATGATTAACTTGGTAGGTTACCATTTTAGACCCACTCCTTTTTGTTGATTGCATATTTGCATAATGTAGAATAGTGGATGTATATACTTTTCCCAATTCATAAATTCAGTTTGTCCATGTAAGCCTAGCCGAAGAGTAGCAGTAATTGTTTTTATAGTAAAGCTTTATTTCTTTCAGTTTGTTGTGGTACTGATATTTACATATTTAATGTTGGGTTTTCGAAGCTCAGGCCTTGTGAACTAAATTTTTGGAGTTGTCTAATACTGAAGTTGGAAGCAATGGGCTCCGTCATGTCTCTAGTGAGGAATTTGACTACTAATTCATTTTGAAGGATACTATGAGAACTTCCATTAAGATATAATTTATTTTATTTTTTGACTGACTATCCCGAGTTGCACTTGGTTATCTTGCCAAAAGACATTTGTTTTTTAAAACGAGCGAGAAAAGTAATAAAGGCTTTTTCCTTACATTTTTACTATATTTATACCTACCCAAGAGAATTATACCATGTATATAGATAATAGTAATTAATACCTACATCATGAATAGTTATTCATGGAAGATGCCGGATTATTTCACTAGCTCAGCTTTCAAGATTGAAAATGATGTCGATAATATAACCCTTTGCATCTACCCTTTACTAAGTACGATTCTCCTTGGAATTTTTGCCGTACTGCTCACAACTCTTTCTGGCCATATGTAGATGAACCAAGGTCTTTTTTTTAGGGTTGTTAGTAGAATAGGGTTTGTTTTTCTCTAGCTTTTGTGTTTTCATTATGTTTATTTTATTGAAAGTAGTAAATTTTTTAATGTTATCTGTGACCATCAAGCACACATTTTACTTCATTCAAGCCAAAACCATATCTACCTATTTCAAAGTAACAAATAAAGCATTGCTTCTCTTAAATGAATTTCTGTCATTAAAGACTACCAAGGTAAATAATAGTTATACCCTTTATTTTATTTGAGTAATTGAAAACATGAATGCATTTAGTAATTAAATATTAATAGTTATAATGACAGTAATATGATATTCTATTATAGGGTTTCTAATAGGACAAAAGAAAAAGAAAGAGATGATAATCACGCCTGTAGTCTGGATTCCAAAGAGGGAACTCGATGTCAAGGACTGAACATTCCTTACAGTACCGCACTAGGAAGCCAAGTTTCACCAAATCAGTTCCATTCTCTCTAAAGTTCCTTACAACCAATAAATGTGAACCTTTCTGAGCTGAGAAAAACTTAAAGCACTTCTCTTGCCTTCGAAGTAGAAGAAACACCTTCGGTGCTTGTCAAAGATATAACTAAGGCAAGTGGTTTGTTTTTCTTGTTGTTTGTAAATTTATTTTCATCTTGATATAGATTAAGGAGCCCTATCTTTTGATTATTGCAGTTTTGTTGTATGCAGAGATGGGTGACTTCGAAGCTCCATTTAAAGGGATCACAAAAGACGTGAATGGAAGAAAAACATGTTATAAGCAAGATTGGACTACTGGAATTTATTCAGGCTTCAGGTAGCGTATATTTGTTTTTGTTGAATAGAGTAGTAGTCACCTAATATTGTTATGAGGTTTATGAGTAAATTTTTCATATTTGTGTGTTAGGATATTTGCTCCAACCACATACATCTTCTTTGCTTCTGCCCTTCCTGATATTGCAATCGAGGAATAGCTAAATAGAGAAACATGTATTTTCATCTTACCCCGCCTCAAATAAATTGGATTTACAAATGACTGGTTTGGATTTACAATAGTTAAAGAGGCTGGGTAAGATGAAAATAATAGGACGCTATATATTGAGGAAGGGCAGAGGCTGGGTAAGATGAAAATTAAAGAGGAAGGATTACATATTTCGCAACTAGCACTAGATGCTACTCTGGAATTGACCTACTATACTTGTATACTAACTCATTATATGTTAATGCAACAAATAGATGTATAAGTTAACTGGTGGAAGGAGGTGTGATAGCAACAGTACTGGCCCTCCATGCTCAGGGTAAAGATTTGCAAGCCTGCTTGTCCTATGTATTATACTTATAATTTTTGTTTATTTCATTGGTATTCATCTTATCATTTATCATCACATGTTACAAATTCATCTATAATAAGGATTATATTTCATAGAATTGTTATCTGGTGCAGGTGGGTAGAAATGATGGCACCTATTTTCTCTAGAGAAGCTTGGCATTGTATGTGGTATATGATCCAGGTGTAACCTGTCTACAAACCTGTAATCTACTATATTTTAGAATTTATATACGAGGCCATATATACTAGTATTTTACCTTGTTAATTTACCTTGTTAAAGGAGGTATGTGTATTGAGATATTCAATCTCTTACTGAGGAATACCAAAATAAATATTGACTAATCTTCTTTTTATTCTGCAGCTCATCTAAGAAGGTCACGCTCTCTAGTTCAGAGATAGGAGAAGAGAGAAACTCTAAATAATGAAACTCTGACCACCAGTAGATCCATCGACACAATACCTGAAACTAGTACACTATCCCATACGTCGGTATGTCTATATTCACTTGTTTATGTCATTATGATTCTTGATATATCCTAGTGAACAATGTGTGGAAATTGACTACTCCAGAAGAAGTCCTTTCCATTTTTCTAGTGTATTTAAGGGTCATGGCTGAGCTACAACTTAAAAGAGACGTACGAAACTTCGTACTCACCATTCCTGTATTATTTAGTCAGTTTCGGTTGACTCGGATAGAGCGAGCATGTGCCATGGCAGGGCTGTTTATACTAAGGTTGATGCCTGAACAAACAGTTATGGCTCTTCTATATGGACAACATCAACAGCAGATGGTGCATGATAACATGGGTAACGGAAGTGAGAATATAGCCATGATCTTCAATATGGGTGTTGGTTATTGTGATCTTTGTGTAACTGCTACTACTGGAGGAGTTTCACAGATCAAATCCCTGTCAGGTAGTCACATTGGAGGAGAAGATATTGTTCAGAACATAATGCATCATCTCTTTCCCAATATGGATAGTCTTTTCTTGAGCCACAAAAATAATGAGATGAAAGCAATGGGGTTACTAAGAGTTGCAGCTCAAGATGCAGTCATAATGCTTTCCTCACAGGACATTGTCATGATAGACGTAGATCTAGAAAATGGCTTGAGAATATGTAAGGTCCTGGGGCAGCCTAAATTCGAGGAGGTTAACCGAAAAGTGTTCGAGAAATGTGAGAGCCTTGTAGAATAATGTGTGTTTGCTACGAGAGTTGACGTAGAGGATATAAGCGATGTCATACTTATGGGTGGGTGCTCCAACATCCCCAAGGTAAAAAGCCTTGTTTTGGAGTTATGTAAAAAAGATGAGGCGTATATGGAGATGGACCCTTTGGAAGCTGTGGTTTGCAGTGCTGCACTGGAAGGAGCCGTGGCTTCTGGAGTGAGTGATCTACTGGGGAGCCTGGACCTTTTAACAATACAAGTAATACCACAGAGTCTTGGCATTGATGTAGATGGACATACTTTTGTGCCTATCATTCCTAGGAATATGACAATGCCAGCAAGGAAAGAGATGTGGTTTACAACTACACGTGATAACCAAACGGAGGCGCTAATTGTTGTTTATGAAGGCGAAGGGAAGAAAGTGGATGAAAACTGTATTCTGGGTTACTTTAAGATCATTGGAATACCGTCAGCACCAAAGGGATTCCAGAGATTAGTGTCTGCATGGATTTAGATGCGTCTAACGTCCTGAGGGTTTTCGCTGGAGCTGTTTCGCCACAGACCCATCAGCCTGTGATGCCGTTTCTTGAAGTGAGGATGCCAACAGTGGATGATGGACATGGATGGTGTGTAGAAGCTTTGGTAAAGATGTATGGATCGGCTCTGGACTTATCTATTTTACAGAAGAAGATGCAGCAGTAAGTTGAAAGCTGCATGTTTCTGCCTAGTCTTCTTCACACAGAAGACGACCGTAAGATAATGTTACTGTTACCTGGAGGTTTGCAAATATGAGGTGTGTTCCCTTAAAAATATAACCCCACAATTGCTACTATTATAGACATTATCTTTTTATGCATCTTTACTGATAGAACTATAAGCTCTAAATGGCAAGAGCTCTCATGAACTTTAGACAATGATGGTTCAAATCCATTTAGTTCTAATTGTAAGAGTATATGAAAGAATCTTTAAGTAAACAAATATTATTTAATAAAATTTTGAAATTTATAATTACGAGAAGTGACTAAAATCATCGTCAATTATTGTATCTAATACGTCGACGTTTTTACGTGACAAATACCGCAACTAGTTTGTATGTCATTTTTTTTAAAACTACGACAAATTATGCGATTTTGGCATTGTATTGCAACGCATAAAACATCAGATTAATAAATCATAAAATAAAACAAATACGATAAAAATAATGACTGATACTTGTGTATTTTTTTTGTAATGCATAAAGCGATTCATAAATGTGTCACAATTTTAACTAAAAACGACAGATATTACGACGGATTTCAAGTTGAAAGCATAAAACTACTGCAAAAAGAACGACGCTTTTTCCGACTAAAATGGAAGTTACTTTAGCAAAATTACGATTGACCTGACCCGTCATTTTTTACTCGTTTTGGCCTAGTGTATATATATATTCATCATATATCTCTGATCAATCGTTTACATATAACATATATCTTTAACACACACACACACACACACACACACCACACACACACACACACATATATATATATATATATATATATATATATTCGTACGTCAACATATATCGCATACATCTCTACTAACCTTCAGTATCTGAATGAGAATCAGCAGTAGAGTCGAGCTTTCCCCTCACAACGCTGCTGTATTGTCGCCTACGAGTTCCAGAATCTTTTACTCTCTTCAACCATTTTTACCTTCGGATAACTCTTTATCGAATCCCCTTATCTTTTGTCTTTCTCTCTGAGTGCACTCCAAATTTTTTGAAGTGGTAAAACGTTTGTTTGGAGATGAAGAAGAACTATTTATCCTTTCTCTCTCATGCGGTTGGCATTTATTGCCCCTCGCACGAACCGTCCTCGATTCCAGAACCGAGGCATCCTTTCCACTCTCCATGTCAGACGCCTTATACCTTTTCGATAAAATAACCTTTCCATCATTACAACTCCCTTCATTTTTTAACATATTTTTTCTCCCGATTTCCATATCTTTTCCTGACCTCCCCATATTCATGATGACTCACTCTGTACAATGTCAGAGTTCTATTTCCTTTTGTATACAAAACAAAACTAGAAGCTTCTGCATTTTCATATTTTTGATTCTCTGTCCTTGATTAATATATTTATAGTGATTGACGTCATTTTGTATACTGTACAGAGGTTCAAACTTATTCAAAATGTTTGCTAAAACAGTCTCAAAGCAGATTCGCCCCTATAGAGGATCCGATTGACTTATATTATTTCTGTTACATTCAAAACAATTATATTAATCATAAGACACTCTTTACACGACATCCATCTCAGCCTTGGTAACTTAAACAAACATCATCTAACCACATTATTTGTCGATCCTCAGAACTTTAAATTCGATCTTACCTTCAATAAACAAACCAGCCAACTCTTCTCGCTCTACTGAATCCCTCACCAATTTATAGAAGCACACCTCATCAAAATAACGAGCATACTCACGAGGTTTCCTTACATCTAACCTTCGAACTCAAATTCCTTCCCTAGTAGTTCGGCATTGTAACCAAACGAACTCAAAGATCCATTCACGTACTTAAGCAACCTCTATAGCTGACTGTCCTTCCACGGCAAGATGAATCCTTAAAATCGAGCCATACCATCCTAATCTTTCTTCCATTTTTCTTTCATCCTACCCGTATTTATACGTTTCTCACTTACTGTCCCCTCAAAATACATGATTTTTATCTTGTATCTCGTAACAGAAACCCAAAATCTTGGAATAAATTATTTGAACTTATCCCCTCACTAGTACTCACAATAGTTATTACACTCGACCTTACGCCACCATGAGTAGTGTCCCTATCGACATGTAGCAGCCCGAGTTTACATATTTCCTACAATTTCTTTTACTCACCTGTTAAACATAAATTATTTATATCAGTATGACATTGTCAGCACAAATTCATCTCAGTTCGAGCAGCATTACAATATTATTTTATCACTTATCAATAGTAATTCAACTAACACCCAACACATTTTAGGTTGATTCAAGAAGTTTTTCTATACACAGTTTCGTGAATATCAACTTTTATTCATATCAAATATATTACATACGACTTGCAGATGACAAGTTTTTCAGAACATCAATCTCAGGAATACAACGAACTGTTATTCGAGCAGCACGAAACTCTAGGTACTTACAGATAACAATTTTCTTCCTATTTGTTCGAAGTCACATGTGATTCAGGCACGCAGAGGCATCACATCTTCCAGTTCTTTTTAAATTCAGTAATTCTTCACCCTGATGCAAAGAAGACATTAGAACCAGCAAAGATCTTCCCTCACATGGCTCGGTTGGAGCCCAGTCGAACTCTAAGCAAAAAATATGCAAGCAGTAGATTCAGTGCTGCCCTCCACAAAACAAGATGAAGGTCTTCTGAGCGCCAAATCATGATGGAAATGCATCAGTAGATACCCCCTTCTCGTTCTCCTCCTCCACTGCCATCACCGCCTCTTTTATAACCACCACCATCGAAGAGTTGGTAGAGATGAAGAGGTCCCATCTTTAGAATCCATGGTAATATAAGAAATCAGCATATCTACCCCGCAGATACACCTTTCCTTGCATATGAAGCCCTAACTCTGTCTTCCGCAAGGGTGCGGATACAGGCTCAACGTTCCTCGCCTGTCAAGACAAAGACATGAAATCTCCACTTATAGTAGAAATCTTCCTCAGCATAAACCGTTTCCTCTCCCGACAAGACTTGATACGTCGAAGGAATAGGGGCAGGGATCTCCATTTCTAAAGAATTGTCACCAAAGTATTTCAACTTCAACCTCTGTGTTCCAGACGTAATCCTCTCTTCAAGAACCATACTCTGAGTTTTCACCATCTCAGAAAGAGTTACGCATGCAAGAATTGTTCTAAAGATTTGCTAAATGTACTCTTTATATAACCATAAATTTATTATGTAGGTACATTTTCCCAATCGTCATCATTCATTACAGACGCGACTATTCAAACATAACCGTCATATATATTCGTATCATCATTTAATGCCCATCACTTCCCAATATCACGTAACTTCCACCCACTCAAACACCATAATTTCTCTGTTTCAAATTTTAAATTTTTAACACATTCTCTCTCAACCAAAGCCACTCGTGACTTCGGTTGCAAGGGGGCGATTGTAGGGACTTATCTATCGATCTCACTTATAATCGAGCTCACACAGTTCAATTTACTTCCATCTCAAGCTCATGCATTTTTTAACACTTAACACTCTAGTCAACATTCTAACAATCCCTACGAACTACTCAAGAACGTGGGTCGAGTTAAACCGGAAAATGTTATCTAGTCAAAGACACCTGTCTCCCACGAACTCGTCAGTTATTCAGTCAACTGCCACTAACCACATTATTCAGAAAATGTGTTCTAGCACGATGAAGAGCTGTAAAGAATCCTATATAAAGGAAAAATTCCAGAAGAGACAGGGACCAAAAAAATTACTCAAACTTCTTATTTACGAGATCAAAAGTATTTATATATTCTAGAGATCACTTGTAATAAAGATATCCACTCCAAGCAATGAAGATACTTTTACAAAAATCATTCATACGAGGTCGTACTTTTTTACCTGTTCAGAGGTTTTTCTCGCTAAAAATACATGTCTCCAATTCTTACTTTATATTAGAGTATTTTTACAGGTTCATATGTGCGATAGCTAATTCCTAATCATATCGAGCTACGGAATTTGGCCATTACAGTAAGAGTGATCAATACTTGGTCGAGCTTGTCAACCAAAACCATTAGTATTTTTAGGTGAGAGGAGGTAGGTCATCCTCCCGATCTTGATCTCATGTATCAAAATGATCTTCAAAGCAATAAATTGACCTGACGATCACAAGAAGACATGCTACTGTAGTGACTCATTAAAGAGTTGTTACAAGAAATATAAATCATTTATACAATTATACAACTATTACGAAGACTCATCAAAACTGCTTTGTAACGTCCATTATTAAAAAGAGATAGTGGTCATTAAATGGTCATAATATGAGACCAATAAAGAAGGCCAAGTAAGAATAGGTTAGGGATGGATTTTCGATCTAGGAGTTCTAAACAATACTACCTAGGATACTCGCTGTAATAAATTGTCATTCAATCAATAACATCATTATTTCTAAATCATCAAAAAAGGTCATGGTTTTTAGCTATTCATAGGTTTTTACGCTAGATCTTATTTCATTTGTGGCTACTTATTTATTGTCTAGTATTCTGCTCATCTTTGGTGTAAGAAATTAAGTTCGAGCTCATAATTTAGGGTCCTACAAAATCAATTTTGTTGTGGCTTTGCTTGATTTAGGTGGATCTGCGAAAGAACTTTATATTTGCCACCCCTTTTATGCTAGATTTCTTTGGACTTGTCTCTTCACAAGTACTATTACCTTTCCTAACAGACATTAAGTTGATGTTGCAATCCTTCCATATAATAGTGTCAGGGTTGGATATTTTAGATTATATGGTCCAAAGTTCTCTATCAATATTTTTGATAGTGTTGTGAATGTTGCCAATGTTGTATTTGCTCCAATAAGTGAGAGATATTTAAAGTCATTTGAGATTAATAATAAAATTAAAAGGAGGGCAACCAATTTTTTCAAGGGGCTTGGATCATTCTTGCTTAATGATATTAAGGAAATTAGTTTCTTTTAACCACATTGAATTGAAATGAAAGGGTTTTGGGGGGTTAGGTTATGTTGGGTCAGTGTTAAGAAGAATGAAGTATGGTCAGAAGTTGTAATTAATTGGGAAGCTGGTAACAATAGCATTAGGAAAAAGATCATGCCAGTTGCCACTACTGAAAGCTTTGTCTAATCTACATCGAATAACTTGGGAGCCTTTTTACCATTACTCCAGGTGAAATGGACACCTTGGTGTGTGACATCAATAAAGCCGTGACCATTAATGAGTTAACAAAGTAAGGGTTGGGTTTAAAAATGGGGTTTTTAATGAACTTCTATTCCTAGCTCTATAGGTTTTCATTGAAATCTACAATAAGGAGCCAAAGATTTGTAATGTTATGGCCAAAAGAGGATAGGGCATCCCACAACAAGTATCTTTTGGTCCTACTTGGGATTTCATGGAGGAAAGTACAGTACCATAAGGTGTTAGGGGATGGGAACAAATAGATGTTTGAAAAAATTAAACACAAGTATTAGTAATTTTTAGTTCAATATGATAATTCCAAAGAAGCCATATAGCATTTTTATTGCCACTAGCAGGTATGATGTGATAATGTGAGAAGTTAAGTCTCTTGATTTTATTGATACTTTTAGTGAAGCTAAGCTTTGATTCCATAACAAAAAGAATGTTAGAGTTTTCTATTTTGATTTTGAAAAGTGAGCATTTGAACCGTCGAAGGGTTCTCACCCCCTCAACAGTTCCAGATTATCACTAACATTGTCCTTTCTGTGGTTTTGGGCCTACCGCCACAACCCATAAAAATAGCTAGATGGTCTAGGAAACTTAAAAGCAATTTCAATATAAAGGTATAGGTGATGTGTGTGATGGTGTAAGTATAGAGTAAACAGAAGAATATACAGAATATCAAAAAACTAAAAAAGAAAAAGAAAAGATAGAGAAAGAAGATCATGTATGCCCTGGGAAAGTTAATGTAGTAAACCGTGTAAGAAAAAATATATATAAGGTAGGTGGGGAGGCCAAAGGCTAAAATAAAAGATTATATTCCAGATATTCTCAAATTCTTCCCCATCATTCTCCCTCTCTTTCTTTGGAAATTTCCCTTTAGATTTTCTCCCCCTGATGGGGTCCTCCTTCTCCTCTTCTAGCCCCAAGAAATTTTTTAACATGTGCATGGAAATAGGGGAAATGGTTAGGGTTAGTGTGTTGCTGTGGTGGATTGTATGCTGGGGTGACTAAGTGGGGGGGGGGGGGGTTAAAATCATCAAAGGTTTGTCTGCAAATACTGGACGGGCTTGGGGTGGAACTGGATAGGGTCATCTTGATTGACAAGAATTAGGGGGAAGATCACAGCTAAGGGTTTGACTAAAAAGGGCTTCAGGTTTCATACAAAGTATTAATGGAGTTGAGGCTCATAGGAATGGTTGGAGCAGCGACATGGGTAGGGCTTCAGAGGGTAACCCCAATGCTGGTATTCTGAATGAAAGGACATAATCTCAAACGGCCAAAATAGGCCGGGAAGGCTGTGAGGCCTAGATAAGGTTTGGTTGGGCCACGGTGAAGACGTTTAAGAGTTTGATATTGAGTTCATGAGGCTCTGGTAGCCCTTATTTTGGTACATTTCTCTCCATAATCAAGGATGATCTACTCAGTTGAGGATTTTTGAATGTCAACATTGATATTGGTACTCTGAGTATTTGAGGTGGGAACTTGTTGGTTAGGCTTTGGGCATTGGCTTTTCTTACAGGTTGTGTAATCATTATCAAGGAGGTATGAAAGCTATAAGCAAGTCATCAAAAGAAAAGTAGGATTAGGTGTGAAGGGGGCAATTGGTGTAAGAAGGTACCAATGTGGTTTACCCATAGAGGTAAAAGGGAAAGAAATCAAAAGGGATTGGAGAAAGTGGCTGATATATCCATCCTTGTCAGTGGAAGATAGGACATTCAGGTTGTGAGGGGAAATTGATGGAGGGTTATAGAGGGTCAGAGTTCTAATGTGTGGCAGTTTTTGAAAGTGGTATTAAGGATGCTACAAATGAGGCCAAAATTAGCTAGTGACCATTTGATTTTTCATGCTAGAATATTGTTTGGGACTAAAGGGGATTTAAAGAGAAAGATTACTTTGTTTTTGTTTTTATAGCTTTTTGTAGCCTTTTTGCTGAATATGCAAGATCTTCTGGTCTTACTGTTGTTATTTTGTTTCTGGGTTCTGTTGCCATTATCATGGTCTATAATACTTAACTTAGGGACCTAATGTACTCAAGTTTTGAGAAATGAACTTGTGCCGAATCCTTTGAGATCTAAAGGAGATTCTGTAGTGTTGTATTTTGGTTGTGCAAGGAAGTCAAATAAAGTTTCATGATAGAGAGGGAAGATACATGGGTGACGCAGTAGAATTTATGCTTCAATAAATTCTCACTACTACACTAATTTATTGGTAAATTGAACCACGCTGGGGATCATGCTGGTTCTATGGTGTGTGAGCAAGGTTTTATGGTTGTTTGCTGGAGTAGGTCGGCGATTATTTTGAGAGGAGATGAATATTGAAGTAGAGAGACAATGATCTCAGGATTTGTGTGTCCTTCTTGAGCCATTCTTATATGGATTTACCTGTGGAATTTCCTTCCCAAGCTTTCCTTGAGTACCCTTCTAAGGGGCCACTACTCGCAACTATCCTGAGTTGGTACTCCACTTATTCATGACAGTATCCATACCTTCTTTATAAGGGGACAGGCTTCACTACCACTAGTTGGTCCAGTTATAAATGGACATTTCAGTCCTAAGCTTATTAGGCTCTATTATTTTGTTATGCCCTTTTGGGTATTTCTTGAGTCCTGCTGCTTTTATGGCTTTAGACCCTTCTTATAACCTACGTGGGTCCATGAATGTGATCATAACAATGACTCACACTAATGAGTCTTCATTAGGCAATTTCATTGCTTATGAACCTAAACTTGGGTGATAGGATGAAGTTTGGGTGAAACTAAGTAGAGATCCGAACTTACTGATGTTGAAGAATCAGCGGATGAGTTGGGTTAGAGGTGAAATGTCACTTGAACCTAGATCAAGCTGGTTCTCCCTGAAATGCATTGAGGCATAACACCTATCAACTGAGTGAGTTAGCCGGCCATACCTGGGTTTATGCCTAATGAAGTATAAATTAAATCACTTCACTTTTAAATAAAGAGGTCTCTCTTAAATTTTATTCTTCTGTAAGATGATGATTACAATTGGGGGGAGGTTTATTTTATAGCTGAAGAAAATAATGCCAATTTATTACATAAGCAATGCGGGACTAAACAAAATTGAGTTTTTAGTCATTTTCTTCAGTTTTAGACGTACAAAGAGTATAAGAGTACTTCTGTCAAAACTTGGGGACCAAGCCATCCTGTAGTACCATGAACGTTGATTTCCTAAGGCTTTCTAGCCTATGATCGTGCATCTACGATGGCCTTAGGGCTTCATCTTTTAAAAGTCTTTTTTTGGGTTTCTTTTAGATGCAAAATTGGATTAAATCTGGTCCTGTCATCCTGAAACGTGTAGTGCGTATTTTGGTCATTGTTTTAAGATTGGGTGCCTGTCTAAACTACTGGAGCATGTATCTGAAACTTGGTTTAGCTTCAGGCTGTATCAACTGTGTTTCAGCAGTGCTTTGGTTCCTCAAATTGCCTCTGGACTAAGCAATGCAAATAAAAGGCATCTTAAGGCTTTTAACTCTTATTTTATTATAAATTCTCTTAGTAGGAACTGGAATCCTGAAAATAGAGAACATAGTTATTAGTTATACTTATTAGCAACTCAAGATGTCTAAAATGACTTGTTTTATGTGCTTTATAATGTAAGATTTCAGCATTTATCATTAGGACAGCCAGTACTGCGTCAGTTTGGGCAAGATGTTGAACGCCACTTGGTTTAGCAAGTTAAAGTGAACAAAAAGTATTAGGGATTCTTCTGACACTGTAGGAGTGAGAAGTAGGTAATTTGATATTAGTCCTTTGAGAGGTATAGAACTTAGCTAAAGCTCCTTTATTAATGGAGGATGCATCCTTGGATATGTATAGGGGTGAACTATTATGAACTGGTATTGTGTTTGAGTAAGGAGCCTTAGTAATGGTTTTAAGGAGATTGTGCCTATGCATGTATAAAGGTGGTTTAGTTTCAGTAGTCAAGTTCTGGTCAGTACCACATTTATCCTCTTTGTGATAAATCTTGTCACTGGAAAAACTGAAAACCTTCATCATTTTGAAATGAATCCAGAAATGGAATGGCTTGCCATTGGGTGGGGTACAAAGAAGACAATGTTAGAGGGGTGGTTTGATGTCCCGGGGGATGTGAACCCTGATGGATATTTTCTCCCATCCATATATGCTTAGCTTTTCATCTAAATCAAGGAATGTTCTCAGTTTATGAGCCTTAATTTGTCCTTCCTAATGAATATCCAGGTGTAGGGGTGATAAACACATTTTTGTACAAAATTTAAGCCTCTTTATAGGTGTTTTTGGCCGTCCTAAGACCCTTTTTGCCTAATTATTGCCTAGTTACCTCATTTTTAGGTTCTCTACTTTACTAGAATTAATTTAGTAAGAAAATGTCAAATTAGAGCTAAAATTGCAACAACAATAAAATACAGTGAAGGATTCCAGCTGTTCAGCATAACAGTTTTTATCAGAATTGGCCTAGTTGGGCTCATGAAAATCAAAGATCATCACTAAGATTAGGGAATAAGAGGATGGATGCTAATTCAAAAAATTTAAATCAGGCGATGTAAGACCCAATAAAATGGGAAAATCTGACCACCATCCACCATCCACTGGTGATCGTTGCCTACACAAGGTAAATTACTGGCAATCGCCAGTTCATGGTGGTAAAAAGTGGTAAAACTTTGGTACATATCTTGAGGTGATCTAAGAAGAGCAAAACTTTATTGAATACATGTCTATTATTGTTGGAAAATACTTAGGGTAGTTAAGATACTTCAAACCTTAGGATTTCTCTATTTAATGTTCTATTCTTTTTCTCCAAACCTAATTTACGTTTAAAGGTTATTTTGAAGGCTAAGAACTGAATTTGCATCCCTTTTAACTCATATCCTGATTTATGATTCGATTAGTCAGTTTTATATATATATATCTATTATTTATTAAGATATTGCAGGGTGATTGGTCTAACCAAGAGGTCTATGTTTACACTTTAGGGTTGTTCTTCAACTTCCTTGAACCTGATGAGTTGGGGAAAGAGGAAAACAATTTTAACATGGTGAGGGATATTCGATACCTTGAATAAGGGATTTAATTCTCAAACCACTTAGTGACCTTTAGACCTAGGGATTACTTTTGTTTCCAATGAGAAGGAGTAAGTCCTAGGTCAGCAACCATGGGGTTGAATCTAGATCCTTACAAATTAGGTTCTTTAATTTGTTCTTCATGGAGAAGTCAGAAAAGAACTTCAAACCCTCTGAATTCGATTCAAAAAAGAGAATTTAAGGAGAATACCAATAACCCATTAAATTAAACCCTAATATACTAATATAGAGTGGAATCCAAAGATCTAATTACCTTTAAAACTTGACTTACAAGACCTATTTTAGCATATATTTATAATAAAACAAAACCCCATTTCCCCAAGATTTTAGTTTACCCTAGAATAACGTACCTTTATGTGGATTGACACCCTATTTGATAACTAGGATTTTGATTAGGCTTACGACGGTCTATCAAATGGTGCTGCTACTGGGAGGTAACGGTAATTTCGAGGTTAGGTAGAAATCATAGATTATATTTAAAAAAGGATTTATCTAGTTTTTAGGTTTTGTAGGCAATTTTAAGTCTCTGTCAGAATAATTTTTTAGTGTGATTGATATAGGTTTGGGCTCCTATTAAAGAAGGGAATACACAATATAAATTTGAAGAAATAGGGGATCCACAAATCGGTGATCGTCGCCAGCCAAAGGGTAGCCAATAGTGATTGTCGGCTACTAAGCTCCCCTGACTCCCTTACTTTTAGGTTTTATTCCCCATAGATTTATTAGTTATAATTACTTATCATTACACTATCTCTATTATCTAAGGTTGTTAAAAAAATTAATTTTTGTTACGAACCTCTCACTGCTTTCACACTTCAAAGGTAATTTTTTTTACAAAAGCAATAGAAACAGTTAAAAGATTGTTCTGCCCCAGCATAAGCTAAAACTAAACCTCTTTATTTATTAATTAGTTAAAAAAATACAAAATAATTAGATAACGTAATTTAGTTAGTTCCTAGGATAACTTAGATAATATTAGATTAAACATTTATCATCGTAACACTTGTACTTTATTATTAATATTAATATTAATATTAATATTAAAAATAGTAGTGTGTCATCTTATAAATTACTAATTGATGTGTCTTTAAAATGTACTCGTAAGTGCATGATTCGCTTGAAACATGTATAAGGAAAGCGAGGTCGAACCCACAAAAACTATCCAAATTTAATTATTTTTCTAGTTTAGCTTTTAGATTACAAGTAATTATCTGAACAAAGTCTCTTAGAAACAAAGGTTAGTATTGGAATAATAAAAACCTAAAGGACTTGGAATTTATCACCAATAGCATATAGTAATTAAGGATATAATCAAGGAATTCTCAATACAAAAAATGAGTTTTAACGACCATGATGCCGATTTTTTTTGCTTATTTAAAATGTAGATTTGTTTAAAACATCAAATGTAAATTATGTATGTATTGAAGACACGTAATATCAAAGTATAAACTAAGTATACTATTTTAAGCAATACTATACATAAAATAACAGAAGATTAATAAACATAATCATAATTAGATTTCCAAACTAGTTTAACTAGAGATCACAAAATATATCCCATAAATCCTTTCATAAGGAAAACATGAGATATTAATATAAACTCTTGCTAATCTAGAAGGTTAAACATAAGAAATATATTTTAGGAGCATCCATGTTAAATACCTTAACTAAATATATACTAATGGTGGCTTCATTCTCACCCTTAGTGAAGTTTAGCCAAGCATGTTAAGACCAAGAATACGTATAAGAAAAAAAAAGATTCCATTAATATCTTGATATTTAAATTTTTACGAACAAAATGATGCTCTTAACCACCTTGGCTCCAAATTAATCAACAATTAAGCTCAAAGATAAACTATAAGTGTTATCCTCTTTCTCTTCTTCATTCTGTCTTCTAAAGCTTGGTATGTTCTCCTCCCAAGATTCCTACTCTCAAGCTCTCCTGATGCTCTTCCCTCTAGATGCCTTTCCAGCATAACATATGCCACCCTTTTTTAAGGGAAGGGTAATTAATTAAGGCATCAAAAGTCATGACACAAATATGAAAACCTTCCAAATAGTAAGTCCACAAGTTGCATTTATTGCACATATTATTCCTTCAAGTATTACGGCCTTTGAATTCTTCTTTGTTTTCTAAAAAATCAGCCAATGAAAATCATGTCTTTTGATGATATGACCCCGCACATCTTCTAATCACTATTGCCAAAATAGCTTAACATATCATTTTTATGCCGCAATGCACTTTGATTATTGAAAACTTGCATTTATTAATTAAAACCTTTGGATACTAATAATTAATTTAAATTATGACTTATTAAATATAAATCCAAGGGTAAAATGGTCAATTTTTATGCCCATCTAATATCCCAAAACTTATATTTTCCTAGTCCCCGGGCAAAATAAAGATATGATAATACTTTCATAGTTTAGATGATTGTATTTAGAGGATGCAACAAGCCTTTAGACCACCAAGTTCCTTTTGGTGGACGAGTTTAGTCTCGTGGAGGTTTTCAGTGAATATACCCATAAAATTCTTACTATGTAATTTCAATAAGTTGACAATATATTTATTCCCAAAAACTTGTATTTCCATTAGACTTAGTAGAAAATTTTCATTATTAAATATAAAACTCTCATTCTTAATAGTGTTTGATAGATGGTAATGTAAAAATTATGAAAGTCAAATATACTATTCCAATATTAAAAATAGATCAATATGTAGACATATGAGTGTGTGAAAATATATTATAAGTAATAACTTAATTGTTTTAATAAGCAAAAACTTAGGTCATTCTCAAAACATATTATTTAGGCAAAGATAATTCTGAGATTCACTTCCTTCTAAAATTATGGATTACAAATTTACAAACATAGGAACTCACATAGTTTTTAAGCTTATCATACTTTCTTTTTTGCTTTTTTGATTTTCTAACTCAAATATATAATGATTTCCCAGTATCTATTGGTCGACAATCCTCGCCAGTTGGATAAAGGGTGTTGGGATGTGGTATCCCTTCATGACCTAGACTTCGAGTTTACACCATTTTATCTCTCTTATTATAGTTTTAATCAAAATGTACTACTACCTCTACTCTTATTTTGCATATATATATATATATATATATATATATTTATGTAATCCATTATTTTACACTGAAGGAAATGAAAGTAATCACGTTCTTATAAAATTTTCTAAATTATTGTTTATTAATTCAATAGGCACCATACTTAAATATTATGAAATATAGATGTTTTATATGCTAACATGTTTGATTTTTTTACTTAATACTGGAGTATTGGATCAAACTTAGAAAATTTTAACCGGCTAGCTAGTAATCATATTAAGATTGAAGTTAAATTTTTTGTAAGAAAAATTTCTACTTGATTCTGAAAATATTAAGTTTAACTTAATCACAAAAGAAAATTTGTATAATATTGGAATTTACTAAGTTATGGTTTTCTCTAAAGACATTCAAAAGTTTTTCCCACCACCAAATTTGAAAAAAAAATAATGTCCTCAATGTTTTAAAGACTGAAGTAGTGCAATTAAAAGTAGGGAGAATTAGAATATATTACCTTAAACTAGACTGGGTTACCTCCTAGTAAGTGCTAAGTTTAATGTCGTTAGCTCGACAATATGATATACCCCCAAACTTGATAACAACAATACCAGAGTATGCAAATTACCCCTGAACAGTGTCTCTTCAACTGTTAGGCTTAGCAGTTCAAAAAATAGTTTTAAGCACTTACTATTTACTTTTAAATCATTTCGATTTTTTGGATCTTGAACTTCTACAGCCCCATGTGGGAAACTGTTTTGACAATAAAAGGTCCAATCCATCATGATTGTAACTTTCCAGGAAATAAATGCAGCAGAGACTTATGAAGTAAGACTTTCTGAAAATGTGAAAATGTTTTTCGAAGAATATTTTTATCATGGAAAACTTTCAAACTTTTGAAGTCTCATATGCATCATTTCAAAGTTTGACCAATTTATTTAATTGGAGCTTACGATGGGGGCCAGATTTTTCTGGATCAAAATTCAGGGTCTTGATAGCCCAATAAACCTTATGTTCAAATTAACTCAACTGGTAGATAATAAGCTTACCCGTAGACAAGCCTGTATTGTGGCATACCAATAGGGGTTTTATATACGATGCGGTAAGACCAAAGAACATTTGTTAAGCGTAAAAACCAATCTTTTCAACTGGGGTTCATTGCTTTGTGCAAACTATTTTTGATTTCCCTATTAGATACTTCCACTTACCCACTAGTTTAAGGATGATAGGGAGTGGCTACCCTATGCGTAGTGCCATATTTTTTGAAGTAAAGCCTGAAATGGTTTATTATTGAAATGCGAGCCTTCATCACTAATGATGGCTCTTGGTGTGCCAAGATGAGAGAAGATATTATTTTTGAGGAATTCAAGCATGACCTTGTGGTCGTTCGTTTTACATATTATGGCCTCTGCCCACATGGAAACATAGTCCACTCTAACAAGGATATAAAAGTTGTCAAATGAGGAATGAAGTGGGCCCTTGAAATCAATACCCTATACATCGAATAGTTCGATAATAAGGATAGGGTTCATAAGCCCTGTAGAACCTATGAGCATCATAAAAAAGTATAGGCCAATAAAAGTCGCATTATAAAATCTTTGCCGCGGTTTTCTTCGAACTTAAGTGTCCACCATATACATGTGTATTACAAAATTCTAGGATTTGGGTGTGCTCAAAATCAGGGACACATCTCTTAATAATATGATTGGTACAATTCTAGAACAGATAGGGATTGTCTCAAAAGAAATGTCGGGCTTCACTCTTAAATTGAAGTTTGTCTTGTTTGGTCCAATGAGTACGAAGATTCCCAGTGGCAAGGGAATTGGCTATGTCAGCAAACCATGGAAAAGGAGTCATAGTCTGGATTGACATAAGTTGTTCATCCAGGAATGACTTTCTAATTGGTAAAGACTATCTATTCGACTCGATGATTAGTCAAGAAAGGGGATCTGCTACAACATTTTTGCACCCTTTTTGTCACAAGTTTTTAAGTCAAATTATTGAAGCAAAAGAATCCATCTAATCGGACGAGCTTTAACATCATTCTTTGAGAGAAGATGTTTAAGTTCTGAGTGATCAGAATAGATAATCATTTTAGAACCAATGAGGTAAGGTCTAAATTTCTCAAGTGCGTAAACGATAGCCAAAAGTTCCTTCTCTGGAGTAGTATAGTTAAGTTGAGCATCATTCAAGGTCTTACTGGCATAATTATCACATTCCCCAATTGCATAATCTGATGCATCACACATGATCTCAAAAAGAAATATCCAGTCTAGAGGTCTAATAATGGGTGCAGAAGTTAACTTGGTTTTAAGATTCTCAAAGGCTTTAAGATAATCATCATCAAAATAAAGGAGGTATCCTTTGCAAGTAAATTGCATAAGGGCCTTGAGATTTTGCTAAAATCTTTCATAAAATGTCAATAAAAGCCTGCATAACCCAAAAAGGAACGAATGTCCTTTACAGGTCGTAGAGGCCAAAGGCTAGATATTAGATCAACTGTCGCTTTGTCAACCTTGATACCCTTACATGATATTACATGTCCCAAAACTATGCCCTTAGTAACCATAAAGTAACATTTCTCCCAATTTAGTATGAGTTTTTTTCCTTAAACCTAGCTAGAACAAACGTTAAGGCACTGATCAAATGAATCCCCAAATAATAAAAAGTCATTCATGAAAACCTCCAAGAATCTTTCCACTATGTCTAAAAAATACTATACATCACCATTGGAATGTGGAAATGATATTACAAAGGCCAAAAGGTATGCGTCAATAAGCATAAGTTTCAAAAGGGCAAGTAAAAGTGGTACGCTCTAGGTGCTCTAGGGCAATTGGTATCTAATTGTAAACAAAATATCCGTTGAGAAAGCAGTAGAAAGAATAACCTACAAGCCTCTCAAGCATCTGATCAATGAATGGGAGAGGAAAGTGGTCTAATCTCATGACGGAGTTTAATTTTTGGTAGTCAATGCTGACTCGCAACCTAGTGGCCATTCGAATGGAAAGTGTAGTGGCTTATTCTGCATCTCGGACTCATGCATCATCTTCGTCCAACATACAAACTTTCGACCTCATCAATAGAGCACGTGGCACAATCAAAATCAAGACAACAACATCAGGAAATAGTTGCAGTACGAGTTTCTCAACCAACACCACTCGCCCACGATACTCCTCATACTCTTGGTTGAGAGCCACCTTGTAAAAGCTTATTTTGCATCTCTGACCCATGCTTCATTCTCAAACTCATCAACATACATGAAACACTACTAAAGATAAATTTGGTATTCAGTCATCACTATTCGACCTCTACATCAACAGTTTGAGTCAACAGATACAACATCATCAATGAGGCCGTTAAAAGATAAGCAGGATCAGCCCGTTAGACAATCAGGTCAAAAAATATCTAACACATATTTTGTAATGTCTATCATCAAGAATATTAAATGGTTGTTAAACGGTCATATTATAAGACCTATAAATAGGACCAGAGAATTCTCGATAAGGGATGAAGGAATCCTCACTCTAACATTCCCCGTATTCAGAACACACATTGTTATAAGCTAGCAATCTCAATAATATAACCCCTTATTTTCAAAATCCTCAAGGGAGGTCTTTTTTTACCTATTCAAAGGTTTTCCATGCTAAATTGTCTTATTAATTATTATTCACTGTTCTTGAGCGTTCTAAACACATCTAGTGTAAAGGCTAAGTCTGATTCCCGAAATTAGGCTATTAAGGAAATAGTTCATTATGCTCAATCTGGATCATAGTGATCCTAGAATTAGGCTATTGATAGCTAGATTCACCGGCCAAGATTTCAACCGTGCTGCTGATCAGGGAGGAGACAGGATGCGAACAAAACCTAATGATGAATGACCTCGGAAGGGTAGTAACTTGCCAAAACCTTGTCTTCCCAAGATGAATGCAACCAAAGCCAACATTTATCCTAGACTCTAGAAGGATAAGTTTTTTTGTAATCCACAGTATCTCCATCTCATTGAGAACAAACCCTATTGCATTCACCATAAAGTCTGACATCATGAGACAGAACACTAATTTTCTTTATAACTTCTGCTAGATTATTTTTTGCGGATGGAAGAATGCATGAATACATCATGGACGTGGAGAGTTACAAAAATGAAAGTTACAAACTTCCTACAGAAGGTGTGCATATCAAAGAACCAGCAGGAGGAAGGCATTTATACCTTCATTGAGACTCAGACTGTAAACAATTCAAACAGAAGCAAAAGACGATGAGTCGGCCAATTTTACAACTTGTCCATGCAAGATAAAGAAGCTCGTTTACTTCCCGTATCGAGCTCCCAATGCACAGAAATTTCTTTCGATGACTGTGATGTTTGTCATGTCAACTTTCCTCTCTATGTTGCTTTGGTAATTATGCTAAAAATGAAAAATGTTATACTACACACGATGATGATAGATACTGGTAGTAGTATTGAACTACTATTTTAAAGCACGATCAGATGGGACTAGTCGATAAGGTGCAGCCTAGTGACATTGACATCGGCGGGTTCAATAGTTCTAGAGAAGAACGTGTGGGAAAGATAATACTTCCTATTACGGCTGGACCAGCAACAGTTAATGTTGTATTTTATGTTATTAATATAAAATCCCATTATTTGGGTATAATGGGACGTTGCTGGTTATATAATATGTAAGCTATTCCATCGACCTATCATTTGGCACTACAATTTGAATGGGAGGGCGACATTTACGAAATCAAAGGAAGCCAGAAGCTAGCTCGAGTATCTGAAAGTCTGTTGCCATAGAATCAAAGCCTCATAGCCATAACTCACATATCAATTATAGAAAATAACAGGGAATATTATAGAAAACTTTACAATGAACTCTACAGAAAGCCAACTGCCAATTGCAAAAATCATAGAATACGTTAAAATCAGTGGGGACAAGCGAGGATCATACATTGGCACTCTTCTGCCCATAGCAGAATGAGATGCTCTTATCCAGTTCCTTAAAGGCAATAATGAAGTTGGTTTTATCTGAAAAACCAATTATCCAGAATGGATCTTGAACATCGTAATTGTACCAAAGAAAAATGGCAAGATTAGAGTATGCGTAGATTTCACGGACCTCAATAGACATACTCGAAAGGATAGTTTTCTACTTCCTATCATAAACTATCTACTCGATTCTACTGCGGGACACAAACTCTTATCCATGATGGATGCAGTATCAGGGTACAATCAGATACCTCTGCTACCCGATGATCAAGAGAAAACAACTTTCATTACAGAACATGGCTTGTACAACTATAAGGTTATGTCTTTCGGTCTCTAGAATGCTGGAGCTACTTATCAAAGATTGATGACACAGAATTTCAAAGATCACCTTGGAAAAATGATGGAAATTTACATTGATGATATGTTGTGTAAAAGTCTCAAAAAGGAGAGCCATATTATAAATTTATACACTACATTCGAAATTTAGCCATTTTTACAAAGTGAGATTCAATCCCAACAAGTATCAGTTCAGAGTTCAGTAAGGCAAATTCTTGGAACATTTGATCAGCAAGCGAGGAATTGAAGCTGATCCATATCGTATTCGTGCACTGCTATCTATGCCTTCTACAAAAACAAAGAAAGATGTACAAAAGTTAACAGGCAAGATTGCTGCGATAAATTATTTTGTCTCCAAGTCTTCAGATCGATGTCAATTGTTATTCAACCTATTGCACAAAGGAACAACAAAAAAGAAATCTAAGAAGAATCCTGGGATTGAGTGGACAGCAGAATATGAAGTAGCATTTCAGGAACTTAAACGTTATTTGGGGAAACCACCAGTAATGAGTACACCTCAAAAGGGAAGAACTCAGCATATATCTTGCTATTATCGAGGAATCATTAAGTTCTATTTTCATTCAGCTTGATGAAAAGATAGAGAAACCTATCTATTTCATCAGCAAAACTCTCACTCCAGTAGAATCCCGGTAAACCAAGGTCGAGAAACTACTGTTAGCTCTCGTTTACTTCTCACAGAAGTTAAAACAATATTTCCAAGATCACTCAGCTCGTGCAATGACAAATTATCCCTTGCAAGAAATATTGCCCAAACGAGAAAAATCTGGACGAGTACAATAATGGTCAGTAACTCTTGGTGAACATGACATGCGTTTTGAACCACGACATTCTGAAAAAGGTCAAGCAGTAGCAAATTTTCTTACAGACTTCCCAGTAGAAGAATCTAGCTGTGAAGAAGATAGTATAAAAATCAACGAAGAATAGTTCGAGGAAAAATCAGACTGGGTAACTCAAAAAAGTTAGCGTCTTTTAACTGACGGTTCTGCTGGACCTATGGGCTTAGGTATTAGAATCGTGCTTATCACACCTTCTAATGACAAGATTAAAAAACAATTTGACTCAATTTTAGCGCTAACAACAATGATGCTGAATACGAGGCATTAATCTACGGACTAGACATGGCTCTCGAGATTGGAGTTTATGAGCTATCAGTGTATACAAACTCTTTAGTCATTATGAACCATTATACAAAAAAGTTTCAGAAGAACTAAAAATGATCAAGTACGCCGTAGCAGTAGTCACCAGAATGCGGAAATTCAAAAGGGTTACCATTGAACATTTGCCCCATGGAGAAAATAGACATTCTAATTCCCTGGCCTATCTGGCAGGAATTCTCGACACAGAAGCTCGATATCTCAAGATCGAAATACTATCCACCCTCTCTATTAACATCATAAGCTCAAATTCTGTTAATACTGGGGAAATTGAAGAGGACGAAGATGATTGAAGATGAACCTTTCTCACATATATCAGACCTCATAATAAGTTTGATGGCGAACACCCTAAAGATCCTACCGAAAGACGATGCATACTTGATAATGCTAAATAATACATTGTGGATAATGATCTCCTTTACAAGATTTTAGTTACAGGACCATATCTCGAGTGCTTATCAAACAAAGAAGCTCACAAATTCCTACACGAACTCCATGAATGTACTTGTGGTTAACACGTCGTAGGACGATTTCTAGCCAATCGTGATCTTACCCAAGGAGTCTTTTAGCCTAAAATGAAAGCTCAAGCCATTAATATTACAAGCAAATGCGATGCCTATCAACGACATGGCCCCCAAATTTGAGTTATAGCCTTGGAACTCCATTACAGCAACGTAGTTTGGCCATTCAGAAGATGAGCCCTTAACCTCGTTAGGAGAATTCCCCACTGCACCAGGCAAAATAAAGCATCTGCTAGTAGCAATCAATTACTTCACTAAATGGGTGGAAGTAGTCCCTCTATGTCACACACGAGAAATCGAAGTCATTAGATTTATATGGGAAACCATCATCATTCAGTTTGGCTGCCCCTATCTCATCAGAATCGATAATGGATCTCAATTCGTTGGCTTTAGAGTCATTGAATTCCTCAACCAACACAACATCATCTACTCTCCTTCCAATCCATATTACCCACAATGAAATGGTCAGGCAGAAATCACTAATCGCACTATTGTGGATGGAATCAAAAAGAGATTGACAAATAAAAAAGGTAATTGGGTCCAAGAATTACCACATGTGTTATGGGCATATTGTACAACTCCTCGGGTGTCAACCGGATGTACGTCGTTCCTCCTGGCATATGGTACAGAAGTAATCATCCCTACTCAATATTATCACCCGTTATACAACCATACCATGACAGATGAAGAAAATAAATTCTAGTTGGGCATGTAACATAAATTGGATCGAAGTGACCAGAGATAGAGCAATCATGAATATGGGAAGATACCACCAAGCTTTAGCCCGATCTTATAACAAACGAGTTCATCATAGAGAGTTTAAAATCAAAGATTTCTTCTTCCGAGAAGTTCCCAAACATAGAAAAAAAGTCAATACTGGAAAATTAACCAAAAATTGGGAAGGTCCTTTTATCATTGTTGGAAAAAGTAGCCTTGGTTCTTACGATCTCGTTACTGAAAATGGGGAACGAGTTCCTAATCCTTGGAACACAAGGAGATTGAAGCTATATCGAAGATAATACACTATCACAGTGTACTTTTCTAAATAAATCTATCATCTTTTGATGTCGATCTTATGTCAATAAAATACTTATGTTTGATCCCCATACATCTGAGTGCTTTCTACTATTTTATACAGTACTCTATCTAACATCCTTTATACATTAATCTTACAATAATAAAATACTTGTGTCTGATTGCCCTACATTATAGTACTTTTCAAATATATCAAACAAGTATAGATTACAGATCGTTTGTTGCCTCAGCCCAACTGATCATCTATACATTATAGATCGTTTGTTGATTCAGCCAAACTAATCCTCTATACATTATAGATCGTTTGTTGCTTTAGCCAAACTGATCCTCTATACATTACAAATCGTTTGTTGGTTCAGCCAAACAGATCCTCTATACATTAAAGATCGTTTATTGCTTCAGCCAAAATGATCATCTATACATTATAGATCGTTGGTTGCTTCAGCCAAACTAATCCTTTATACATTACAGATCGTTTATTACTTTAGCCAAACTGATCCTCTATACATTACAGATCATTTGTTGCTTCAGCCAAACTGATCTTCTATACATTACAGATCATTTGTTGCTTTAGCCAAACTAATTCTCTATACATTAAAGATTGTTTGTTGCTTCGGCTAAACCGCCCTTTTATCATATGACTATACACCAAACAAGATGATAACAATACAATTAGTTCATACAAAGGTCAGTATACATACATACAGATCATTCACGCTACTTTTAAATAGTTATATATCTATTATACTCTTACTATCTTTCATATCATCAGTCACTATCATTTACATTATCACCCCTAAAACTCTCTCCATACCGATTCAAGCGAGCACGCATAAACTCTGGCATTCCCCCAGTAGCAATTTTTTTTTCTTCCCTAATCATACTCTTTTTAAGAACTCAAATTCTTAGGATCTAAGTACTCCGATCGAACCAACTTCATTTAACATTCTACACCTTTTGCAACTAACCTGCCATACACAGTTCTACTTTCTGCTTTCAATCTATTAAACTCTGCTACAAAGAATGAAATAATTGTTGTCATATCTCTCTCGTATACATCACCTGTCTCAATTTCTACCCCTTTTGAAAGAATAAACTCACCAAGTTTACCTTGAGCTTCCTTCAGCATAGCTTCCAAACTTTCGTAGCGTTTCTCAACTGTTCCTTTTTTATTTATCACCACAGCATTCCAAGCTTCTAATACTATCATGAATTCATCCATATGACAAACCATAGACATTGCCCCCTCCACTTCTGCCTCACGATAATTTCTATTCATCGTACTATCGTCAGGACTTATTACAGCCTTAAACAAATCCACCTCCAACTTGGTATTCGCATCATACAATTTCATGTTCTCGGCTTTATACTCTAAAATATCTTACTCTCGCGATTGAATGGAATGCTCTAACGTATATACCTTGCTCCAAGCCTTGTTTATGTTTTCGTTATGCTGATTGTGGGTTTCTCCCATCTTTTTTATCATCACATTAGAACCTAACCACAATACTTCATAATTGCGAGTACGAGCTCGCATATCTGCTATCTCCGCCTCAAGAATATTTACTTGAAATTACAAGTCTTTCACATTATTTCCTTTTTCCTTTAACACTGCCAATAGTTTTGTAACTTGAGTTCGAACGGGTATCAATTCAGCCCCTCGTTGGATAGATTGTTAAGAGGTACCTAGAACTTCAATACCCTTTTTCCTTATCGCTTCTTTTAATCCCTCAATCTTTCTCAGTTCAATGGCTAGTTCAGCCTCTTTCTCTTACAGTTTCTCAGTCACACAGATTACTATACTTTGCTCTTTTAAAATCTCCACCTTCATTTTTTCTTATAATTAAATAATACTCTGTAGTTCCCCCTAACACGAACTTGGTTTAGCATTCAATTGTTCATTTCGGATGTGTAACATGTTACATTGACTCTGAATAGCTACCAGTTCTACTTGTCATAATAGTTTATATTTATAATAATTCACTTATGCAAATAGATTGCATATCACAGTTTACAAGTTTAATCAAGAACATGGTATTTGAGTAGCATCGATACATTGTTCTATTCATCATCACAGAGAACAAATTTTATTTATCATCAAACAAAAACTGTATACAAAGTTCTAACAGTTATGAAGAACCGACAAAAATTGGAACAACCTATCTTCACTTCGTCGAGATATGTGAGGACTATCCTTTATCTCCGGACTCTTTCTATTCGTTACTTGAATATCTAAAGGAGCTATAAAGGTTACCACCTCATGTTTATGCTATTTGCGCCGCGATCGGGGTATCAAATTCTCGACCTCCTCCTTATCCTATTCTGACAACAGTTCCCTCGACCTAGGAATGGGTTTTTTTACCAAATATTCCCTTTCATCTTTGGTAAACCACATTTTTTTAGCCTTGGCATTCTCAACTTCAAAATCCCACCTACATTACGTTACAAACTTCTTAAATTCGTTCTATACCCTCGCAAGTTCTCTCCTATAAAAATCCATGACACTTTTTATATGACGCTCATACTCTGTTTGAGTTGTGACTTTTGCTTGTGACAGATACAGATGCTCATTCAATTGCATATGCACCTTGTGTAGCTGCCTACACGTTTTTTTTTGCAATTTACCCAACACCCTCACACCAGCTTCTACCTTCATGCGAACAGTCACTTCTTTTGACAATCGCATCGCTAAAGACATTTTTTGCTCAACATATAATGATATTATATCTTGCAACTCCTTTAACTTACCCTCTAATTCCTGTTGATCCTTTAATTGTTCTTTTCTTATCCTGAAAAATACAATTCTTATGGCCTGCCACGCCCCAAAATTCAGTAATCGGTAGCTAGACCAATTATTGAGTTTTGAGGATGTACAGGTCGGGGAATCCAAAGATTTACCCCACGAACAGCCAAGCCGTAGAAAAATTCTGGCCCGGTCATTCACAATAGTATCACAACAGAGTAATAAAGAAAAACATAAATAGCGGAAGACTAAGATAATAATATTTAAACGTAAGATTCTGTAAACCTCTACGCAGAAGGCCCGACAGTAATAACTGGACAATGAGCCTCCAGCTCAGCTCCCTAAAGATCACCACAGTAGCAACTAAAACATGAAATAACCTGCCACTAAAAGGGGGATGCAAGAGTGAGGAAACAACGAGCTCACTAACTCCCAAGAATAACAAAACGATTATACTAACCAATGAGATGGATATAATAATGATAATAGGATATAATAATATCTAACGATAAACTATATATATATAAATATATACAGGATGCCTAATAGGTATCTAATAGGTACATAACTAGTTTAATGATTATGTATAACTATACTATAATTAGGCATACATATCTCGGGCAAAGGAGTGGGAAGACTATAACTACACTCCAGTCCCAAGGACTACTAACTACACTCTAATCACTACCATGGCCCCAACGCCACACGCAACTAACCTACCTCAGAAATACAATCACACACGAGGGTAAACACCCTCGACTCACAATAATCCAACAGGGTTACCCAAACCCCAACAAGGTACAACCCCGAAGCTATCACAAGCTGAGCAAGATCGCCCACAACCAAATATCAGCCTAAAGCTCACAGCAACCAACCAGACTAATTAACCTAATAAATTAACCAGATACAGAAGAGGGAGGAATAAATGTAGAGAGGAGAGGAGTATGCAGAAGGAAAGATGAATCTAATTACACCGCGAATTAATTAGGAGAAAAGGAATTTAAACAAGAGGAGAAGAATATGATAAACTAGTATAATCTCATAATTATCCCAATGCAAGGATATGTTATGATGATGATATGATGGAATGAGATAATCTTATGATTATCCCAAGTGCAGAAGATTATATATTAAACATAATGCAGAAAGGGTTAAGGATTTCTATCAGAAGAACCTACGAATTGGAAGTATGCAGAGATGCAATGATATGCTTGATGATGATGATGCGTTATGATGCAGAATGATTTAGCGATGTCAACCCAAAGGACTAGCCCCCATAACTAAAGTGGGTTGATAACTGGTAAAGAAGAATTACCTTAAATGATCATTATGGATACGGGTACGATTTTTCTAAGCTGACCAGGCTGAGGAAACTACATTGGGCGTCATGAGCACCCCAAGGAATCACATCCTCAGTCACACAAAAGGAACTACAGTCCTTACCACACACATGACACATATAATACGGGTCAGGGGATATATCCGGTCGCAATAAGAAAAGAGAATATATTATCTATGGATGTGTGTAAAAATCCTAAAGACTGAAATACAGTAGCTGCCAACACAGCCAGTACACAATAGAATAACAACCTGCCTGATAGCGTCATAACCAAAACTAACACAGATGCCCTCCTGTGACTCAGCTGCACCATCTAAACCTAGATGAAACAACAACTTAACCGTCACAACATCTAAACAACATCAGCCTCTAAGATTCCTCAAAGCAATATGATTATAATCAAGTACTACAGTACTCTAGCTGTCAACGCAGACTAGTACTCATTGGGTGACCTACAAGTGTCCAACAAGTAGCCAACAATCCCCAATATCCGAACCGCATCACAATCAACCTAATCATGTACATAAGTCACCAACACGGATGTACAAGAACCCACCAGGTCTGTCTACACACAAGGTGACAATATTCGCGAACAGATGCTCGACGGTGACTGTTTCCCTATACTGATGTAACAATCCACCCCAGCAGATTCCAACATCACGGGAACATACAACTTCATAAACCACCTGGCTCAGCCACGTACCTCACTGAGCCATGCTGTCTCACTGCCTCCTATATGACGGAAGGGAACACAGCCTTAACAGCCTCATCCAGGGGAAGGAAGGCTTACGAGTAAGCTCTATTAGCTCTAAGAATCATGAGGACAATAAGTGTCACAACACGATAAGCAAGCAATCCTAAGGCAAACTATCAAAAGTTCAAAATCCACGGCCAACCGCCACAGACAAGCCGTCTGCTCACCACCAACTACTAACAATCCAGGAGATTCCACACTCCCACAGGGAAACTAACATTCCAACCAACCACCAATCACAATGACAGTGCTCAAGGACCAGGCCTCAAGAACATAGAGTACACCTAGGCTAATCCTAAGACATATCAGAGCAATAGTAGGCATGATGACGAGCTCCGAATCGAAAGCCATGTCTTACTGGAGCTATGTCGCCCCAAGACCACCCTGGAACCAAGTCCAGCAACCTAAACTAACCAAGGTGCTACACTATAAGGTGAAAACTATAGCCTCTGAACTACACTATCTTAGAGAAATGGTGGCTAAGCCACAGCCGTCCATACATCTCCACTAATAGCCAAACCTAGTTATTAGTGCCCTGAAACAAGCTGGGCACCTTAATAACTAACCAACAATTCCACACTCAATATTATATATAGATATATATATATATATATATATATAGCGATGCTGCGGCGTCACAGCACACTGAGAAATGCCTTTGTTCTCAACCTCAACGAAGAAAAGATTTATGATAACCACCACTAATGAAATCGGTCTAAGGGAATCTCAGGAGTCATCGTCACATCGACGACAACCGAGAATAACCTCCTCTAGTTAATCATAACCTACGGATTCTATCAAGTAACTAAACTCACATTGTTGCGAGTTTTACTAACTTATCAAACCCTTAAGTACTCTCGCCTAAGGTATTCTAAACGGATAACCCGCAAAAGTGCCCTCAGCAATTTACCTTATACTAACCCAATCACAGATATAACATATTATACTAGGCATTTCTATAACTCACAAATCAGGATAATAATCTAGTTATTCGGGAAGATAAAACTCGCCTGACGAAACGCTCCTGAAGAATCAATCCGAGCAATACAACTCAACGCTCCATCAACGGCAGCTCACAGATAAACACATCCAATCAAACCACTAGCCAAGCAACACTACACAGCCATAATCCTAGCAAACACGATTTAAAGTAAGCACAACTCAACCAATCATATCCATAACCTACAATCCAACCTAACCCAACATAATCAATCCACCAATCATAGGTTAAACCAAAATAGAAATCAGATTATTAAGGAAGGAAAAATAGTTCATAAAAGGAGGAAAACAGTTTACAAAAGGGGAAAAACAGTTAGGCGGTGCGAACTGATTTTAGATCTCCGGAACACCACAACGACCTCC
The DNA here is from genome assembly GCA_014058105.1 of Kingdonia uniflora. Classification (NCBI taxonomy): domain Eukaryota; kingdom Viridiplantae; phylum Streptophyta; class Magnoliopsida; order Ranunculales; family Circaeasteraceae; genus Kingdonia; species Kingdonia uniflora. The sequence continues at coordinate 82,788 of JACGCM010001421.1, read as the reverse complement.
ACAATCGCTCCTCTAAACCCAAATCAATAAACAATTCTTCGAGAATCAAACACCAATGACATATAGCAATAAATACTCTCCAAATCTTCTCAAATCAAATACCAAGCAAGCAAGCAAGTTATACTGAACTAAAAATCAGATTGTAAATTTGGAACAGCAACAGGGAATTACTTACAAAAAATGGCAGCTACGATTGGAAATGGATGACGATTAGATGGAGATTTAAGATGGTTAAAGCAACCCTCCCTCTACACTTCAAAACAGCAACAACAAAGGCGGCAACGACTGAAATAAATTAGCCACAAGGGCAGCAGCAACTGAGCCGTAACAATTGCCTCTACTCCCTCTAACAGCAGCAGCTCTTCTCTCTCCAATTCGAATCAAAACAAGGACCCCAAAAGCAACACAACAATCACAAGCCCTAAATCAATTCAAGCCTCAAGGGTTCCACCAAAACCGAAATCAACCCAAAGATACAAGGGAGAGAGAGAGGAATTACTAACCGAGAGAAACGGCGAAGATCACGGCGAAGAATCGTGTCGAATTCGGCGAGCAAGGCGAGGTGAGGATTCAGTTTAGAGAGGAGAGGATTCGGTTGGGAGAAGAGAGAGAGTGAAAGAGAAATGTGAGGAGAGAGAATGGATAATGATATATATATAATCGCCAAGTCGTTCGAGCGACCAAGAGGTCTTGGGCCAAATTCCAGGAGGGATGAATCAACTCGTTCGATCGAAAATAAAACTCGTTCTAACGACAATCTGTCCAATGGCAAAAACGTCCAGATGACACTGAGATTGTCCAGAAGACACTGAGATTCGCTCGAACGACAAAGGGCCTCGTTCGAACAGAAATCTGGGAAAATCCAAAAATGTCACTCTGAGGTACTCCTGAACCACACACAACACCAAGACCCTTAGAAGATTGGAACAACCCGAGCAACCATCACAACCCTAACAAAGGGTTCCCAGGGTCTAAACACCACCTCTAACGCTTCACGACCACGAAAATGCCTAAACCCCTAAAAATGAAACTTTGCTCGAAAAACTTTGAAAACCTATCGGCCAATTCAACAGTTCACCGGAACCACACCAAACCACAAACACAACAAACAAACATCTCCACCAACCCATCTAGGGGTTCCCAAGGCTACAATGCCACCTCCTCCTCCGAATAACCACCGTACCACCAAAACTACATAAAAGAAATCTAACATACAAAACCTGCCGAAAGGAATAAATGGATGCATAATGGATAAAAAAGTACATGCGGAATATATACGGAATATATGTGCTGAACTTTACGTGGAGGAATAATAATTAAAATACTTAATAATAAATAATAATAAAAAATAACCCAAAAATCTGGGATATTGCAATCTTCCATCCTTAGAAGAATTTCGTCCCGAAATTTAAAGTACCTACTTAAGTATAATATAGTATATTTCAAATGTAATGTGTAATCATATCGTGCTAGCGGTTACACAAGGTCGATAAAATAGAAAGCCCTTGAACTCCCCGTCTAGGTACACGACATTATAGCAAAAACAACCTATAAGAGATTATGGTTAAAATATATTAATATATAATTTGTATGAAAATATATATAGTTTGATTATAAAAACAAATAGATTAAGAATGCCAAAAACATAAAGGGAAAGTGGAATATGATGTCCCTTTCCCTATATGAACGACGTCAAAATCTGATGTACACATGGCCCCCAGTCTTATAACACGTCTACTATGAGATCAGGTCTGCGACACAAGAGATGGAAATAATCGGTTAAAATGATACATTTCAGTAAATAATGAAAACCAATCCAAACGATCAGATCCAACATCCAGATCGATCTAGATTCGATTAAGAGAAAATACCCGAAACTCGATAAGAGAAATACTAAAATGGAACACACATCAAAACAACTACGATGGTAAACATAACGTCGTACAAATAGCTTAAAATCACAAATCTGAAGTTGAAACCCAACACCAAAAAAAATAGGGAAACCACTACCACTAGAAGCCAATCAAACACCATTCTAAGGGTTCAAGATAAACATCTGAGTCTTCTAAATCTACAGTAAAAGCCTACACACTAGACCTATACTAGAAGCATACATGCAGAAGGCCTCAAGAGATTAACTCTCTAACCAAATATGCAAAACAAAGATACAAGATACCAAGGAATCATCCTAACTCGCTCCAAGAATAACTCAACCTATGAGCGCTAGACACCGAAATAGGAGTTTAGCCTAGAGCTTTGATACCAAGTCTGTCACGCCCCAAAATCTAGTAATCGGTAGCTTGACCAATTACTGAGATTCAAGGATGTGCAGGTCGAGGAATCCAAAGATTCGCCCTACGTACAACTGAGTCGTAGATAAATTCTGGCCCAGTCATTCACAATAGTATCACAACAGAGGAATTAGGAAAAATAGAAACAGCGGAAGACTAAGATAAGAATATCTAAATGTAAGATTTTACAAACCTCTGCGCAGCAAGCCCGACAGTAATAACTAGAGAATGAGCCTCAAGCTCAGCTCCCTAAAGATCGCCACAGCAGCAACTAAAACCTGAAGCAACCTGCCACTGAAAGGGAGATGCGAGAGTGATCAAACAATAAGCTCACTAACACCCAAGAATAACTAAACGATTATAATAACCAATGAGATGGATATAATAATGATAATAGGATATATAATAATATCTAACGATAAACTATATATATATATAAATATATCTTGGATGCCTAATAGGCACCTAATAGGTACATAACTAGTCTAATGATTATGTATAACTATACTATAATTATACATACACATCTCGGGCAAAGGAGTGCTAAAACTATAACTACACTCCAGTCCCAAGGACTACTAACTACACTCTAATCACTACCGTGGCCCCAGTGCCACACGCAACAAACCTACCTCAGAAATACAATCACACACGAAGGTAAACACCCTTGGCTTATAATAATCCAACCGGGTTACCCAAACCCTAACAAGGCACAACCCCGAAGCTATCACAAGTTGAGCGAGATCGCCCACAACCAAATGTCAGCCTAAAGCTCACAGCAACCAACCAGACTATTAACCTAATAAATTAACCAAATACAGAAGAGGGAGGAATAGATGTAGAGAGGAGAGAAGTATGCAGAAGGAAGATGAATCTAATTATACCGTAAATCAATTAGGAGAAGAGGAATTCAAATAAGAGGAGAAGAATATAATAAACTAGGGTAATCCCATAATTATCCCAATGCAAGGATATGTTATGATGATGATATGATGGAATGAGATAATCTTATGATTATCCCAAGTGCAGATGATTCAATATTAAACATAATGCAAAAAGGGTTAAGAATATCTATCAGAAGAACCTACGAATTAGAAGTATGCAGAGATGCAATGATATGCTTGATGATGATGATGCTGATACGTTATGATACAAAATTATTTAACGATGTCAAACCAAAGGGCTATCCCCCATGACTAAAGTGGGCTGATAACTGCTAAAGAAGGATTACCTTAAAGGACCATTATGGATACAAGTATGATTTTTCTAAGCTGACCAGGCTGGGGGAACTACACGGGGCATCACGAGCACCACAAGGAATCATATCCTCAGTCACATACAAGGAAACACAGTTCTTACCATACACATGTCGGATATAATACGGGTCAGGGGATGTATCCGGTCGCAATAAGATAAAAGAATATATTATCTATGGATGTGAGCAAAAATCCAAAAGACTGTAACACAACTGTTGCCATCACAGCCAGCACACAATAGAATAACCACCTGCCTGAGAGTGTCGCAACAAAAACCAGCACATATGCCCTCCTGTGACTCAGTTGCACCATCTAAACCAAGATGAAACAACAACTTTACCATCACAACATCTAAATAAGATCAGTCTCTAAGATTCCTTAAAACAATATGATTACCATCAAGTACTACAGTAATCTAGCTGTCAACACAGACTAGTACTCATGGGGTGACCTACAAGTGTCCAACAAGTAGCCAACAATCCCCAATAATCGAACCGCATTACAATCCTCCTAATCATGTACATAAGTCACCAACACGGATGTACAGGAGCCCACCAGGTCTATCTACACCCAAGGTGACAATCTCCACGAACAGATGATCGACGGTGACAGTTTTCCTATACTGATGTAACAGTCCACCCCAGCAGATTCCAACATCACAGGTGACGTACAACTTCATAAACCACCTGGCTCAGCCGCGTACCTCACTGAGCCATGTTGTCACGTTGCCTCCAAGATGACGGAAGGGAACGCAGCCCTAACAGGCTCATCCCGGGGAAGGAAGGCTTACGAGTAAGCTCTATGAGTTCTAAGAATCACGAGGACAATAAGTATCACAACACGATATGCAAGCAATCCTAAGGCAAACTATCAGAATTCAACATCCATAACCAACCATCACAAACAAGCCGTCTGCTCACCACCAACTACTAATAGTCCATGAGATTCAACACTCCTACAGGGAATCTAACATTACAACCAACCACCAATCACAACGACAGTTCTCAAGGACCAAGCCTCGAGAACACAGAGTACACCTAGGCTAATCCTAAGACAAATTAAAACAATAGTAGGCAAGAAGACGAGCTCCGAGTAGAAGACCATGTCGCCCCAAGACCACCCTGGAACCAAGTCCAGCAACCTAAACTAACCAAGGTGCTACACTATAAGGTGAAAACTATAGTCTCTAAACTACACTATCTCAGAGAAATGGTGGCTAAACCACAGCCGTCCATACATCTCCACTAATAGCCAAACCTAGTTACTAGTACCTTGAAACAAGCTGGGCACCCTAATAACTAACCAACAATTCCACACTTAATATATTATATATACATATATAGTGACGCTGAGGCGTAACAACACACTGAGAAATACCTTTGTTCTCAACCTCAACAAAGAAAAGATTCATGATAACCACCCCTAATGAAATTGGTCTAAGAGGAATCTCAGGAGTCATCGTCATATCGACGACAACAGAGAATAACCTCCTCTAGTTAATTATAACCTACGGATTCTATCAAGTAACTAAACTCACATTGTTGCGAGTTTTACTAACTTATCAAACTCTTAAGTACTCTCGCCTAAGGATTGCTAAACGGATAACCCGTAAAAGTATCCTCAGCAATTAACCTTATACTAACCCAATCACAGATATAACATATTATACTAGGCATTTCTTTAACTCACAAATCAGCATAATAATCTAGTTATTCGGGAAGATAAAACTCGCCTGACGAAACGCTTCTGAAGAATCAATCCGAGCAATATCACTCAACGCTCCATCAACGGCAGCTCACGGATAAACACATCCAATCAAACCACTAGCCAAGCAACACTACACAGCCATAATCCTAGCAAACACGATTTAGAGTAAGCACAACTCAACCAATCATAACCATAACCTACAATCCAACCTAACCCATCATAATCAATCCACCAATCATAGGTTAAACCAAAATAGAAATCAGATTATCAAATCAGATTATCAAGGAAGGAAAAACAGTTCATAAAAGGAGGAAAACAGTTTACCAAAGGGGAAAAATAGTTAGGCGGTGCGAACTGATTTCAGATCTCTGAAACATCACAACGACCTCCACAATCGCTCCTCTAAACCCAAATCCATAAACAATTCTTCGAGAATCAAACACCACTGGCATATAGCAATAAATACTCTCCAAATCTTCTCAAATCAAATACCAAGCAAGCAAGAGGGTTATACTGAACTGAAAATCAGATTGTAAATTTGGAACAGCAACAGGGAATTACTTACAAAAATAGGCAGCTGCGATTGGAAATGGATGACGATTAGACGGAGATTGAAGATGCTTAAAACAGCCCTCCCTCTACACTTCAAAATAGCAACAAAAAAGGCGGTAACGGCTAAAATAGATCAGTCACAAGGGCAGTAGCAACTGAGCCGTAACAACTACCTCTTCTCCCTCTAACAGCAGCAGCTCTTCTCTCTCCAATTCGAATCAAAACAAGGACCCCAAAAGCAACACAACAATCACAAAATATAAATCAATTCAAGCCTCAAGGGTTCCACCAAAACTGAAATCAACCCAAAGATACAAGGGAGAGAGAGAAGAATTACTCTCCGAGAGAAACGGCGTAGATCACGGCGAAGAATCGTGTTGAATTCGGCGAGTAAGGCGAGGAGAGGATTCGGTTTGGAGAGGAGATGATTCGGTTAGGAGAAGAGAGATAGTGAAAGAGAAATGTGAGGAGAGAGAATGGATAATGATATATATATATAATCGCCAAGTCGTTCGAACGGATTCGAAAGTCGTTCTAACGACCAAGAGGTCTTGGGCCAAATTCTAGGAGGGATGAATCAACTCGTTCGAACGAAAATAAAACTCGTCCCAACGATAATCTGTCCAATTGCCAAAATGTCCAGAAGACACTAAGATTGTCCAGAAGACACTAAGATTCGCTCGAACGACAAAGGGCCTCGTTCGAACGGAAATCTGGGAAAATCCAAAAATATCACTCTGAGGTCCTTTTGAACCACACACAACACCAAGACCCTCAGAAGACTGGAATAGCCCGAACAACCATCACAACCTAAAAAAGGGTTCCCAAGGTATAAACACCACCTCTACCGCTTCACGGCCACCAAAACGCCTAAACCCCCAAAAATGAATCTTTGCTCGGAAAACTCCGAAAACTTATCGGCCAATCCAATAGCTCACCGTAACCACACCAAACCACAAACACAACAAACAAACATCACCACCAACCCATCTAGGGGTTCCCAAGGCCACAACGCCACCTCCTCCTCCGAATAACCACCGTACCACCAAAACTACATAAAAGGAATCTAACATACAAAACTTGCCAAAATGAATAAATAGATGCATAATGGATGAAAAAGTACATACGGAATATTTACGGAGTTTATGTGCAGAACTTAACGTGGAGGAATAATAATAATAATAATAATAATAATAATAATACTTAATAATAAATAATAATAAAAATAACCCGAAAATCCAGGACATTACATGGCCCTCCGATCCTACATAAAGCCAAACATATTAGATAAATGTTCTACATCTCCCCATAAAACTGATACACCAGCTCGAGCTAAGCATTTTCTCGCCCCTATACTATGGCAATTATGCGCTTCTTGAGCTAAAAGCATAACTCGAGATTGGTTAGGTACTACACCTGTTTCCTTCAAAAGTTTAACATAAGCTTCTTTTAAACCCCATTCACTATCTACTTCGACCTCGAAATACAATGTCAGAGCTATCAACATACTTTGACACCTAGCCCTATCACTCGGGTCATTAAAATAGGTCAACTCTTTTAGTTTTCGAACTAATACCCCCCTTTCCTCTTCCTTTTTTAACACCTTATTCCTTTCTATTTTTATCTTAGCATATCAACACTGGTGGTCATATAACTCCTTAAATGTTTTTCCATAATTAAATTTAAATTGCCTTCTCTCATATTCAGTTTTATTGAGTACATGTTGAATACGAGCCGCGAAATCCCCCGCTCTACTCAATGTCTTCTCCAGTTTGAAATTAGTTTTTCTCAATCGCTCTATCTATTATACAGATTACAAATATCTTATTATCATACAGACATTCAAGAAGAGCATATTTCAAAATATCAATCAAACTTAAGCAGTTAACAATACAGAGTACAATCACATATAAATCAAGCAAACTGTATAACGTCAAAAATAGAATACCACAAAACGTTTAGAAATTTTTGCCAATTTCTACCTCAGGTGGAGGCTCCAACGTATTTCTAATAGGATGGACTAGATTAGTATGTTTCGATAGATGATTTAATGTTTTCACTGCCGATCGGACTGGCTCGGTACTTTTTGGCAAAAGTTCCAACATTTTCTCAAGAGAAATAATAATATTAGCCATCACTTCATCCGCCACCTCTAAAGGAAGGAATATTTCATCATATCTGCAATTCGGCCTAACTCCACGTCAGCTTTAGTCAATCCAAAATTAAAGTAAGATTGGACAAAGTGATCTCTTTACACTTTTGGTGCCTTGACTGATTCTGACATAACATCATTATGCTTCGCCAGAAGTCTATATTTTTCTGTAAACTCTGCAGCTGATTTAGCATCTTCAACTCTCTTATCTTTCTCTAGCTTGAGCTCTGCTTTGAGCTCCTTATATGAGTTGATTGGGCATCAAACTTCAGGGTAAGATCCCCAAACTCCTGGATCCTCTTGTCAAGAAACTTCATTACTCCTTTTATCAGTACGGAAAGCTGTTAATACAATAACATAATATAACAAAAGTTCAAAACAATAGCTCTTAGTTCGAATACAAGATAGATAAAGATTTCAAACACATTCCGCGAAAGTATATTCTTGATACTCATCATCGAGCTACTTCGGATGGGTCACCGCCATCAGGCAGTACTTGTGCTCCAGCTCCCTCATCATGGTCGCAGTATGAGGATTAGTATGAGAGCTACCCTCATCCTCATATCACTTCCTCTTCGCACATTTTTCTCTACCTCTGCAGGAGTAACCACAATTACTTCCTATCTCTCCTCATATCTCCATAAATAAGTTTTGCGATCTCTTGTTTCGTGGTCACCACTGTAGTGACAGACGTACTCTGCAGAGCTGACTTTCTCAGCCTCTGAGTAGTCCATTCCATATTTTCAGGTGCAGGAGGTGGAATGCTAAGAACATCATTCAGAATCAGGCGAGCTTTCTCTTCAGCCATAGCTCGTATCTCGTGAGCTTGCTGAACTTTGGGTAGTACAGAATCTACCTTTATATCCCGACGAATACCCAACTCACCAAATACCTACTTTAACTCATCCTAATCTTGAGTAACATAGTCGAACAAGGTGGTTGTGTCAGGCGCCAATGAAGGATTGGGTTCTGATAAAAACAAAAGGAGAACATGACATTAATTCACAGTTTAAAGATAGGATATTGGTTAGTCGAAGATTGATCAACGTTACTTACTCGGGTTATAATATTTATGGTTCAAAACGAGTACTGGTTCATCAAGAACCTGCATACAGTTACCCCCTACCCATACAAGGTGATCATTCCATGGTCTACCGCAGATTCAAAATAAAAAAAAATTAACCTCGATGAATCACTATACAGGTAACCACTTCTTCGACCTTTGACATATTTCTATTTATAGAATTTCAACACATCATTGGCTTCGAACTTCTTGGCAGTCCCTTTCTTTCTCCATTTCTCATTCAGTGCCTCACATACCCTTATCATCTCATATACATTCCCATTCAATTGGGCAAGGCAACACTGTAATACATTCATAACCCCTTTTTGAAAGAAGGTTAGAGGAATCTTTAGGCCATACACGACCTAATTCAAATAACATAAAAGCCATCACTCGGGCCAGATAGCCCAAGACCATTATAGTACAAGAGATTCACATCCTCACTAATCACTCTCTCCTTTTGCCACTTCTCCAATAGTATACCGCCTCCTCCCCTTTTCTTGGGACATAAGCCCTAAACCAGCGACCTTGGTCTAACATATAACATCCCCATTCTCCCTGCAATTTCTTTTTGTATTTCAATTTTTTTTCTACGTCTACTCCCACCGGGTATATGAAAAACAATCATTCTTTTTCTTTTGTATTCCCTTTATCTATCACCTTCTCTATGTTACTAGCTTCCCCAGCTTCTATAGTCACCTTTACACTAATTACATTGTCTCCCCTAATACTACACTCATCCTCCCTCCCCGACCAGGATGTTTCTTTCAAACTTGATACTACAAATTTTTTCATGGGAATACTAGGTTTGGAACGCATACTTGACCTACAGATACACAAAATATTTTATCATTATCTATACTCTACATATTCTACCCTATACATAGTTAAAATAGCCTCACTCATACTTTTACCCAGTCTACACGCTTTATAATTTCCTTAAAACAAAAGGCAATCATTTCAAGTTTCCCTCTTCTTCTCCAAACTAACATTTTTTCTCTCAATATTCTATTCATATATCAAAGCTTCTACACTATAAAGTTCTCTCATTAATCATCCAGAGATCTTAAAACCTCTACATTATCAAACTTCTGAATCCCTCAATCTAAAAGGATACACATACACTACCATACAGATTACTAGCAAAAAGCAAATAAAAAAGAGACACATATCACCAACCTATACTTGAAGAACATCAATCCTCTGCTTACCCAGATGTCTTACCATGATTGACCGTTCCTGTAACTTTTCTATAGGCTTAATCTTACCTAATAAACCTTTCTTTCTCAGACCAAACTCAAAACTCAAGCATTTCTTCACTTTGGAGATAGGATTTGCTCACCCTTTCTCTCTCTCTCTACAACTGTTAATAATTTATAAAGGAGAGAGATACAAGTTTTTATACTTTCTCTTGATTTATGAAACGATAGCTCCTTGTGACACGCATCAGCCATCCCTACTATCTCTATTGGCGCGTCTTTTCAGATAACAACATTATCATGACTTCTGTGATAACGTCTATTATTATCACGTCTGTCTCTATTGTCTGCCATTAAAAATTCTGCACCTCTTCCCAATACAGTATAAACAACCAATCACCTTACTTTTATACTCTACCAAGATCGTACAACATTCCTAAAATAGTTTAATATTCAAAATTTGAAGATATCCAAACATGTGTTAAAATCCTACAGCTGTTATCCACAATATACGCACACAAATAGTAAAATAGAATACTTTATTGTTATTCATTTCAAATCGATGCATCAATTATGCCTCGTCTCATATTTATTAGAATACCAACACAGAATACTAAAAATAAATTACTTATTACGAGTTCTTGCATCCCGAGCTTACCAAGCTCTATAGTTATATTTGAAATAGCCTGGATGGTTCACCTCCCCATATGGAATTATCTCTCCTCTTGCTGCCCTTACATCCTCTTCAACAAGTTTGTCACATGGGAGCTGTCGTACAGTCATTTCTCATATCGTGGCATCCAGTATAGACTTACGAAACATATCGCACCAGAATAAACGATCATACTCTAGATGCCTGCCTTCATCATCTAAACCGGTCAAATCCAACGGTCATTCTGGTAAAATAGCATCATAGGGAAGTCAACAAAAATATCACTCACGAAGTTTAACAACCTTGATATGAAACCTACCATCTGCTACTTGACGGCAGCCAAGAATCCCACTTTATATAGTTATTAGGAAGATCTTTGCATATCTAGATCACCCCACAGATTTTGCTAAAGGGTATATTTTTCTAAGAAAATTTTAGGGACAGCAGAATATCAACAAGCCAATCCAGAATATTGTGACAGGTCATTTTTTCCATATTACGAAATATCTCTTTAGATTTTATACGAGAAAATATGCAGATGGCAACATACAAAGTCAAAAACAGTCCAGTGGTGGCACCTACCGCCCTTATCAACTATTTCCACAGTTCAAGACATTCTTTCATCCAGTTCTAAGACACAGATTACAAAAAAACCATATACCTTTTTAGCAACCCAATCATCTTACATAAATTATCGACTTCTTATCACCACATTTTTGAACTCCTCTAATTTTTCAAACCTCACCTATCACTACCATTTACCAATATCCACATTACGATCCTTACAGCTTGATTTTACTTAACATACCCCATGATAAACTAACACCTATTTGTAGACTCCAATTTTACAATAGAAAACTACACAAACAAGTTCGATATAAAGAATCAAGATACTAGAATGAAGACATTTCATTAGTTCAAAATTTTCTCTTACATATAACAAAATGTTCCAAACAAATCCACCAGATTTCTTTACATAGTTACAGTTCGAAATGCCTTTCAGCAAGCAACGAGAAAGAATATGCAACATTTAAGCAACTTTAAACTTTAATCCCATAATGCAAGGAACATGAAATAGTAGAATTGGAAATCACAGGTGAAAGATCTTCTTTTGGGCCAATATCTATAGTCCATGGATGAAAAACCTCCAACGTTACCACCTCTTCCACCATAACCCTCACCTCCCTGCATGTTAAAGGCAGACGGAAGGTCTTATTTCTTCAATAAGACACACTCATTAGTAGGGTACCGACGAGACTCCCTAAGACGAGCGCCTTCCGATTTATCTTTAGTTGTCACAACCTCCTCCGTCAGTAACCAAAGCCCATTTCAGCGCTCCACCTCCGATATCAACAGATAGTGGAAACGTACCATCTGATAATGATCATTCCCCACCTCCATGACTTTTTTATATGACATATGATGATAGGTGGGACACGCAAGAATTTACGTTGGTAGATGCAAAGCCTGGTATCCAAAATACCTGATGCGTAGTTCTTCCATCTTCCTATGAATCCTAGACTCTTGAGCCTGATTCCTTGTAGTCACCATCCTCTCAATAATAGAAGATTTCAAGTACATAAAAAAATACAGTGAAGAAAATAGTTTAGAGACAAAGACTTGATTCATCACACACAACTCAGAGTGCTCTTTATATTGTGGTTAACATTTAAACCGACTTTTCAGATCCCCAAAATTAGAAGGATTTCTCATGCAAACAATATTGACTAGAACCATTAGTTCTAAGAAACCCAAATGACACCAACAGATATTCATGAATATACATTGGAAATGATCCTCAGATCTTAACTATAATATTAATAGCGTTTCTCAACCAATACCACTCGCCCCTAATGTTTCTTATACTGTTGGCTGAGAATGGGTGGTTGTAGTAGCTTATTCCTCATCTCGGACTCATGCATCATCTTCGACCAACATGCGCACTTTTGACCTCATCAACAGAGCACGTCGCACAATCAGAATCAAGACAATAATATCAATAAATAGTTACAGTACGAGATTCTCAACCAACACCACTCGCCCATAATACTCATCGTTCTTTTGGTTGAGAGCTGTCTTGTAAAAGCTTATTTTGTATCTTAGACTCATGTTTCATCCTCGAACTTATCAACATACATGGAACACTACTAAAGATAGATTTTGTATTCAGTCATCACTATTTGACCTTTACATCAGTAGTTCGAGCCAACAGACACAACATCATCAATGAAGCCATTACATTACAAAGAAGATCAGCCCGTTACATAATCTGGTCAAAGAATATCTAACATTTATTTTGTAACGTCCATAATCAAGAATCTTAAATGGTCGTTAAACGGTCATATTATAAGGCCTATAAATAGGACATGAGAATTCTAGATGAGGGATGGAGGAATCCTCACTCTAACATTCCCCGCACTCAGAACACACATTGTAATAAGCTAGCAATCTCAATAATATCATCCCCTTCTTCTTAAAATTCTCATGAGAGGTCATGGTTTGTTACCTATTCAAAGGTTTTCCAAGCTAAATTGTCTTATTAGTTATTATTCACTGCTCTTGAGCGTTCTAAATACATCTGGTGTAAAGGCTAAGTCCAATTCCTAGAATTAGACTATTTTAAGAACTAGTTCATTATGCTCATTCTGGATCATAGTGATCCCCGATTCCTTGGGTACCACTTATACTAGGCTTACCCATGGCCTATCAGAGATGGTGTATATAATACCTACATCCAGTAGCTTCAAAACCTCTTTCCTTACTACCTTAACCATGGTGGGATTTAATCTTCGCTGATGTTCATAATATTTTTTAGTATTATCCACAAGATTTATGTGATGTATACAAATATATGGGCATATTCCCTTGATGTTATCAATGGTCCAACCAATGGCTTCTTTATGTTCTTCATGCACCTCAATCTATTTAACTTCCCATTCCAGAGTTAAGTTAGAAGAGATGATAACGGGGAGTATCTTTACTTGGGCCTAGATAAACATATTTTAGATTCGAAGGTAGTGGCTTTTGGTCTAGTTTTTGTGGAGATTTTCCTGGATCAAAAATTAGTTCCGCTAGCTTCAAAGGGTTGCTTCTCCACTCAATAGCATCTCCCTCAGGTTCTACATTTAACAAGGTGTTAACTTCTTTAAGAGTACAATCGTCATTAACATCTACCCTAAAATAGGTTAAACATGATTATAAGGGATCTTTTGTTCCATGAACCTTAAAATTACTACACACCAGACTTTCTATCATGTGGCATCACTCTATTTTACCAGAGTTAAAAGTGTTATTGCTTGCATTGTAGATATTAAGATCCATGGTCATGTTGCCAAATGACAAGTTCATTAGCCCATTTCTACAATGTACAATAACATCTGATGTAGTCAAAAAATGGTGCCCTGGGATAACAGGGATTTGGGTGCTATAATCATCAACCAAATGTGTGTCTAGCATGATGAAATCCACAGGAAAATAGAACTTTCCAATCTGAATAATGACATCTTTAAGAATACCATGAGGTACTCTTTCTGATCTATTCGCAAGTTGTAAAGTTACCCTAGTAGTCTTAAGAACTCTAGGACCAAGTTTCTCGTATACCTCGTAAGTTAAAAGTTTTACACTTACACCAAGATCTAACCGGGCTCATCTTATATGGTAGCTGCTAAGATACAAGAGATAGTAAGACAACCAGGATCTTTGAACTTAGGTATAATTCCTTTGACAACCTGACTGACATTGGCACCAAGAAGGATGGAACTTTCACTTGCAAATATTGAAAATGTTTTCTTGTGTACACTTATACGACGCTTGATTGTACACAAATCCTTAAGGAATTTTGTGTACGAGAGAACTTGGTGAATAACGTCAAGAAGCGGAATATTAATTTTCCCAGTCTAGAAAGTTTACATAATCTCGTCGAAATTATTCCCCATTTTTGTGGGTACAAGCCTCTAGGGAAAAGGGGCAGGTATAATGATAGGACTAATGGGTTCACTTTCTTTCTCACTTATTTCATTAAAGATTTTCTCAGTCTCTTCTTCATTCTCAGGGGCAACCTGAGGAGCTTTTGATGGTTGGTTCTCTCTTAGTTTAAGAAACCTAACTTTATTATCTACCAATCTACTACTTCTTAGAGTTTGAATAACATAGGCTTGCTCTGAGCTTTCATTAGTATCAAAGATGGGGTCACTAGGAAATTATAAGGGTGATAATATGGAACAACCTTGCGCTCTGCAAGTGTTCGAATGATGTTTGCATGTTCCTAACACTTATTCCTTTGATCACTTCTTGGATTTGGATTGGTTTGGCTAGAAAAGTTCCTTTCTCTCTACTGGTCAATTGGGTAGCAAGTTGTCCTATTTGGGTCTCTAATTTTGTAATGGATTGAGAATTGGATGCAATAGCCTATGCAGTAGA
The DNA here is from genome assembly GCA_014058105.1 of Kingdonia uniflora. NCBI lineage: Eukaryota > Viridiplantae > Streptophyta > Magnoliopsida > Ranunculales > Circaeasteraceae > Kingdonia > Kingdonia uniflora. The sequence continues at coordinate 67,497 of JACGCM010001421.1, read as the reverse complement.
TGTATTATTTTTCCGACTCTATTCTATAAAGAACTGAAGAGACTCCTCAATAGATGTTTTCCTACTATAGGGTGGGACATAGGAAGGATTTTGGAACTGGGGATTTTGGTGTTGCTGATTTGAAGACCCACTTTTTGTTCATTTTAAGCTCGTCTAGCATTTTACGGAGTAAAGTTATCTCAGATGTAGGATGTGAAACAACCTGATATACTTTGTTATTGCCAGTGGTAGGTCGAACCATACTTCATTAGTGGATTTTCTCTGTAATATCCTCCATAAAGACCATACATTGAGTTTGATCTTTTTCAATAAATTTCCCATTGTACATGGACTCCACCATGACCCTGGTGTTCAAAAGCTGTCTAATGCCTGCAATTTTTTTATTTGGGAAGAATTTTCTTAAGAATTTTGTGTATAATTAGTCAAAAGTAGTTTTGTAGGTAATTTTTAGTCTATGTCAGAATAGTTTTTCAGTGCAATTGATCTAGGCTTGACTTCCTGCTAAAGAAGGAAATATACAATAAAAATTTGAAGATACAGGGGATCCACCAGCCAACGATCATCGCCAGCCAAAGGGCGGCCAGTAGCGATCACTGGCTACTGAGCCCCACTGACTCCCTTATTTTTATGTTTTGTTCCCCTGAGCTTTATTAGTTATAATTACTTATCATTGTATTGTCTTTGTTATCTCTGGTTGATGGAAAATTTAATCTTGTTACGAACCTCTCTCTACTTTCACGCTTTAAAGGTAAATTTTTCTAACGAAAGTAATAGAAAGGGTTAAAAGGTTGTCGTGCCCTAGCATAGGGTAAAACTTGACCTCTTTATTTATTAATTAGTTATAAGAAAATACAAAAAAATAGATAACGTAATTTAGTTAGTTCCTAGGATAACTTAGATAATATTAGTAAACATTTATCATCGTAATACTAGTACTTTATTATTAATATTAATAGTAAAAGTAGTAGTGTGTCATCTTATAAATTACTAATTAATGTGTCTTAAAAATGTACTCGCAAGTGCACGATTTATTTGAAACGTGTATAGGGCAAGCGAGGTCGATCCCACAAGGACTATGCAAATTTTATTATATTTATAGTTTGGCTTTTAGATTACAAGTAATTATTTAAACAAAGTTTCTTAATAACAATGGTTTTAATTTGAATAATAAAAAGCTAAGGGACTTGGAATTCACTACCAATAGCATATATTAATTAAGGATATAATCATGGAATTCTTGATACGAACAACGAGTTTTTACGACCTTGATGTCGATTTTCTTTGCCTTTTTAAAATATAGATTTGTTTTAAACATCAAATATAAATTAAGTATATATTGAAAACGCATAATATCAAAGTATAAACTAAGAATACTATGTTAAGCAATATTATACTTAAAATAACAGAAGATTAATAAACATAATCACAATTGGAGTACCGAACTTGTTTAACTAGAGATCACAAAATATATCCCATATTCATAAGGATAATATGAGATATTAATATAAACTATTGTTAATCTAGAAGGTTAAACATAAGAAATACGTTTTAGAAGCATCCATGTTAAATACCTTAACTAAATATATACTAATGGTGGTTTCATCCTCACCCTTAGTGAGGTTTAGCCAAGCATGTCAAGATCAAGAATGCATATAATAAAAAATATAGATTCTATTAATATCTTGATAATTAAACACTTACGTACAAAATGATGCTCTCAACCACCTTGGCTCCAAATTAATCAACAATTAAACTCTAAGATAAACAATAAGTGTTTTCCTCTTTCTCTCCTTTATTCCTTCCTCTAAAGCTTGTTATGTTCTCTACCCAAGATTTCTACTCTCAAGCTCCCCTAATGCTCTTCCCTACCGATGCCTTTCCAGCATAGCATATGCCACCTGTAGAGGCCTACCCCTCGATCTTACCTAAATCGGGCTGTCTCCAGTTCGCACTACCTCCATGTCAGACTCACGCATTCTCCATATAACTTCTCCAGTCAACATTGTCATATATTTTACGAACTGACAAGGAACGTGAGTCGAGCTCAAACCAAAAAACCTAAACAAGTCAAAGCCACCTGTCTCTCTTGAACTCAACATTTAGTCAGTCAATCGCTACTAACCACATTACTCGAAGAACTTGCTCCAACACGATTAAGAACTGTGGGAAAGGCCTATATAAAGAAAAAATTTCATAAGAGACAAGGACGAGAAAATTATAGGATAAATCACCAGGAAAACTATATTTTCTAGATTGTCAAAAAATTTAAACTTTTTATTCAGAAGATCAAGCATTTCTAAGTTTAGAGATCACTTGTAATAAGATATTAGCCTCAAGCAATAAATGTCACTATTACAAAAATCCTCAACCCGAAGTCATGGTTTTTTAACCTATTCATAGGTTTTCTACGCTAAACACCTGCGTCATTTCTTGTTTTCAATTAGATTTTATCACAGGTATATTAGTGTAAGAGCTAATTCCTGACCACGTCGAGCTCACGGAATTAGGCCATTACATTTGGCACCGTCTGTGGGTAAGAAAACCCTTTCCACGATATCCTAAGGCATTCAGTCACTCTACTACAAATTTCAATCATAGTCACTTCCAGACGACCAGCAACCGGAATCCAGCTCGACCTTTCAGCTGAGCCAAAATAGCTTACCGAGTTATGGATGAAGCTTAACACAGAGACAGAGAAACGCAACGAGCTTGAACGTTAGTTAACTCATGACCGAGAACTCCGAGAGAAGGAGCTCGACGTCGAGCGACAAGCTCGTTTGATAGCGCTCAAATGACAAGAAGATCAAATAACAACAATGTAGACTGCCTTGCAAGCTCTGCAGAATACTTAGCAAGCTTTTCCAAGACAAGATTGCGATCTGGTGCCAGAAGCCTCTTTGGTCTATGCGCAATAAATATTGGGACCTCAAGGAGCCACCAGCAAAGCTATCTCTAGAAATATTTGGAATGAACCTCAACCTTCCATTCATTTGGCGGGAGAGCTTCAGCCTGAGATCAGCCGAGGTCACCAACATTCCGTACGTCAAGAGGAAGAACAAAGGCCCCAGCTTTGATTTCCAGTACGAGATCATTTGAGTGAAGGTACCCGTATCATAATCCGCAACCTCCTCGTCAAGCCACTCAACTGACCCGTCACTATGCCACACAAGAACATATGGACCAACGTATTAAGGAGCTTATCGATGCACAAGTTCTTGGTACTGCCAATAACCTTACCAAGTTACATGTAAGTCCAATTGCCAAAGAACTATTGGATATGAATATTTTGAAAGGTTTTCATACTCCAAAATTTGCAAATACAAGGGTACCGATCCGAACATGTACATTCAACAATATCGTGTTTCATTGGGGTTGTACTCCAATCTCAACCATATTCTCTGCCGCCTGTTCGCCATAAGTTCGTAGGAGGAGCCGCTCCGATGGTTCTACTCTCTGCCTGAAGACTCCATATACACGTTCGTCCAGCTGCAGAAATAATTTATTAAGATGTATGCTCACAACAAAGATAAAGAAGAAAATTTATATTCTCTTATCAGCCTCAAACAGTTGCACGGAGAGAAGCTCGAGGTATTCATAAAGAAGTTCTTGGAGCTTGCGCGTAAATTGGACAATCTAGATCAAAAAATAGCTGTTACTAATTTCATCAACACACTCCAACTCGACTGCAAAGCCAAAGAGTACCTCTTCCTCAACAAACCTACGACCTTGGAGGATATGATCACCAAAGTCAATAGTTACGTCGACCTGGAAAGGATGATGTCTGAAAGATATAAATCTACTAAATTCATCCTAGCCACGAAAGGACCATCTACCGATCGAAACGTTAAACCGAAGGAGGATCAGGGTGACCAGAAGCACACCAAGGGAAACACCGGCAACCCTCAGAAAGGCGGATCACAAGTCAAACCCGTCCTCCCAAAAATGAATGTCCAAATCTTTACAATTTTTCCAATCCTCACAAAGGATAAGCTATACCGTCTCTCCCAACCATTGGAACCAATCGAGAGCTGACCATACTACATGCATTATAAGCTAAACTATTATTCTAATGATAATTGTTATGCTTTACAGAGGTTGCTCGAGTATATTTTCAAGGAGAGACATATGTTGGAATATATAGTCGACCTGGAATCATACAAGGATGGCAGCTATAAGAAGCAGCCCGAAATAATCCCGGTCAAAGATTAAGCTGAGGAGAAGCATCTCTACCATATGCACCACAACAACATGATTGAGATCAATCAGATCACCAACTCTAACAAATTTAAGCGCAGGAGGTTGTACGAATGCTGCGATCCTACACCTCAAGACAAAGAAGACAAACTTCTGCCTGAGTAGAGCAATCGCTGACTCAGGATATCATTCGAAGATTGCGATACTAGCCATTTCAAATTTTCACATCGTGATGCATTAGTCATAATGCTCAAGATGAAGAAGTTTGTCATGCACACGATGATTATCGATACTGGCAACGGTATTGAGATTCTCTTTTAGAGCACTATCGACCAAATGGGTTTAGCTGATCAAGTCATTCAAAGTGACACCGATATCAGTGGATTTAATGGTTCTAAAAAAGAATGAGTAGGAAAGATCATCTTACTATATAATCAACGCCAAATTTCGTTATCTCGGGATTATGGGCCGTTGCTGGATTCATAACATGGAAGCAATTTCTTCCACCTATCATCAAGCGCTCTGCTTCAAGCACAATGAAGGTATCTATGGGATCAGGGGTAGTCAAAATATTTCTCGAGCTTACGAAAATTACGTCTTTACAATTCTAGATACCTTTGACAAATATGTTGTATAGTAATTACAACAGGCTGGTCACCCCAATGATCAGCCTTCCACGGAGGAGCCTACCGAATACATCAACATTGATAGACCTAGCAGAGGTACTTTTACCGATACTAAGCTTGTTCAGCACGAAAAAGATACTCTCATTCAGTTCTTATGACTAAATTGAAACGTTTTTGCGTGGTCATTCAAAGAGATGCCTGGGGTCGATTTGGCCAAGGCATATCACAAATTGGCCATCAACATCCTCGCCATGGTAGTCAAACAAAAATAACGACGCCTATCACTGTGACTTTGAGATGAAGTTAACATGGAGATCGAGAAATTGATCAAAGTAGGATTTATTCGAGAAGCCAAGTAACCAGATTGGATATCCAACATCGTCCCTGCCCCAAAGAAAAATGGAAAAGTCTGAGTTTGTGTATATTTTACTGATCTCAACAAACATACTCCAAATGATAGTTTCCTTCTTCCCAACATTTATTAGATCCTTGATTCCACAACAGGTTATGAACTCATATCTATGATAGACGTTGTTTTGGGATACAACCAGATTCCATTCTTGGATGAAGATCAAGAAAAGACCACTTTCATCACTGAAAAAGGACTTTACTGCTATAAAGTCATGCCCTTCGGACTCAAGAACGTAGATGCAACTTATCAACGAGTAATGACTACTATGTTCAAAACACAACTCGAGAAAGTTGTGGAAGTCTACATTGACGATCTCTTGTACAAGAGCATACAGTCTATTAACCACATTTTAGATCTCAACACAATATTCAACATTCTTTTATCTTATACGATGCATCTCAATCCAGATAAGTGTCAATTTGGAGTACATTCAGGTCAATTTTTAGGCCACCTCATCAACAAGAAGGGGATTGAGGTTGATCTAGATCAGATTCGGGCTCTTCTAGACATCTTATCTCTAAAAATGACGAAAGACGTTCAGAAACCTACTGGCAAGATTGTCGCTATCAACCGTTTCATTTCAAAATCTTCAGACTACTGTCGTTGGCTGTTTCTATTACTCTGCGATTGCACCAAACGAGGAAAAGTTTAGCCAAATACAGAGGTTCAATGGACATCAAAATGCGAAGCAGCTTTTCAGGATCTCAAAACCTATTTTGGGAAGTCTCCTATCATGAGCACCCCAATAGATAATGAGGAACTGATTATCTACCTAGAAGTTACAAATACTTCACTGAGCTCGGCTCTTATTCGACTTGAAGGGAAAATCGAGAAACCCGTCTACTTTATCAGTAAAACCCTCACTCAAGCAGAAACGAGGTACTCAAAAATCTAAAAACTTCTTCTCACTCTTGTTTATATTTCACAGAAACTCAAGCACTACTTTTAAGCTCATTTAAACAAAGTCATGACGAACTACACACTTTAGGAGGCTTTATCCAAGAAAGAAAAATTAAGAAGAGTGCAACAATGGTCAGTCAGTTTAGGAGAACATGATATCAAGTTCGAACAGTGTCACTCTGAAAATGTGCAGGCCGTCACCGATTTCCTTGTAAATTTTCCAGTGGAAGATCTCAAATGGGAGGGGCACAATCCTGACCTTTCAGAGGAAACTACAGAAGATCCACCCCCCAAAGTATTTGATGAGCAAGCTAAATGGATTATGAGGAAAGGGTAGAGACTTCTTACAGATGGATCAGCAAGACCCGCAGGTCCGGAATTGGAATCGTCTTGATTACCCCTTCTAACGATAGAATTGAGAAATCAATCCGCTTGGATTATGAGGCCTCAAACAATATCACCTAGTATGAAGCTCTCATTCACGGACTCGATCTCACTCTTAAGCTCAGCGTCCCCGAACTCTCGGTTTACACAGATTTACTACTCATTGTTCACCATTACTCCAAGCAATACAAGAAGAATGGCAAGATGATCTAATACGTAGCCCTCATTGCAGTTTGGATAGACAAGTTTGAGCAAGCAGCTCTTAATTTTCTTTTTGGAAGAGAAAATATACACGCTGATTCCTTGGCATATCTAGTCGGGGTCTTAGGTACAGAAGCTCAATATCTCCAGATCAAAGTAATTTCAACCCCCAGCATTGATCGCATTTTTGTATGCATGATCAACATTGTTGGCGATAAAGGGGGAGACGATGATTGGCAAAAGCCTTTCCTAGTTTATCTCGGTATCAACAATAAATGCGAATGACCACATCTAACAGATATGAAGGAGCATCGATAGTTGATAGACAACCCAAAGCGCTACACCAATCAAAATGGTACCTTATACCGTCGTTCAGTCATGGGGCTTTACCTTAAATGCTTCTCCAATTAGAAAGCAGACGAGATGCTCTGCAATTTACATAAAGGGACTTGTGGGCTCCCATGCCGCAGGCCGATCAATGACAAACATTGCCACTACACATGGAGAATTATGACCCAGCATGCGCAAGCAAGCAGAAGAGTACTTACACAAATGTGACGCATGTCAGCGACATAGAAAGATGATACGCGCCCCTGCGCTCAAACTCTATGCAAACATGGTGTTTTGGCCATTTAAAAGGTGGGTATTCGACCTTGTCGGCAAATTTCCTAATTCTTTAGGTAACCGCTGTCACCTACTCTTAGCTACCGATTATTTTACAAAATGAGTAGAAGAAATTCCGTTCTTTTGAGCCAGAGAAGAGAAGGTCATCTCTTTTATCTGGGAACACATCATCACTCGGTTTGGGTGCCCCCACCTAATTTGTATTGATAACGGGACCCAAATTGTTGGAGAAAAAGTTGTAGCTTTCCTCAATGAATGCAACATCATTCACTCCCCATCTAATCCATACTACCCTCAAGGCAATGGCCAAGCCAAAATCACCAACAAAACCATCGTGGATGGACTCAAGAAAAGGCTACACTCACAGAAAAAAGGGAACTAGGTTCGAAAACTTCATCATGTCCTGTAAGCATATCGTACAACTCCACTTCAGTCAATAGGCTGTACTCCCTTCCTTCTTGCCTATGGCACCAAGGCCGTCATTCCCTCCAAATGCCATCATCCAGTTAAAGATCACAAGCTAGCTGACAAGGAAAATGAGTTCAAGTTGTCTTGCAACTTCAATTGGATCGATGAAACCAGGGAACGCGCCGTCCCTAACCTAGGTCGATATCACCATATGCTAGCCAATTCTTACAACAAGCGAGTTAGAAGCTGTACCTTCAAAATTAATGATCTCGTCCTCAGTAAAATACCTTAACAATGCAAAAAGCCTCATGTTGGGAAACTAGCAGACAATTGGGAGGGTTCATTCCTTATCACAGGTCTCTCAGGCTTAAGATTATACTACCTCATGACAGAAAAGGGAGTCCGCATTTCGAGTCCTTGGAACACTAGGCGATTGAAATGATACTATTGTTAGGTCCCTCACTACTCCCTTTCAATTTCTTCACTTTTCATTTCAGAAGTGAGATTTCCATCTCCTTCCAATGTACATTCTTTTTTGGAATTCAATTCAATAAAACTTACAAGTTTTTCTCCAATACATCTATCTACTTTGTAGATAATACATAGATTAAAGCATAGATAATACTAGCTTTCAATCGACATCATATCAGTTAAATCAAGAATACATTTGGTTTGGCTGACTCTACTAAATCCCTTGCGATTAGAATAAGGTAGCACTTGTTTTCAATCAAAGGACTCTACCAGACATAAGATAAGGAAAAGGTAAAACTAGCTTTCATCTATTTCAATATGTTTGCGATATCATACCAGTTAAATCAAGAATACACTTGGTTTGGCTGACTCTACTAAATCTCCTGCGATTAGAACAAGGTAATACTTGTTTTCAATCAAAGGATTCTACCAAACATAAGATAAGGCAAAGGTAAAACTAGCTTTCATCTCTTTCAATATGTCTACAACATTCTACCAGTTAAATTCAGGTTATGCCTGGTTTGACTGACTCTACACAATTCCAAGATTAAAACAAATGTGATACTAGTTTTTAATCAAAGAGCTCAACCAGACATAAGATAAAGCAAAGGTAAAACTAGCTTTCATCTCTCAACATGTCTGCAAAACATATTATTTCTTTTTAGGTTTACACAAAGCCACTACAATGGATTTTGTTATGCTATTGATATGTCAGCTACGCTTACCCCTACAACAGGAGGTCGACTAGCCATAAATTCTCGAGCTCGATCAGTCACAACAATCTTGCTCTCCCATATCAACTCAACAGGTCAAGGGCCTAGATCCGTCCCCATGGAACTCAGGAAATCTCCTAGATCTACATCAACCCTACAGATACATCCCCTTCCTGGCATACAGTCAAACAAGGTATCTCTCTCTATCTCAAGTCTTTTTAATTCTTCTTCAAAGTAAGCATTTACTGCCCTCAGCAATTTTAAATGCAAGGCTCGAGATACAACTGAGTGGTAATCAATTGTCCTCGACCTCTTAAGGCGATCTTCCAACCTCTTGTAACGTGCTTTATGACTCTCCATTTCTCTGTCCATTCAATTTTTAAAAGCGATGTTCTCTGCAAAAATTTTATCAGCTCTTAGTTAACTCAGCTCGATTAATCTCCTCCAAATCAACAACTTGAGCAAGAAGTATCTCGATCTCCTTATTCAGTTCTTCCAAATATAGAATTTTCTTTCACAATTCCTCTTTATCCTTTATCACAATCTCCTTCCCTCTAATAACATATTCTAACCCTTTTTCCCTGATAAGAGTAGCATCCGGCTTTATTTAAAACTCATGTAGTTGCTCAACTCATTTACGCACAAGTCCTTGAATTTGAGAAATATCCCCCTCCAGATCCCTTATTCGAGCTGATAAGCTAACAACATCCCTGGGAACAAGAAAAACTCTAGCATCATTTTTATTCTTCTTCGAGCACTCCCCAGCCTCGACGTTTCTGACACGTGAATTGGTCCGTGCCAAATTAGTTTTCAATTGAGCCACTCTCTTATTTAACTTATTACACTTGCATTGTACCATCCTAAACTTCATATCCTTTGCCGAGAAAGTTGTAGTCAATTGTTCAACTATAACTTCAAATGCAGATAGATCGTTTTGAGCTCCTTTTAGCTCATTATCTTTATCAACGAATTTCCTCTTCAATCGCCCTAACTCCCACTTGCTATTCGCCAGATCAGACCAAATTTTCTCTTGTCATGCGTTTTCCTGGCCAAATTATCTCTCAAACCAGCCATCGATCGATTTAAGCCTTCCTCCGATCTTTTAAAGAATGTATACAGTAACGGGCCATGTCGGCATCCCTACTCTTTACCCCCAATGAATCATCCTGGCTTTTGAGTTTCTCTGTATGTTCTTTTAACTCCTCGATTTCTTTTTGCCTTTTCTCAATTTTGGGATCATTTTCCTCTATCTGCCGAGTTAGGTCAACAGCAGTTTGTGTTGCCTCAACAAACTTGAAGTGCACCTTCACATGTTGATCTTCTCTATCTCCATTCGCCTCTCTCATCCTATCAAACTCCACTATAAACTCTTGGTTACATTGGCAAACTTCATCTTCGCACAAGCGAGCTGATTCCAATTCAACCTACACATGACAGTTACATTATATCAAGTTTGATTTAGAACACTCAATCACTGCATAAGACTCATTTCTAATAAGATATCTATTTTTTGACATCTACTGTGTAAACTACTTCTGAACTTAAGGTCGAAGTACAATCTCGGATGAATGCTCCATAACATATACTTCTAAGTCTAAGGTACACATTATCTATATTTTAGTTTACCAAAAAAAATCTTTTATGCAGACCATTCCAGTGCCATTTGCACCTGAATCGGTAATGGATTTTTGGTCTGTCTCTGCACTCTATTTACTAATTTGTAGCTTTATATTAATGAGGCATACAAATCAAATATTTCCCGCTCTAGTCTAAATTGCAGCCCCGCTTGTGAAGGCAATAGGGACGTAGAGGTCTCTCTCTCCCTAGTAAGCTCAACCTCTAAATCTTTTATTCTGAGGCGTATGTCCTTAAATTCCTACAGCAAGGTTTACGAAAGAAACTTAGCCTGCATAATACTATCTAAAATATATCCAATCAATTAAAAAACATTCCCAAATATTTATACAATCACAATTCTATCACACTATCCTACCTTCTCATTTTTCAACTCTGGGCATTCGTTGTCATCCCCTTGGTTGTCTCTCGCCATCTGGGGAGACACACCATCCAGCCCATCCATAACCCCAATGGCAACATCTTCAGTCTCTTCATCTTCATCCTCCTCCACATAGGTGTTGGCCCTAATGGCATCCACCTCATCTTCAGAATACCCTTTGGACATAAGGTGATGCCCAAGCCTGTCACGCTCAGCTACCACCTCCTCCAAGTCCACTTTTGCCTCCTCCTGAAGCTTATTGATATCTACTACTTGAGAAGCCTTCAAGGCCTCCAGCGGCTTTCCCACCTTACTCAAATCAGATTTCAATTGAGCTACATTTCTTTCGAGCTCGACCTTCTTCCTCTTCAGCTCAGCTCCCTCCTCCTCAATCCCGAGGAATATTCCATCCATCAGCCGAGCAGCTTGTAAAAATCAAACAGAATTGACCTTATTAATGAGCTCGAATCATAAATACAAAAATCCATTACAATACGTATTCGAGCTTATGAACAAACCATTCTGCTCATTTCTTCCTCCCCGTGGAGAGCTACCAACCTGGCTTTTTCCTCCACCTCCAATCATCTTCCACCATAGGCCGATCTTCTACGACCTTCACCCCTGATATTTCAGAAGGATCAACTCTTCTTCTTTTTTCTATGGCCTCGCCACTTCCTGTGGTCCTAGAAGCCGAAGGACGCTTCAGTATTTGCCTTTTGGGGAACGGTTGAGCTAATTTGCTCGACGTAATAGACTCAGGTAATCTTGTGTAGTTCGCTCTAGGGGACTTAGGAAAGTTCACTTGCCTTTCCCCATCAGTCCCCTTCTTCTTGCTGCCATCTACACTCGCCATTAGCCTTGTCAACTGAGATTTTAGAACTTTATCAACTCGGCTGTTAACACACTTTTTCCTACTAATGCCAAGATCTTCTAGTACAACCTCGAGTTTTGTCTCCTTTTGAGCGACTATATCCAACAATGACTTTATCCTTGTCACCTGTGATTTAGGACCTGTCATACACAAAACTTTAACTTTAGCAAGCATCATACAATTTCAACTATCAATCTCATATATTTTTACATTGTTATACTTACTTTGTTTTACAGTTCTAAACAAAATTTTTATGGATTTTTCATCTTCTCTCTGAAGGCAATCACCCTTCCCCCATATTACATTATCATTTCATGATCGACCTACTGAGTTCAGATCGAAGAAGCGGGGTCGAGTTGCGCTCGCACAAAAATATGCCCCTCCACTTATAGAATAGTTTTTACACCATTAAACTGTTACACATCCTCAGAGGATATCCTTCTCCTTCTCCCATCTCCTTCCCACCGTATATTCAAAGATTCACAAATACTTATCACCTCTCACATGTTCCCATTCATCTGAATGGGGCATTCCCCTATGAGATTCATAATCCATTTTGCAAGGTTGTTAAGGGGAAGACTCAACCCATACTCCAACTGAGAAAGGTAACATAAAAAACCTTCTGAAAGTTTTGTCTGAACATCCCCATCGAAATACTCCAAAGAGATCGATTCCTTTATACCCCTATCCCTTTTCTCCTTTGCTAAATCAACCATCAAATAAAAATATTCCTCTCCCGTTGCTACAGTACAACCCCTAAATTGCCTACCGGTATAATCTATAAGTTACCCCATCTACTTCCTAGAGAAGCCCTGGCTTTACCAAACTCATAGAATGCATCCGAGCAAGGAGGATAGGATACCAATCTTCCAGGAAAACCTGGAAATTGATCAACACCTACTTCTTCCTCACTTCCAGACGTTCTGGCCTCAAAGTCTACTGACCAACCATAGGTCGATGCCTAACTTATATGAGAACTCCTCATATCAACTACAGGGAATGATTTTATCCTACACAATACTCCTCACGTTCGACGTACACACAGGTTCAGGTATCTAAAATTAGTTTTTATTATATGTCAATAATCAAATATCTTTTATATATCATATAACAAAAGATTTTCATATATTACTATAAATAGTAATTTATCACTTTTCCTAGCAATATAAAATGATCTTCAAAAATCATGTATACACATCACAAATCCTTTACTAACCTTCTATGTCAGAGTATGAATCTGAGGCAGTGCCTAATCCTTCCCTCACCACGCTGCTGTACAACCACCTTCGTGACCAAGTTGTAGCGACTCTCTCACGCCTTGACTGATGATCCCTTTCACTTAAATCTCCTCGAGTTTTTTTGCTATTTGTGCATCTCTTTTTTCTTCCTCTCTCACTGTTCTTCAAGTTTTCAGGAGTTGAAAAATGTTTGATTGACGAAGATGAAGCAGTATTTGAATTTTCTTTCTCTAACTGCTGGAAGTTATTGAGCCTCGCATGAGCCATCCTCAGTTTTGGAACCGAGGCATCCCTTCCACTATCCATGTCAGACGTCTTTGTACCTTTTTGGTAAAAACACCTTCCCATCATTGCCTTTTCCCAAATATTTTATTCTATTTCTATCTCTCTTTTCAAAATTTCCCTCTGACCTCACCATATTCATGATGACTCACTATTACACGTAATCGGGTTTTCACAACTTTTGCACAAGGGAAAAAATTATAAACTCTCTGTTTTCTCTGTACGTGTTTCTTCTTCTACTCTTATAGTAGAAATGACGTCATTTCCAAAGCACCCTTAACACAATTTCAAAATATTTTCCAATTGATTTCTCACAACAGTCATAAACATTATTCACAAAAATAGAGGATCTATTTAACAATAATTTCTTTCAGCTTATTCAAACTCAAACAATTACATCACCCCAATTTTACGTCCGCTCCGTTCACCTCATATATGATTGCATCTAAAATAGCCTTGATGACCTGGGGAACCACATCCAATCAATAAACCTATAGAAATCCTCACATCCTTAAAGTCAATCTCTTCTTCAGCAATTAATCCCACCACCTCTTCTCGATCTGCGGGATCCACCACCAGTTCACAAAAAAACCCTCATAGAAAAATATGCATACTCAAGTTCCCTACCCATTGAATCTAGACCTTTGAACAAATACTCTCTTACTGGCAACTCAACATCATAATCCAACAGTCCAAAAATTCTATCCCACACTTCAGAAATTTTTATTGCGAATCGTCCTTCAGCGGCATAACAGATTCTCTAAGATCGAGTCCACACGATTCTTATCTCCTCCCCCAAATTCAGAAATCATTTTACCCTTATTTATCCATTTTTACTATCAATTCCCTACAAATCATGATATTACCCTTTTATCTCATAACAGAAACCCCATGTCTTGAGAGAAATTATTTGAACGTATCTCTTCATATCGAGCTTAGTAATCCCAAACTGTTATAGATTAAACTTATTATTTCCAGATCTAATTTTCAAAAATAACCTCTACGAGATCGATTCTTCATTCTAAAAATCCTACAATTTTTTCTCTCTCCCATATTTTCAGCTCACAGATCGAATAATATTCGCCTCTTAATACATATTTTCAAAGATAAATGTATACAGTTCAATTAGTACAAGTATTTTACTTTCTGCCCTCATACATTTCATTTCATTTCATACAAAGTCTTCATGCAGCTCAATTTCTAGAGTTATTCTATTTCTATATCAGCACAAATTTGGATGACAAATTTTATTCATCTCGAAACATATTACAAGCACTTTTATAGATAACAAGTCTTTCAAGTACTCAATATCAGATACTATACAGATAAAAGTTCTATCCAGTACTCAGTATCAGGTACTTTGTAGATAAAAGTTATGTCCAGAATTCAACTTTAGGTACTTTATAGATAACAAGTCTTTTAGTACTTTTACCGCTAACAAGTCTTTCTGGCACTCCGAAATGTTAAATCCTTCAGTTCGTCCTGCTTCAGTAATTTTTTATCCAGATGCAAAGCAGACATTGGAAACAATGAGTATCCTCCCTCCCATGAGTTTGGCCGAAGTCTAGATAAACTTCAAATGGAAACTATGGGAACAAGATACTCAGTGCTTGAACCAACCATTCAAAATGAAGGTCTTCTCACCGCAGAGTAGCGATGGAAATGCAAAAATAGACTTCTATTTTCTGTCTTCCTCCTCCACTACCATCACCGCTTCTCCTATAACCACCAACCCCTCAGAGTTGGTAGAGGTGAAGAGGGCCCGACCATAGAATCCGTTGCGATGCAAGACATCAACGCAACTGCACCACAGTTACGCCAATCCCTGCATTTGTCTCCCCAACCTTGTCTTCTGCAAGAATGCGGGGGTAAACTCAACGTTGCTCACCTGTAAAACAACATGGTGAAATCTCTATCTACAGTTAAAATCCTCCTCAGCTTCAGATGCATCATTTTCTGACATTCCTTGATACGCCCGAGGAACAAGAACAGAAGTCAATTTTCCAAGGATTAATCTATGGAAAGCTTCAACTTCGACCTCTGCATTTCAGAAGTAATTCTCTCTTCAAGAACCATCCTACGAGTCTTCACCATCTTCAACACTTACAGAGGATTTTGTATCAAAAAAACATACGTACTTGGCCACCAACCTCGGTAGAGGTACTATTTATATAACCCTACATTTATTGTGCAGGTACGTTTTCCCAAGCGTTATCATTCAATACAGACGAGACTCTTCAAGCCTAGCCGTCACATACATCAATATTCCCTTCAACGTCAAATGCATATACTTCCCCCTTGACCCGCGCATTCTTCATGCAGTCAAACACCATCATTACTTTTTTCCTCATTCAAATTTCTAACCCATATCCCAAAATTTCTCTCTCAACCCAAGCCACTCGTAACTTTGGCTGTGAGGGGGCGATTGTAGGGAACTACCCCTCGATCTTACCTAAATGGAGCTATCTCCAAATTGAACCACCTCCATGTCAGACTCACGCATTTTTCACATGACTTCTCCAGTCAACATTGCCACATACTCCACTAACTGACAAAGAATACGGGTCGAGCTCAAACTAAAAAACCTGAACAAGTCAAAGCCACCTGTTTCTCTTGAACTCAGTAGTTACTCAGTCAACCGCCTCTAACCACATTGTTCAGAGAACATGCTCCAGCACGATGAAGAACTGTAGGAAAGTCATATATAAAGAAAAAGTTCTAGAAAAGACAAGGACGAGAAAATTATAGGAGAAATCACTAGGAAAACTATATTTTCTAGATTCTCCAAAACTTCAAACTTCTTACTCACAAGATAAAGCATTTCTAAGTCTAGAGATCACTTGTAATAAGATATCAGCTTCAAATAATAAATGTTACTATTACAAAAATCTTTAACCCGAGGTCATGGTTTTTTAACCTATTCATAGGTTTTCCACGCTAAACACCTATGTCATTTCTTGACTTCAATTAGATTTTATCACGGGTATATTGGTGTAAGAGCTAATTCCCAGCCACGTCGAGTTTACGGAATTAGGCCATTACACTACCCTTTTATAAGGGAAGGGTAAAGCCTCAAAAGTCATGAAACAAATGTAAAAACCTTCCAAATAGTAAGGCCACGAGTAGCATTTATTCCACATATCATTTCCTTCAAGTATTATGGCCTTTGAATTCTTCTTTGCTTTCCATAAAATCGTCCAATGAAAACATAAGTCTTTTGATATGACATGACCCCGTACATCTTCTAATCATTATTGCCAAAATAGCTTAACACGTCACTTTTAAGTTATAATGCACTTTGATTATGGAAAGCCTACATTTATTAAATAAAAACTTTAGATACTAATAATTAATTGAAATTATGACTTAACTAAATATAAATTCAATGGTAAAAAGGTCAATATTCAGTGCCCATCACCCCAGCCTGTACCTTCACCCAATAAGTAACAATTATTATCGAAAATTCATAATGACATACCCTTTTCTGATAATGATTCGAATCACCAAGAAGAATACCTTCATTTCAACGTTCATGACATAGGTACCGAATTGTATAATAAGGCACCTATAATGGACATTATTAACGAATATCCTCAGATAAGTTGTTTCCATTCCTACTAATCCTAAGGCCATCTCAAATACCTAAAATTCAGAAGGATAATCATTTCTCATTTGATCCGGACCATGATAAATTCGAACAGTATCAACATCCTCATATATTGCAAGATACAAAGGGTATTCCTAATAATAACATTAAGGAGGATCATATATTAAATGACCATAATCAGGATGAACCTAAAGGTCAAGAATATCTTGAGATGGTCAATGATCACCTTCAAGGACTACCAAGACCAACTTACCAATGTTAGCATACTTCCCACCATTCCCATCCAAGTATCCAAAAATTGCTAGCAAATTGAAAAAGCTATTATGACTGAGAATAAATATTATACTAAGACCTATGATGATCTCTCAGATGATGATGAGGATGAAATTATCTAAGATATTTCAGTATGTTAATCTCCTATCACAAAATAAACTCTTAACTCATCCACAGCCTTGCCTTTATCACCATCATTACCTTTATCGGCATTACCTACCCAGAACTCCATATCACTCGTATCATTTGAACAACACAAGGGTACCATAACCATGATCAATTTTGAGGAATTATATGGAAAACATTATTCACTTGCACTTAATGTGGATACCATCACCATGACTGATTTTAATGAATTATACAAGAATGACAAAGGTTGCAAAAATCTGGTAAACAAATGTGTAAATTATTTCAAAGATAGGAACAACCCACTAATTCAAGAAATAATTTTACCATTATCAACTCCAACTAAGCCTCAAATTTTCCATCAAATTGAACCAAAACATGTTAACATTAATATGTAAGTTGATGATCATGTGAACAGTCGTATAAAATGTCCTTTAGAAGTTACAAGGTCATTGTTGAAAGCCCTTATTGTATGTACATCATCCCAACACATACAGAGTCCCATACTTTTTCATCCCTTTTGATCGATTACAAAACCGATATCTTAAAAGGCCCACAAACACACGGTGTACTTGTGAGTACAAGTAAAAATGGGGTCGTATCCCGAGGGACTTGTAAGTATAAATTATGCTTGAGTTATACTAATTTATCCAATAAAGAAGAGTTTGTTTTTCTGGTAAAGAAGAGAAATAAATTTCTATAAAGAAATTAAAGAGTTGATCCATTTAGAGTGAAAACCAAATCATCGATTCCACTCCACCCGCTATAACCCATGAGATTCTACATCTAGTTAGAATAAAAAAAGTTCATGTATTACATATCCTTGGTTGGGTATATTCAATACATCATGAGATAAGATAACTAGTGATTATGAACTACACATAAACCAACTTACTCAACCATGGTCCGGTTGATAAGAATGGATTATGTTCTCTTCTCCATGTTCTTAACCTATCTTATTATGGTCAAACAAGATGGTTACTTAGATTCTTTATTCCTCCTAATCCTAGCTATGGTCAAGCATAGGATGAAGGAATATGAATATGTATTATGCCGAGAATAAGATAATGTAATTAATCTAACTAAACTACACAATCTATACTAAGGCTACATTGGATGGAGCTTCCTCTAGTCTTGGCTAAGAGGTTTAGCTACTCATTCCTTTGATCATTGCCATATTACAATTATAACAACAAAGGTGAAAGTCAAGAAAAACAAGAAAAAAGAACTTTATTACTTTCCACATTGATTTACACTCTCCAAGATGTCTCAAATGGGTGGGATTCCCCTCCAATTTATATATTATAGGAGGGGTTACAAAACATTTACATAAATGTAAAATCCCATAAACCATGCCTTTGCCCATGTATAAATATTACAACTCATGATTATAATTATAATCTCTACAATAAAGTCTCTTCAGTAGTTTTTAGCGGGCCTATGGTTGTCAACTACAAATTATTATTGGAGTGCATCACCTTTTTCTTTGTTGAAAATCAGAAAAAATGTATGACTTATTTATCATGCGTCCAATTTCGACAAATACAAGCAAAAACACTATTAATATCACATATAATTAATAAATAACTACGAAGAAATAAAATTAGGAGTTGTACATGTAAATATTACGTGTCTATCAAATACCCCCAAACTTATATTTTACTAGTCCTCAAGCAAAAGTAAATAAAAGCCATGTTTTATATGTCACGTGGTTGCATTTAGCGTATGTAACAAGTCATTAAACCATAGGTTCCCATGGTAGATGAGTATTGTCTCGTGAGGGTTTATAGTAATTATACCCACAAAAATTGATAATGACACTTTGGAAACTCTAGATTAAAAATAATTTATTTCCTGTTAAATTATCTTTATTTTGTTATGATAAGAAAACATTACAACCGAAAACTCTTAAATACTTAGTATTTCACAAGTGTGCCATAGAATATCATTTACAGAATCCATAACTTAAAGTACTACCTCATGCTTAGAAAGAGATTCAAATATTTTTCTTAACTATATCTCAGTGTAGTGAAGATAGTGTTACTACACAATATGTTACATAGAATAATTGAGTCAGTGTTTGATAGTCTAGTACTTATTAGAATAGATTTATCAGTTAGTTTGACAAGTACCTTAGTTAATTCATCTTCTTGGTATTCTTTTTTTTTACAAGCTTTTTTTTAATACATAGTTTCTTAATGAAGCCTCCAAACAAGAGTTTTGCTTGACAATCCCTGCCAGTGGCTAAGGTTACGGGTGTGGTACCCCTTCTTGACCTAGACCAAAGTTCTCACAAGGAAATCTTTTCATACTCCTTTCACCCAGTTATGGTCATACTCGAGATTGGTAATAATTTTTATTTTTCAGTTCATAATCATGCAAGTATGTCTGTAGCGTGTGAATTTTAGAGCAGTTTGGCTTTCCTTTATACTTCAGGAATGAACATATTCTTAGGAAATGTCTCCCTTGGAGGGAATTATTCTAACATAAATGCTAAATCTCCATATTCTGGTCAAAAATACATGAAGTTATAGTAGTATAACTATAGTGAAGTGCAAGGTCTAAAAATATAGTAAGAATAATATGAGTTTTTCCTAATCACAAGGTAGTAAATCAGTATCGAGTTTAGAAAACGATAATAAATACTATAGTGTACATTGGAAAAATATTAAAGTAATTTTTGGGTTTTTCAATCAACATATTATTTTGCTAATTAAAATTAGTCTAAGGTTTGGAAATTTGCAAAAAAATATCATAAATACCAAAGAGTCATTCTTATTTTTATTTAAAAAGTATCTAAAAATAGGTTTCTAACCCTAAACATAAATGAAGCATGTCCTCAATGTTTGAGAACAAAATTAAATACATGGAATGGGAAATAAAAACTAGAAACTCTCACCTGAATGTGCCTTGGTTGCCTCCCAAAATAGGCTAGGTTTACCGCTTCAACCAGACAAATATATCCCCAAGCTTAATATAGCAATAAGGCATATAAGGGGTTACACATGATCAATTTAATAATATGGGTCAACTAGAAGTTTTCTCTTCATGAAAGTACAAGATTCTAAATACGTCTTAAACGCCGCCTGTTGAGTTGAAAGTATACCGACTTTAGGATCCTCTAACCTCACAGCTTCAAAAGGATAAATAGATTAACTATGACGGGTCCTGCCAATGAGAATATAATTTCCATGAAATAAATATAACCGTGAATTGTAGAGTAACACTTCGGAATAGGCTTAAAGTTTTGTGAACAACTGACTTATCATAACAAACTTTTATTCGTTCCTTGTAAAATTTTAAATTTTCATAAACCTCACAACGAAGTTCATTGAGTTCATAAAGTTGAATTTTTTATATGATCAGGCTTTATCTATTTTAAATTAAAGGCCTTTGTAGCCCACAAGCCTTGTGTTCCAGTTTTACTAGCTAAGTAATAAGCCTTTCTTAGACGAGTATATCTGACATACCAATCGAATTTTGTAAGCTGTTCAATAGCCTAAAGAGGCTCATCAAGACGATCATACCAATTTTTACGACGGGTCAAATAATTTTTCTAAAATCTTTAAACTCTCAATTGGAGATTCGACTTGGCTACTGTTTGTGGATGGTAAGGTATAACAACTTTATGAAGTGAGAAGTAATTTTGCAAAAGAGTTTGAAAGACATGGTTATGAAAATACTTCCACCATTACTTATAATTTCCCGATTGGTGCCGAAACAATTAAAATGTCTTCAAAGTTTTTACCATGGGCTTAGGGCATTTGTTTCAATGGTACCGCCTCAACCCATTTGGAAAATAACTACCGCAATGGGAATGTCAAGGTACCGCGAGAGAAATAGGAAATAAGCCCATATAGTCAATGCCCAAACATCAAATAGTTCAATGATAAGAATGTTGTTAAAGGGCATCATGTTTCGATGAGAAAAATTTCTGATCCTCTAGTACCTATCACATTCAGAATAACAAGGTAAGCGCATCGCCAAAAAAGGGTAGGCCAATAGAGACCAGAATTGAGGACTTTTGTGGTTGTTTCTTGGCACCAAATGTCCTCTGCAAGTTAAGGTTGTGACAAAATGAAAATACACTATGGAACTCATCATTTGAGATACATCTCCTGATCACTTGGTCTGAACAAAATATGTAGATAAGAATCATCCTAACTTAAACGTCTAACCAGTGTATAAATTTTGTTTATCTTCTTGACAATGGCCAAGTAATCATATGTAACAACAAGATAATTGACAGATTGGCGTACCAAGAAATTGTGAGACAGCCATAAGCCTACTTACAAAAAATGTTTCAACGATAGGAGAAAATCTTAGCACTTCAGTAAAAATTAGAGATAGATGGTCTGTAATAACATTTTTAACACATTTAAAATCAAATCTGTAACAAAGGACATCCATAAATTAACCGATGCTTAGTGCATTTTTAGATAGTAAATAGTGTAAGGGCGGTAGTCAGTGTAAACAAATTTTGGACCAACAAGGTAGACCACAAAATTTTCTAAGGTAAAACAATAACTAATAACTCCTTCTCCTTGGTGGAGAGTAATTTAATTGTGGTCATTGAGCGTGCGACTAGCATATTAAATAACATAAGGTTATTATATCTACTATTTCCCTAAAATTGCTCTAACAGCGTAATCTGAAGCGTCACACATGAGCTTGAAAGGAAGTTTACAATTGGGAAGTTGGGTGATAAGGGTATAATTAATAGAAGTTTAAGCTTCTCAAAAGCTCTTGAACATGCATTATCAAAGTTTGAATCAGGTCCTTAGCCAAGTAAATTGCACAATGGTTGGAAATTTTGCTAAAATCTTGTATAACATGGTGAAAAACCAACATGGCCTAGAATGATCAATGGTCTAACCATCCAAGGTGGAGGTAAGGAAGAAATAATATCGATCTTGGTCTTATCGACTTTAATCCCTTGTTGGAAATAATATGTCCAAAAACTATCCCTGCGTCACCATGAATTGATACGTTTCTCAGTTTAACACCACAATTGTTTGTGTACACCGTTCTAGCATGAGTTTTAAATGGTGTAAACATTCATCAAAAGACAACCCAAATGCTAAAAATTCATCCATAAAGATTTTAAGAAACTTATCAACCATGTCGAAAAAAATGCTCATCATACAACCCTGGAATGTTGTGGGTGCATTATACAACCCAAATGGCATATGTCGATAAACATATGTTCTATAGGGATACATAAAAGTGGTTTTCTTCTAATCTTCTGGAGCAATTGGGATCTGATTATATCTATAATAGCCATCAAGAAAGCAGTAATGACTCTTTCCGTCTAAGCGTTCAAGTATTTAATCAATAAATGGAAGAGGAAAATATTTTTTCCTCGTGACCGTACTCAATTTTCTGTAGTCGATACATACACATCACCCGATGGTCATATGGGTGGGTATTAATTCATTATTCTCATTTTCAACTGTAGTAATCCCTGATTTCTTGAGTACAACCTGAATGGGGCTGATCCACTTACTATCTAAAATGGGGTATATGATACCCGAGTCCAAAATCTTTACACAACTAATAGACCGTCATTTTTCTAATCAAAATCCTACTTAATAATGTAGTAAAAGAGCAACTAGGGTGTCAATCTACTGAGAGGTACATTATTTTAGGGTAAATTAAAATCTAGGGGGAAATAGTTTTATCTGAAATCTTCGCTTAAACTAGGTCTTGGAAAATAGTTATTAAGAATAACTAGACCTTTGAATTTTACTCTATATTAGTATATTATGGTGTAATTTAATAGGTTTTGGGTCTTCACTTTGAATCCCCTCTTTCGAAACTAATTCGCACAGTTTAAAATTCTTTTCAAATCTTTATGCTAGGAACAAATTAGAGAGCCTAATCCGCTGAGATCTAGACTCAAATTCTAAGTTTCCTACTTAGGGTTTGCTCCTTATTGTTGGAGACAAGAATAATCCCTAGGCATAGAGGTCACTAAGTAGATTGAGAAACTAGTTTCTTTGAGGACACCAATCTATCTTTTAGGTTAGAATTGTTCTCCTCCTCTTCCAAATTGCTAGGTTCAAAAGAGTTGAAAAGCAACCTTAAAAAGTAAACATAGACTCTAGGTAAGGCCTATCACCTATAAGAGAATCCTAAGATACACCTATGGAGCTTGTTTCTCATATCTAGTTTGAGGGGATTAGCCCTACAATATCTTAATAAGCAAGATAAATAAAAGAAAATAAACTAACTATCATTAAACTTAAGCTTAGAGTTATAAGATACAAACACAACTCTTAAGCTCTCCAAAACCCTTTAAAAATGATAATAAGTTTGGAGAGGGGAACAAAACATTAAATAGGGAAAACCTTGACATTAAATTATCCTAACTACTCCCAGTCATCTTCAACGGTGGGAATTAGGCATCTGACAGCGATTTTCTCTCTTTAGATCGCCTTGAGATCAGTGCTTTAAAATTACAATTTTTGACCACCATTAGTTGGCGATCGTTAGT
The DNA here is from genome assembly GCA_014058105.1 of Kingdonia uniflora. NCBI lineage: Eukaryota > Viridiplantae > Streptophyta > Magnoliopsida > Ranunculales > Circaeasteraceae > Kingdonia > Kingdonia uniflora. The sequence goes on along the minus strand of JACGCM010001421.1, from coordinate 43,675 downwards.
GGGATGCCTTGTACCAGCGGTGATTGCCAGTAGGTGGTGGTCGGAATCCTCCATCTTCTTGTGTTTGGCTTCGATTGATTAGAGAAGTATAAATTGAGGTTTATCATCTTGGTTCCTTATCTCAGCGATGATCTTGATTTTCATATAGCCTAACTAGACCAATCCTGATAAAACTGCTCTGCTGAACTGCTGGAATTCCTCATTATGGTTCTTTTGCCATTTTAGCTTTAATTTGGCAAAAAAAATTTGGCAAATTAACTCCAATAGAGTAGAAAACTTAAAAATGGGGTAACTTGGCAATAATTAGATAAAAATGGTCTCATAATGGCCAAAAACATCTATAAAATGGGCTTAAATTCTGTACAAAAATGTGTTTACCAACATCCAAGGTTTACAATTAGTAACATGGCTTGCTGGAACATAAGAGTTTTAAATAGCTTCTTGAAGCAGAATGGGGTTAGGAATTTAAAAATGAAGTACAAGCTTTCAATACTGGGGTTGGTGGAGACTAAGGTTATGATAGAAAACATTGGCAAAATTGTTAAGAGTATGGCTCCAGGTTGGCGTGTACTGATACTCTGGATCATTCAGGTCATTCTTTTCTGGGATCCCAGTGTTATTGACTTGAATGTGATTAATGCTATTACTACTTGGAAGAATGGTCAATGATTTATTTAGACATTGGTTTATGCTAATAAACACCACTTCTGTTAGAAATAGGCTTTGGACTAGCCTTTCTTAGTAGTTTTCCAATGCTAATGAACCCTGGATTGTGCTTGGGAACTACAATAGTATTGTTAACAACTATGATAGTACTGAGGGTGGAGAAATTACTACTTATGATTATAAGGGTCTAGTAGACCTTATTGATCAAGCTGCTCTGACTGACTATAGATATAAGGGTACCTTCTACACTTGATCTAATAAGAGATTGGGCAAAGGCAGAATCCTCTGCAAGATTCACAGTCATGATTAACCACAACTGGATCAACAAGATGCTTGATAAAGAAGTTTCCTTTCGTAGTCCTGGGGAGATCACTCTACTATGGTGGTTAAGATCTTCACTCCTCTTACTCTAAAGTTGAAGCCTTTCAAAAAAATTAATCACTGGGCCAAGGAACATGATTTCTTGTAGATAGTGGAGAGTAGCTGGAATATAAGTGTGCGCAGTAATCCTATGTTTATCCTTGTAACTAAGATTGTAGGGGTTTAATCTCGGGGATAGGAGACTGAGCTCTTACACCATGGGAATAGGCTCGATTAAAGACTTTCACAAGTATCTAAGATAACAATATGAGAGTATACTATGCAAACATACATGAGTGGAGTCCTTGAATAGATATTCTCTATGACCTCTAGCGAGGATTTGAAAAAGATAATATATGTAAAGATGGGATTACAGATTTTTAGTTAGGGAAGACCTAAATATTGAGTTTCTCTGAGTGCTCAAAGGTTCTCTTCAACTCTTATATGGGGTTTATGAACTAAATTTTTCTAACCTCTTCATGGGGGATCACCTCTCCTATTTATAGGAGATAGGAAAAGATAAGTCACTACAAAAGGGTTAAGCTACATGTATATCCTCTTTGGCACTTGTCCCGTACGGAAGTCAGTTCTGCCATAGTTATCTGTTAGGTTGTCTGCTGAGTTGTCTGCCTTCGACCATATACTGATATGGGCTAAGCTTTATTGGATTCAAATGTAGGTTTGTTGTGGATTTTGATTTATTGATGAGTTCCCTGGCCTTCGAGCTACACGGTAGGCTTCGACGTTGTCTTCGATTATTCGGCTTGCCTTGGCTAATTTGTGAGCACACTAGGTTTCAAGTCTTTCAGTAGACTTTGATGTAGTCTTTGAGTGTTTGTCTAGTCTTGGAAGGCAGCAAGTAGGCTACTATATTTGCCCTCTCTCAGCTAGGGCTAATTTGTGAGCACACTAGGTTTCAAGCCTCATAAATTATTGTAGATAACACGTGCTGAGAAAATTATTATGCATAGGAAGTTATACGGTGCACTGGTATGAATATGCCCATTTCTAAGGGTATTAATGTTGATTATCCTGATTAAGGAATCATTAATTCTTTCTTAATCAAGCTATAAAAGGGGTGGTTAAAGAGTAGGTTTGATTAACCCTTTTTCATCTTTTCCATCAAACCAGAATGGCCTAACTTATTAAAAGGAAATGAAGACTCACTATCAGCAATGTTCAGAGGAAAATGAGGTGTTAGTGGAGGCTAAGTACGTCGAGCTGACGAGGAGGTTCTTTGAGAGGAAGAATATGGGGGGCCCGCTGCCTGACCTCATTTATCTGCACCAGGAAGATGTAACTAGCATCGAGCCGGAACAAGAAGAGGCATTCACATTCTGGTAGGGAATGTTTTAGTATGACCTCCTAACAGTGATCGAACATTCTGCTGTATTGAGGGCGCTGGCGCGGTAATTGGTGGAGGCAGAGGAGGGTGGTGGTGATGGGTCATGGTATTGGGAGAACTGGCCGGTCTACAAATAATGTAGGGGTATGTGTCTTCCTCTTATTATAATTTTGGTGCTTGTAGTTGTTGCTTTCTTCATTTATTTCTTTTTTCTTTGTAATTTTGAATAGGAAATGTGCGTTCAGTTTCCCACCTTTGTAAATTCAACGAGTTATGGTTATATTTCTTTTTCGAAGGTAAATAATTAAGTGAAAGGTCACTGGGTGGGAAAAGTATCACACTCGGGTAGACTCGAGAAATGGGTAAATATGCTCGATTGTTCGAATTTAAAAAATGGACGCAATGGATGCAAAAATTGAAATGGGATCGATTGTTCTGATATGAAAAAATAAAATAGGCTCGATGGCTCACATAAAATAAAATATGTTCAATGGATCGTAAGAATAAGATAAGCTCAATTGATGTAAATATAGAAATAGACCCTGTAATGGCCTAATTCCGTGAGCTCAAAGTGGTCAGGAATTAGTCCTTACACCAATATACCTATGATAAAAATCTAATAGGCAAGAAATGACACAGGTCTTTAGCGTGGAAAACCTATTAATAGGTAAAAAACTACGAACTCGTGTTGAGGGTTTTTATAATAGTGACATTTATTGCTTGAGGCTGATAATATCTTATTACAAGTTATTTCTAGATTTAAAAATGATTGACCTTGAGAATAAAATTTTTGCAGCTTTGAGAATCTTAGAAAATATAGTTTTCTTGCTGATTTCTCTTATAATTTTTCTGGTCCTTGTCTCTTTTGGAACTTTTGTTTTACATAGGCCTATTGTGCAGCTCTTCTTCGTGCAGAAAAACATTCTCCAAACAATGTGGTTAGTGGCTACTTGACTGAGTAACTGCTGAGTTTGTGAGAGACAGGTGGCTTTAAATGGTTTAGGCTTTTCGGTTTGAGCTCGACCCACGTTTCTTGTCAGTTCGCGGAGTATGTGGCGATGCTGACTGGAGAAGTCATGTGGAGAATGCGTGAGTCTGACATGGAGGTAATTTGAACTAGTGGCAACTCGATTTTAGGTGAGATCGAGAGATAGGCCCCTATAATCGCCCCCTCGCAACTGAAGTCATGAGTGCCTTTGGTTGAGAAAGTATTTAGATATATGGGTATGCCTATTTTGAATTTTAAAAGAAGTAATGATATTGCTGACTGTATGGAAAATGCGCGTATAAAAGGGTGATGGACATGTATTGAATGTGGATGGGAATATTGATATATGTGACGGTTAGGGTTTGAAGGGTTTCATCAGTATTGAATGATGACGCTTGGTAAAACATTCTTGCATAATAAATGTAGGGTTATACAAAGAGTACCTGTACCGAGGATTGTGACAAAGTACGCTTGATCTATTGCAAAAACTTCTGCCATTTTGGAAGATGGTGAAGACTCATAGAATTGCTCTTGAAGAGCGAATCGCTTCAGAAATACATAGGTTGAAGTTAAAGTTCTTCGGGGATCAATCCTTGGAGGATCTTGTTCCTGTTCCTGTTCCTCCGACGTATAGAGGCATGTCATAGAATGAAGCGGCTGAAGCTTAAGAAGATTTTTACTATAGATGGGAGTTTCACAACGTTGTCTTAATTGGCGAGCAACGTTGGGTTTGTCTCCGCATCCTTATGGAAGATAAGGTTGGGGAGACAGATGCAGAAATAGGCATAACTGCGGTGCAGTTGCATTAATTTCTTGCGTCACAATAGATTCTAAGGTTGGGCCCTCTTTATCTCTACCAAATCTATGGAGATGGTGGTATTAGTGGAGAAGGAGATGGTGGTGGAGGAAGGAGATAAAAAGTAGAAGTCCACTTCTACATTTTCATCACTTTATGGCGCTAAGAAGACCTTTTGTTTGATGAGTTGGTTCAATTACTGAGTCCTCTGCTTCTATAGTTTCTATTTAAAGTTAACCTAGACTTCGACCAAACTTATTGGAGTGAACATTCTTGTTGTTTCCAATTTCTGCTTTGCATCAGGGTGAAAAATTACTAAAGTAGGACAAACTGAAGGATTTGATGTGTCGGAGTGCCTGAGGGACCTGGTAGTTGCAAAAGTACTAAAAAACAAGTTATATGTAAAGTATTAGAAGTTGAGTACTAGACAAACTTGATATCTATAAAGTATCTAAGGTCGGTCCTTGAAAGACTTGTTATCTGTAAAAATACTTGTAATATGTTTTGAGGTGAAAAAAATGTGTTAACAAATTTCGTGCTGATACAGATAACTCTAGAAATCGAGCTGTATGATCTGAAGAATGCATGAAATGAAATGTACGAGTGCAAAAAGTGCAAATACTTGCAATATTTGAACTGTTACAAATTTACTTGTGAAAATATGTGTTACAAGGCAAATATTTCATTTGCGAGTTAGAAATGTGGGAGATATAAAATTTGTAAGAAATTTTAGCGTAAAGATTTGATGTCACAGAGGCCGATTTAAAAAATTAAATCTGGAAAGAATAAGTTCGACCTGAAAATATCTAGAATGATTGAGTTTAAGGGGAATAGATAAGTTGAAATAAATTTTCTCAAGATTCTGGGGTTTTTGTTACGAAATAAAAGGATATTAGCACTCTTTGTGGGGAATCGGTAGTAACAATGTATAAATAAGGGTTGAAAGATTTCTAAATATGGGGGAAAAGTTATAGAATGGTACAAACTCGATCTCAGAGAATTTACTGTACCGCTGAAGGATGATTTACAATTAAGATCCCTGAAGTGCGGGAGATAATTTTGGATCGCTGGGTGATGATGCTGAGCTGCCAGTAAGGGAGTGTCTGTTCGAAGGATTAGATTCAATGGGTAGGGAGCTTGAGTATGCCCGCTTTTCTTTTAGGGATATTTTCATGAACTGGTGAGGGATTCTGCAGATCAAAAAGAGGTGGTAGGATTGATTGCTGAGGTGGAGATCGAATTTGAGGATGCGAGGATCGTTATAGGTTTACCTATTAGTTATGGTTTTTCAGGTCATCAAGGCTACTTTAGATGTAATTATATGTGAGATAAAGGGAGTGAATGTAAAATAGGTGTAACAGAGTATAACTCTTTTAAGTTTGAATAATCTGAAAGAAATTGTTGTTAAATAGATCCTCTATTTTGGTGAATGTTGTTTGTGACTGTTGTGAAAAAAATAAATATAAAGATATTTGAATTTTTGTGAAGGGAGCTTTGGAAATGACGTTAGTGCTGTTATAAGAGTAGAAGAAGAAGCACGTACAGAAAAAGCAGGGAGTTTCTAAATTTGTTTCCTGTGGAAAAGTTGTGAAAACTCGATTACGTATAAGAGTGAGTCAAAATGAGCGTGGTGAGGTCAGAAAGAGATTTGGAAAAGATAGATGAAAATAAATTAAAATATAAGGGAAAGGGAAATGATGAGAAGGCATTTTTACCGAAAAGGTGCAAGACGTCTAATATGGATAGTAGAAGGGACACCTCAGTTCCGAAACCGAGGATGGCTCGTGCGAGGCTCAATAATTGCCAGCAGTTAATGAGAGAAAATAAAAATACTGCGTCATCTTCGTCAATCAAATGCTTTTTAACTTCTGAAAAATTGAAGAACAGTAAGAGAGGAAGGAAGAAGAGTGGCAAAAATAACACAAACACTTGTGGAGATTTAAGCGAAAGGGATCGTCATTCAAAGAATGAGAGAGTTACTGAATCAGAGTCGCGATAGTGGTTATACAACAGCGTGGTGAGGGGATATGGCACTGTCTCGTATTCATATTCCGATATTAAAGTTAGTAGATATATGTGATGTGTGTATGTGATTTTGAAGATCAATTTGTATTGCTAGGAAAAGCGATCAATTACTATTTATAGTAATCTAAGAAAATCTGCTTATTTATATGAGATATGCAAGATATTTGAATATAGTTGACGGATATATAAAAAATATATAACCATAGATACCTGAACCTTTGTGTAGGTCGATCGTGGGGAGTGTTGTCTAGGATAAAAATCCTTTCCTGTAGCTGATATGAGGAATTCCCCTGTAAGTGAAGCATCGACCTCTGGTCGGCTGACTGAGTCTGAGATTGGAACGTCTGGAAATGAGGAAGAAGTAGGTGCTGATTAATTTCAAGATTTCCCTGGATGATTGGTATCTTATTCTCCTTGCTCAGATGCATTCAAAGAGTTTTGTAAGGCCAAGGTTTCTATAAGAGGTAGATGGGGAAATTGCATTGAATATGCCGGTAGGCAATTTAGGGTTGCAATATAGTAACGGGAGAAGAATATTTTTATCTGTTGGCCGATTTGTTGAAGGAGAAAAGGGATAGAGGCACAGAGGAATTGATCTTTATGGAGTATTATGATGGGAATGTTCATAATAAACTTTCTGAAGGCTTTTTATGTTACTTGTCTCAGTTGGAGTACGGGTTGAGTCTTCCCCTTAACAATCTGGTTAAAGGGATTAGGAATCTTATCGGTGCATGTCCCGTTCAGATGAATGAGAACATGTGGGAGGTGATAAGTGCTTGCAAAGATTTTAATATATGGTGGGAAGGAGAGGGCAGAATGAGAAGGATATCCTCTGAGGGCGTGTTGTAGTTTTACGGTGTAAAAAATTATAGTGCAAGTAGAGGGGCTTATTTATGTGCAAAAGTTACTCAATCTCGCTTCTTCGATCTGAAATTAGCAGGTCGACCCTTGGAACGATAATGTGATATGGGTGAAGGTGACTGCCTTCAGAGATATGATGAAGAACCTATAGAACTTCTGTTTAGAACTGCAAAACAATGTAAGTATAACAATGTATAATGTATGAGATTGATAGTAGAAATTGTACGATGCTCGTTGATGTTAACGTTTTATGTAAGACAGGTCCTAGGTCTTGGGTGACAAGGAAAGAGTCATTGTTGGATAAAGTTGCTCAAGAGGAGACAGAACTCGAGGCTGTACTAGAAGATCTTGGCATTAGTAGGAATTAGCATGTTAACAACAGAGTTAAAAAGGTTATGAAATCTCATTCGACAAGGCTAATGACGAGCGTTGATGGTAGTAAAAATAAGAGGACTGATGGGGATAGGCGAGTGAACTTCCCTAAGGCCCCTGGAGTGGACACGGGAATACCGGAGTCCATTATGTCGAGCAAATTAGCTCGAACATTCCCCAAAAGGAAAATGCTAAAGCGTCTTGCAGCGTTGGGGACCACGGGAAGTGGTGAGGTTGCAGAGGTGAAAAAGAGAAGGGTCAAACCTTTTGAATTGCTGGGGGAGGAGGAAGGTCGTAGAAGATCGACATGATGTGGAGGACGATTGGAAAGAGGTGAAGGAAAAGGCCAGGTTGGTGGTTCTCCACGGGGAGAAGGAGATGAGTAAAATGGTAGGTTTATATGCTCGAATAAGTTTGATTCTGTATTATGATTTGAGCTAATCAATAAGATCAATTTTGATTGATTTTTACAGGCCGCTCGGCTGATGAAGGGGATATGCCTTGGGGTCGAAGAGTAAAGAGTTGAGCTGAAGAGGAGAAGGTCAAGCTCGAAAGGAGCGTAACCCGATTGAAGTCAGATTTGAGCAAGGAGGGGAAGCGGCTGGAGACCCTGAAGGCTTCCCAAGTAGTAGAGATCAACAAGTTACGAGCAGAGGTGAGGGTAGATTTGGACAAGGCAGTAGCTGAGCGTGACAGGCTCGAGTGGTACCTTATGTCCAAGGGATACTCTGAAGACGAGGTAGAGGCCATTAGGACCGACACCTACATGGAGGAGGAAGAGGAGGTTGAAGATGATGTTGTTGGGGTTGTTGATGGGTTGGATGGCATGTCTCCTCAGGCAGTGAGAGACAACCAAGAGGATGACGACGAATGCCCAGAGGTAGAAATTGGGAAGGTAGGATAGTGTGATGGCACTGTTATTGTATGAATGTTATGGAATGTTGTAAACTGATTGGATAAATTTTGGATAGAATTTTGTAGGCTAAGCTCTTTTTGTAAACATTTTTACAGGGACTTAAGGACATACGCCTTTGAATAAAGATTTAGAGGTTGAGCTTGCTCAGGAGAGAGAAAACTCAGCGTTTCTGCTGTCTTCGCAAGTGAAGTTACAGGTTAGAATAGAGTAAAAAATATTTAATTTTTATACTTCATTAATATAGAAGCACAAAGTAATAGATAGAGTGTAGAGACGGACCAAAAACTCGTTACCTGCTTAGATGCAAACGGCCCTGAAATGGTACGCATAAAAGATGTTAGTCTTTGGCAAACAAAAAATATAGAGAATATGTACCTTAGACTTGGAAGTATATGTTATGGAGTATTCATCCGAGATTGTACTTCAACCTTAAGTCCAGAAGTAGTTTTACGCAGTTGATGTCAAAAAATAGATATATTGTTGGAAGCGAGTCATATGTAGTGATTGAGTGTTCTGAATTGAACTTGATATAATATAAGTACTATGTGTAGGTCGAATTGGAGTCTGCTCGCTTACGCGAAGATGAAGCTTGTCAATGTAACCAAGAATTTGCAGAGGAGTTTAAAAAGATGAGAGAGGCAAATAAAGATAGAGAAGATCAACATGTGAAGGTACACTTTAAGTTTGTTTAGGAAAAATAGACTGCTATCGACCTGACTCAGCAGATCGAGGAGAAGGATGTTGTAATTGAGAAAGGGCAGAAAGAGCTCGGGGAGTTAAAAGAACATGCAGCGAAACTCAGAAGCCAGAATGATGTATTGGTGGTAAAGAGCATGGAAGCTGACATGGTTCGTTACCGTATACATGCTCTAGAAAGATCGGAGGAAGATTTAAATTGGTCGATGGCTGGTTTGAGAAATGATCTGGCCAGGAATACTCATGACCAAGAGAAAATTCGATATGATCTGGAGAATAGCAGGAGCGAGCTAGGGCGATTGAAGAAGAAATTAACTGATAAAGATAACGAGCTAAAAGGAGCTCAAGATTATTTGTCTGCGTCTGAAGTTGCAGCCGAACAATTAACTATAGCTTTTTCTGCAAAGGATATGGATTTTAGGATGGTACAGCGCAAGTGTAATAAGTTGAATGAGAGAGTAGCTCAATTGAAAACTGATCTGGCTCAGGCTAATTCGCATGTTAAAAGTATCAAGGTTGGCGAGCACTCGAAGAAGAGTCAAAATGATGCCAAAGTTTCTCTTGTTCAAGGTGATGTCATTAGTCTGTCAATTCAAATAAGAGTGTTGGAGGGGGACGTTGCTAGAATTCAAGGGCATGTGCGTAAAGGAGTTGCACAGTTATGGGAGTGTCAAATAAAGCTGGACTCTGCTCTTGTCAGGGTGAAAGGGTTAGAGCATATTATCCAAGGGAAAGAGATTGTTATTAAGGATAAAGAGGAATTGCTAAAGAAAATTCCAGATATTGAAGAGCTGAACAAAGAGATCTAGATACTTCGTGCTCAGGTGGTTGATTTTGAGGCGATTAATTTAGCTGAATCAGGTAAAGCTGACTAAAAATCTGCAGAGAATATAGCTTTTACAGATTGAATAAATAGAGAAATAGAGAGTTAGAAAGCTCGGTACAAGAGGTTAGAAGATTGCCTTCTGAGGTCAAGGGCGGTGTTCTCTCACTCAGTTGTAACTCAGGCCCGGTATTCAGAATTGCTGAAGTCGGTGATTGCTTTTTTATAGAAGAAGTAAAAAGAATTGAGTTAGAGAGAGATACCTTGTTTGACTGTATGTCAGAAAAGGGATGTTTCTGCAAGGTTGATATTGATCGAGGAGATTGCACGAGCTCCATGGGAATTGATTTGGGCCCTCGATCTCCTGAAATGATAGAGGAGGGCAGGATTATTGTGATTGCTCGAGATCGAGAATTCATGGCTAGTCAATCTCCTGTTGTAGGGGTAAGCGAAGCTGACATCCCCATAGCAGAACTTACTCTAATGTAGTGGCTGCATATAACCTAAAAAGAAATAATATGTGTCGCAAACATGTTGAGAGATGAAAGCTAGTTTTACCTTTGCTTTATCTTATGTCTGGTTAAGCTCTTTGATTAAAAAACTAGTATCACCTTTATTTTAACCTCTGAGCCGATTAGAGTCAGTCAAACCAGGTATAACCTGAATTTAACTGGTAGAATGTCGCAGACATATTGAAAGAGATGAAAGCTAATTTTATCTTTGCTTTATCTTATGTCTAGTAGAATCCGTTGATTAAAAACAAGTTCTACCATGCTCTAACCGCAAAAAAATTGTAGAGTCAGCCAAACCAAGTGTATTCTTGATTTAACTGGTATGATGTCGCACACATATTGAAAGAGATGAAAGCTAGTTTAACCTTTGTTTTATCGTATGCTGATAGAGTCCATTGATTGAAAACAAGTTCTACCTTGTTCTAACCGCATGAGATTTAGTAGAGTCAGCCAAACCAAGTATATTCTTGATTAAACTGCTATGATGTGGAAAACATATTGAAAGAGATGAAAGCTAGTTTTACCTTAGTTTTATCTTATGTCTGGTAGAGTCCATTGATTGGAAATAAGTTCTACCTTATTCTAACCACAGGAGATTTAGTAGAGTCAGCCAAACCAAGTGTATTCTTGATTTAACTAGAATAATGTCGATTGAAAGCTAGTATTATCTATGCTTTAATCTATGTATTGTCTACAAAGTAGAGAGATGTATGGAGAAAACTTGTAAGTTTCATTGAATTTTGATAAATGATGTATATTGGATGGAGATGAAAATCTCATTTCTAGAATAAAAATGTGACAAACTGAAATGGAGTAGTGAGGGACCTAGCAATAATGTTGTTTCAGTTGTCTAGTATTCCAAGGACTCAAAATGTGGATGCCCTCTTCTGTCATGAGGTAACATGATCCCAGGCCTGAGAGACCTGTGATAAGGAATGGACCCTCCAAATTGTCTGCTAGTTTCCCAGTATGAGACTCTTTGTGGTGTTGAGGTATCTCTCTGAGGACGGGATCATTGATTTGGAAGGTACGACTTCTGACTCGTTTGTTGTACGAACTAGCCAGCATATGGTGATATCAACCTTGGTTAGCAATGGCGCGTTTCCTGGCTTTATTGATCCAATTGAGATTGTAAGCCAATTCAAACTCATTTTCCTCATCAGTTAGCTCGTGATCTTTAACTGGGTGATGGTATTTAGAGGGAATGACGGCCTCAGTACCATAGGCAAGGAGGAATAGAGTGTAGCCCGTCGACTGACGTGGAGTGGTACGGTATGCCAATAAGACATGAGGAAGCTCTCGAACCCAATTCTCTTTTTTTAAAGTGCAGCCGTTTCTTGAGTCGTCCGCGATGGTTTTTTTGATAATTTTGGCTTGGCCATTTCCTTGAGGGTAGTAAGGATTGGATGGTGAGTGAATGATGTTGTGTTGGTTGAGGATAGTTACAACTTTTTCTTCAACAAATTGGGGCTCATTATCAATAAGAATTAGGTGAGGGCACCCAAACTGAGTGATGATGTATTCCCAGATAAAAGAGATGACCTCCTCTTCTCTGGTTCGACAAAGTGGAATTTCTTCTACCCATTTTGAAAAATAATCGATATCTACGAGGAGGTAGCGGCGGTTTTCTAGAGAATAATGAAATTTGCCGACAAGATCGAGTGCCCATCTTTTGAATGGCCAAAACACATTGTTTGCATGGAGTTTGAGCGCAGGGGAGCATATCATATTTCCATGCCATTGACATGCATCATATTTGTGTGAGTACTCATCTGCTTGCTTGTGCATGCCGGGCTAGAATACTCCTTGTGTAATGACTCTGTTTGCTAGTGATCGACCTACGGCATGGGAGCCACAAGTCTCTTCATATAAATCGCGGAGCATCTCGCCCGCTTTCTGTTTGGAAAAATACTTGAGGTATGTCCCCGTGACTGAACGGCAGTTCAAGGTACCGTTTTGATTTCTGTAACGCTTCGAGTTGTCTATTAGTTGTCGGTGCTCCTTCAGATTTGCTGGAAGTGGTCCTTAACATTTGTAGTTGATACCGAGACAAACTAAGAAAGGCTTTCGCCAATTTCCGTCTCCCCCTTTATCGCCCTCAGTATTTATCGTGCATACAAAAATATGAACAATGCTGGGGGTTGAAATCACTTCGATCTGGAGATATTGAACTCCTGTGCCTAAAACCCCGGCTAGATATGCTAAGGAATCGGCGTGTTTATATTCTCCTCGAGGAAGATAATCAAGAATTGCATGTGTAAACTTGCTCATCCTATCTGCAACGAGGGAAGCATATTCGCTCATCTTGCCATTCATCTTGTATTTCTCAGAGTAATAGTAGACGATGAGTAGTGAATCTGTGTAAACTAAAAGTTCGGGGACGCCGAGCTCGAGAGCGAGATCGAGTCCGTGAATGAGAGCTTCGTATTCGGTGACATTATTTGAGGCCTCAAAATCCAGGTGGATTGATTTCTCAATTTTGTTGTTGGAAGGGGTAATTAATACGATTCCAATTCCTGACCCTACGGGTCTTGCTGATCCATCTGTAAGAAGTCTCTACCATTTCCTTGTTAACCATTCAGCTCGCTCGTCAAATGCTTTGGGGGGTAGATCTTCTGTAACTTCCTCTAAAAGGTCAGGATCGTGTTCCTCCCATTCGGGATCTTCCACTGGAAAATCTGCAAGGAAATCGACAACGGCCTGCCCTTTTTCATAATGATGTTGTTCGAACTAGATATCATGTTCTCCCAAACTGATTGACTATTGTTGTACTCTTCTTGATTTTTCTTTCTTGGATAGAACTTCTTGAAGTGGGTAGTTAATCATGACTTTGATTGAATGAGCTTGGAAGTAGTGCTTGAGTTTTTGTGAAGTATAAACAAAAGTGAGAAGAAGTTTCATGATTTTAAAGTGCCTCATTTCCGCTGGAGTGAGGGTTTTACTTATGAAGTAGACTGGTTTCTCAATTTTCCCTTCAAGTCGAATGAGAACTGGGCAGAGTGAAGTATCTGTAACTGCTAGGTAGATAATCAGTACCTCATTACCTATCGGGGTGCACATGATGGGAGACTTCCCCAAATAGGTTTTGAGATCCAAAAACTGCCTCACACTCTAATGTCCATGGAACCTCTGCATTTGACTAAGTTTTTTCTCATTTGGTACAACCGCAGAGTAATAAGAATAGCCAATGACCGCCGTCTAAAGATTTTAAAATGAAACGGTTGATAAAGGCAATTTTGACGACAAGTTTCTGAACGTCTTTCATCGTTTTTGGAGATGGCATGTCGAGGAGATCCCAAATCTGATCTGGAACAGCCTCAATCACCTTCTTACTAATGAGGTGGCCTGGAAATTGGCCTGAATGTACTCCAAATTGAAACTTATCAGGATTGATACGCATCTTGTAAGATCAAAGTATGTTGAATATTATTTTGAGATCTGAAATGTTATTTAAAGACTATACGCTCTTGCACAAGAGACCATCAATGTAGACTTCCAGAATTTCCTGAGATGTACTTTGAACATAGTTGTCATCAATCGTTGATAAGTTGCATCTGCGTTCTTGAGTCCGAAGGGCATGACTTTGTAGCAATAAAGTCCTCTTTCAGTGATGAAAGTGGTTTTTCTTGATCTTCATCAAAGAGTGGAATCTGATTGTATCCTGAAGCAACGTCCATAATAGATAAGAGTTCTTAACTTGCTGTGGAATCTAGGATCTGATAAATGTTGGAAAGAGGAAAACTATCCTTTGGAGTGTACTCGTTGAGATCAGTAAAATCTACATAAACGCGGACCTTTTCATTCTTCTTGGGACAGCGACGATATTGGATATCCAATCTAGATACTTGGCTTCTTGAATGAATCCTACTTTGATCAATTTTTTGATCTCCATGTTAACTTCATGTCGAAGTCGGGGTGATAAGCGTCGCTGTTTCTATTTGACTATGGTGGTGTTGATGTTGATTGCCAATTTGTGACATGCCTTGGCCGAATCGACCCCAAGCATTTCTTTGAAAGACCATGCAAAAATGTCTCGATTTAGTCATAAGAACTGAATGAGAGCATCTTTTTCATGTTGAACCAGCTTAGTACCGATGAAAATACCTCTTCTAGGTCTATCAATGTTGACATATTCGGTGAGCTCCTCCACTAAAGGCTGATCATTGGGGTGATTAGCTTGCTATAATTACTATACAGAATACTTGTTAGAGGTATCTAAAATTGTAGAGATGGTGTTTTTGCAAGCTAGAAAGAGCTTTTGACTACCCCTGATCTTATAGATACCATCGTTGTGTTTGAGGCAAAGTACTTGATGATAGGTGGAAGCGATTGCTTCCATGTTATGAATCCAATAACGGCCCATAATCCCGAGATAACAAGATTTGGCATTAATCATATAGAAGATAATGTCGATAGTGGTTGGTCCAGCGGTAATAGGTAAGATGATCTTCCCTACTTTCTCTTCTTTAGAACCATTGAATCCACTTATATCAGTATTGTTTTGAATGGCTTGATCGGCCAGTCCCATTTGGTCGATAGTTCTCTGAAAGAGGATCTCGATACCGTTAATAGTATTGATCATCACTGTGTGCATGACAAACTTCTTTATCTTGAGCATTATGGCTAATGCATCATGATGTAAAAATTTGACATGGCTTGTATCATAATCTTCGAATAATATCTCGAGCCGGCAATTGCTTGACTTAGGCAGAAGTTTGGCTTATTTGATTTAAGGTGTGAGGTCAAAGCATTCTGACAGTCTCCTACGCTTGAATCTGTTAGAGTTGGTGATCTGATTGATCTCGATCATAATGTTATGGTGCATATGGTAAAGATGCTTCCTTGCAACTTGGTAAGGTCGTCGGTCATTCCCAGAACCTATGCTTCGATCAGCTCCTTAATATGCTGGTCCATAAGCTCTTGTGTGACATAGTGATGAGTCGGTTGAACGGCTTGACGAGGAGGTTGTGGATTATGAGTACTGGTACCTTCACTCAAACGATTTCATGTTGGAACTTGAGGCTGAGGTCTTTGCTGTTCCTTTTGACGTATAGAACATCGGTGATTTCGACTGATCTCATATTGAATTCTCCCCCCCCCCCACCTAAATGAATGGAAGGTTGAGGTTTATTCCGAATATGTCTGGAAATAGCTTTGTTGGTTGCTCCTTGAGGTCCTAATCTTTTCTGCATAGAAACCCGAGAGGCATCTGGCACCTGATCACGATCTCGTGTTAGAGGAGCCTGTCAAACGAGATTGTCTTTTGGCGTCGAGCTCCTTCTCACAGAGCTCTCGGTCACGAGTTAATTGTCGTTCAAGCTCGTTGTATTTTTCCGTTTCAGTATTGATATTCGCTCGTAGCTCTGTAAGCTATTCCGGCTCAACTGGAAGATTGAGTTGGACTTCGGTAGCTGGTAGCCTGGATGTGACCATGATTGAAATGTAGTAGTAGATTGACTGAATGCCTTAGGATTTTGCAGAAAGAATCTCTTTCCCACAGACCGCGCCAAATATAATGGCCTAATTTTGTAAGCTCGAAGTGGTCTGGAATTAGTCCTTACACCAATTTACCTGTGAAAAAAATCTAATATACAAGAAATGACACAGGTGTTTAGCGTGGAAAACCTATGAATAGGTAAAAAAACTACGACCTGGTATTTAGGGTTTTTGTAATAGTGACATTTATTGCTTGAGGCTGATGATATCTTATTACAAATTATTTCTAGATTTTAAAATGATTGTCCTTGTGAATAAAAATTTTGGAGCATTGAGAATCTTAGAAAATATAATTTTTTTGGTGATTTTTCTTGTAATTTTTCTGGTCCTTGTCTCTTATGGAACTTTTTCTTTATATATGCCTCTTCCTTAGCTCTTCTTCGTACTGAAGCACGTTCTCCGAACAATGTGGCTAGTGGCTGCTTGACTGAGTAACTGCTGAGTTTGTAAGAGACAGGTAGCTTTGACTTGTTCAGGCTTTTCGGTTTGAGCTCGACCCACGTTTCTTGTCAGTTCATAGAGTATGTAGCGATGCTAGCTGGAAAAGTCATGTGGAGAATGCGTGAGTCGGACATGGAGGTAATTTGAACTAGTGATAACTCAATTTTAGTTGAGACCGAGAGATAGGACCCTATAGGCCCAACCTTTATTTATAGTGTTTTTGAAGTATATATGTTATCATATGAGTTGATTTGCCTCGTCTGACAGGGTCTGACAGCTGCAACTACAGAGTTGACAGTTGGGACAGCGTACATCTTGAGCATTGTACTAAATAGACAGTAATCATTTCAAGTTGGATAAGATGATAACTATTTTCTATGTGGCAAGCTGGGGTGATTCTACGTGTGGAGGATAAATACGATGTATTATGTATGTATGTAAAATTAAGGTTTTGCCTTCAAGATATTTGGATAAGTGGTACCGATGAGAGAGAGAAATGGGCATCGAGTTTTTGTGCATGGGTATTACTGGTTGTTTGAGGAGAGTTGAATAGGTAAAAAATAACATTGAAGCGTGTGAATATGCAGCTACCAAACACGCGTATAGGCAGGGGAAGTTTTGTAAGAATGGTTACCGAGAATTGTAGAGGGAAATGGGAGAGGTGAGAGAGTGGGGTAGTGGGGTAATAATGGCAATTTTTTATAGAACCTGTGTAGGATATTTAAGAGGAGAGAGATAGTAGGGACAAGAAAGAAAACAGATAGACAAAAAATCAACATTTCCATTATTGTTGTTCTAAGGAGGGAAAGTGTTGTGGATTGTGAAGCTTGGTATGCTATTATTGTTGTGGATTTAAACCTTGGGATTCTCTCATTACTTTGGACTTGAGTCATGAAACTCCTTCTTTGTTAGTAGGTCTTTGGGTATTTCTCCTTCCTCTTTTTTTATTGTTTTGATATGAGTAAAACTTGGTGTCTGCTATTAATGGTGGGTATGTGGGGAAAGGGTAGGGATTGATACAGACATGGTGATATCCTTCAAAGTTTGACTTTGAGGTGGTATTCAGGAGGTAAAATAGTAGGTGGATTAATTGTATCTAAGTTTTCGAGTCTGGATTGTGATTTGTTCGATGACCGAGAATGCATTAGTCGTCAATAGTGTGGAATCGAGGGTTTTAACTTGAACATCTTGAGCTAACTTGTTCCCTCCTCTTCTGTAGGGTATAATGCATATCCGTGAAGCTTCAAAGATGGGGCTAATAGACGAGGTCGGTGATTTAATAAATGAGCTAAGCATTTCTTATCGAGGGGAGGATAGGGATAGTGATAGTGATATCAAGGAGTTGCATATCGCAACTGATGTTCCTCTCGTAGTAATTGTACATGAAGTTGATTCGATTATACAAAGTCGGAGAAGGGCTCGTGTAGTCGGGGAGAGTGACGAGGAGGAGGAAGATGAGGTAGAGGTGGTAGTTGACCAGTCAGGGGATGAAGGAGAGGACGAAGAGAAAGAAGATGAGGAGGATGGGGAGGTTGAAAGTGCGGACGGTGATGAAGAAATATAAGATGATTACCCCATTTTGGAAAAGTCTCAAGTCATGAGCGAGCAAGCCTGGGTCGATTCATGGTGACGCACAATCTTGTTGGAAAGGGGATTTACCTGGTTCTGTGTCGGCCAAACTATACCTTTGAGGATGTACCCCACAATGGAATAATGGCTTTTAGGGGGCAGATTCGGTTGGGTATGCAGCTACCCCTTCGAGGCCTGGTAAAGGAGGTATTAAACTTTTAGGATGTGGTGCCATACCAGATGAATGGAAATTTCTATGAGATGATGAGGGTTATCGAGGGTTTGAACAATAAGTTATTGGGTGAAGGTAAGCCTATTGTCGAATGGCAGGATGTCGTGGCGTTCTATTCGGGGAAAGCGAATCCAAAGGTGGAGATGTACCACATACAATGCCATCCTAAGAAATCCTGGTTGTTTAACCTTTGCTCAACTGGTCATGGGTGGGATAAGGATTTGGATGTGGTAAATGGTCATTTTAAGTATGCCGATGGTGAGGAAGATCTTGCCTTGACCCATAGGGTATTTAATGCTAGTAAGTGTTTGTTCAAGTTCTTGTAAATGCTTTATGCTTTGACTGTGTTTTGATTATGAATGTGTATGTCGCAGTTTCTGTAATTTGAGTATCGAAGAACACTCGGTATTATCTAGATGACCTGATTAATGAGAGCGATGGGCAAATAAACAAAGTCTTTTGAAGGTTGAAAGTATCGCGAAGAGGAGGAAGAAGACTGATAAGTTGCTTTAAAGGCCTTCAAGTTTGACTGGTCCCTCGAAGAAGAAGAAGAATAAGAAGAAGAAGAAGAAGAAGAACAACAACAACAACAACAGCAACAACAAGAACAAGACTGTTCCTCCCGAATCTGCTGGTGACATGGATTACAACATTTTTACATGGCTGAAGGTAAATTTTGTGCCGAGGTCCCGGTGTAGGAATGCAGGCAAAATCCAACCCCCCGAAGGCAAATCGAGTAGCTTAGAAGGGGAAGGGTAAGGTGGTAGGAGAAGTTCAGGTTCTCAGGCAACCGGGCTTCACAAGTGGGTGCATGAACAGATGGAGAAGGTGTTCATCGAGTCTAGAGTCGCGCAAGTTATGACGGAGTAGGAGGATGCTGCTAGAGCTACGTCTGAGTCGATAGTAACTTTGTGTGTGATGAATCTTGATGAGGCAGGGCGTCGGGCAGAGATAGTATTGTGGTAGGTAACTCTCGATACTTACCCAAAAGTAAATCTTTGTTTAATATTGTTAATAACTATTAAAAATGTTTTGTGGTATTTGTTGTATAGATGTAAGGTTGGTTGTATTCCTTTAAGAAGGCCCATAAGGGGTCTAGTACAAGGATGAAGGAGTCGATAGAGGGGGAGGAGCTTTCGAAGGGGACAATTATGTCCTTGAATACCCGAGTGTCATAATTAGAGCGCCAGATGTTTCAGGCCCCAGCTAACGCGGTGAGGGAAAATCTGGCCATGGTCAAACAGTTTAACGTGAAGGCGGCAGAGCTGGAAAAGAAGTTGAAAAGGAACCACACTGGGTTTCAGGTGGACTTCGACCTGGAATGCCATGTAACGTCGTCCTTGAAGCAATTCATAGAAGAGCTAGGCTATAATCTAGAGACATTCGAGCTCTACCCTTCAGAGGAGCTTCTTAGTCTGCGTGCCGAAGGCCTGGTATCATCGGCAGGGGTAGGAGCGAGTACTGTAATTGGAGATGCATCGAATGCAGAGGACGAGGTTGTTACGCTTGATGCTGGTCATAACCCACTTGGTGTTGCTGCTACTACCTAGGGGGAGGAGCAAAGTAATCTTTATGTTGAAGAAGTGGTTAAAGTATGTGGTTTGGTTTTGTACTTTTTCATATTTTGCTTAAGGTTCTTCTGTAGGCTAAATTTTTTTAGTTTGAATGTGTTTCTGCTATTTTATCCGAATACTCTTTGATTATGGTTTTTTGTCTGAAATGGAGTGATTAAAAAGTAACTGATGTATTGAACTGGTTGAGAGACTGGGTGAAGTATTGGAAACTTTGAGGTCACCCCGAGTATTAATCGAGTTGTAGGGTTGACTTGAGATTTAGGTTTGGGCGACTGAGGGGCATTGAGCTTCGAGGTCACCCCCGGGTATTACTATCCGCGGGTTTGATTCTAAATGAAATCGGACGTGGTCGGCTCCGAGGTCGCCTCCAAGTGTTTAGCCTTTTGACTATTCATGCCACTTAGGTTTGCCCAAATTAGGAACTTTGAGGAACTTTGAGGTCGTCCCAAAGTATCAGTCGGGTAGAAAGGTTATCTTGATACTTAGGTGGAACCAACTCAAGAAATTCATGGAGCTTCGAGGTCATTCCCAAGTATTTCTATCTGCGGGTTCGATTCCAAACGAAGCCAGACTTGGTCAACTCTGAGATTACCCCTAAGTGTTTAGCCTTTCAAATATTTATGCCACTTGGGTTTGCCTAAATCAGGAACTTTGAGAAAAATTGAGGTCGTCCCCAAGTATCAGTCGGGTGGAAGGGTTGACCTGATACTTAGGTACAACCAACTAAAGAAATTTACAGAGCTTCGAGGTTGACCCCTAGTATTTCTATCTGTAGGCTCGATCCTAAACAAAACCATACTGGGTCAGCTCCGAGATCACCTCCAAGTATTTAGCCTTTCGACTATTTATGCCATTTGGGTTTATCCAAATCAAGAACTTTGAGATCACCGCCAAGTATTAGTCGGGTTAAAGGGTTAAATTGATACTTAGGTTTGACCAACTCAAGAAGTATATGGAGCTTCGAGGTCACCCCCAGGTATTTTTATTTGCGGGTTTGATCCTAAATAAAACCAAACATGGTCGGATCCGAGGTCGTCCCCAAGTGTTTAGCCTTTCAACTATTCATGCTACTTGGGTTTACCCAAATCAGGAACTTTAAGAAACTTCGAGGTCTCCCCCAAGAATCAGTCGGGTCAAAGGGTTAAATTTATACTTAGGTTTGACCAACTCAAGAAGTTTATTTCTCTTTGAGGTTGCCCCCGTGTATTTTTATCTGCGGGTTTGATCCTAAATGAAACTAGACGTGGTCAACTCCGAGGTCGCCCCTAAGTGTTTAGTCTTTTGACTATTCATGCCACTTGGGTTTGCCCAAATCAAGAACTTTGAAGAACTTCGACGTCACCCTCAAGTATCAGTCGGGTCAAAGGGTTGACTTGATACTTAGGTTTGACCAACTCAAGAAGTTTATTGAGGTGTTATACATTAGAAAGATAGGGGAACTAAAAGTTATAAACAAAGCTTTTATTGATTCAAAATGCTTCGATTACAAATATGGCAGTTGTTTGGGGCCTCTGTCTTATATAGGAGACTAACTACATCATTTTCCAGGGATTGGGTAGGGGTTGTTCAACTTTGGTCATGAGGTAGTAGGATCATTTGCCTATTTTATCAAAAATGACGTACGGTCCTTCCTAAGACTTGGCTAGTTTGCTAGAATTTTGAGGTTTCGAGTAGGGTGTGACCCTTAGGAGGACCAAATCGTAAATTGTAAAGTTTCGAGGTCGAACCCTTTTGTTGTATGATTTCTCTAGAGAGAGTTGATAACGCCCAAGATTATCTAACGCTCAGTCTCGAGTTTCGTCGATCCATAACATGTTGCAGGCGAGTTCAAACTCGTTGTCTACATCTGGGAGATCGAGGTCGCGAATTGGGGACTCAAACTGAGTTGGTAAGACTACTTTGGTGGCATAGGCTAATAGAAAACGAGTACAATCTGTCACTTTACTTGGTGTTGAGCGATAGGCTCAGAGTACGTGCTCTAACTCTTAAACCTATCTACCCTTCTTGTCGTCGACACATTTTTTGAGACCATCAACTATGGTTTTATTGATGGCTTCGACCTGGCCATTACCTTGTAGGTAATAAGGCATAGAGGGGGAGAGGATGACATTATACTTTTTGGCGAATGTTCGGACCTTGTTGCCTATGAACTGTAGTCCGTTGTCGCATCGGATCATGTGGAGACAACCAAAGCGTGTAATAATGTTCTCCCAAAGGAATTTAATAACTTCTTCTTCTCTGGTTTGGAATAGTGGTACGGCTTTGACCCATTTCGTAAAGTAGTTCGTGACCATGAGGACGTGTTCTCTATTACCCGAAGCTCTTAGCAAGGAGCCTACCAGGTTAATGACCCATCATTTAAAAGGCCAAGAAATGTGGTTATAGTGGAGATCTTGTGAAGAGCTTTTAATGTCATGGGTGTGACGTTGGCATTTGTCACAATGTTTTGCATATTCTTCAGCATGTTTCTTCATATTTGGCTAAAATAGGCCTATTATTATCGCGCAGAGTGTCATAGATCTGCCGGCAGTATGGGATCCGCAATTTCATTTGTTCAACTTAGAAATGATGGTGGTTGCTTCTTGCTGAGATATGTATTTAAGGTGTACTCTGTTTGGTGATTTTTTTGTGTAAAACGCCTTTAGGGATGGTATACCTTTGACAATTTTCCAATAATGAACATTTTTCCTTAAAGTCTGCTGGGAGTGTGGAACTGTTAAAATACACGAGGAAGGAGATGTACCAGTTATTGGGATCGAAACTCTCACCCCCAGTATTGATGGTATTGACTTCCATCTTGCTGATACTTGGGCATTCGAGTACTTAGATACTGAGCTTTCGGGGTTCGGACTGGCCTAGCATTGCTACAATATAGGCAAGAGCGTCGGCGTGTTTTTTTTAACACCTAGGGTAATGTGTGATCAAAGATTTCTCAGGGAAATGATCCATGCACTGGTGAATGAATACTGCATACTTCACCATTCGGCCTTTCGCCTGGTCTTTTGCCGATGTAATGTCTTTGGATCAGTTATAAGTCAGTAAAAATAGTGAATCCTGGAACGCCCAGCTTGAGGGCTATGTTGAAGCCGTAGATCAAGGCTTTGTATTCAGCTTCGTTGTTTGTACAATTAAAGTTGAGCTTGATGGCTTTCTCAAGTTGATCGTTAGACGGTGTGACCAATACGATTCCTATTCCAGAACCATTCTGGCCTACTAACCTGTCGGTGAATAGTCGTCATCCTATATTGGGATTCCAGGGGTCGTTATGTTCGGGTGGGTTTTCGGGGAGTTCGCCTTCGTGCTTCTCCTACTCTGTGTCTTCGACTGAGAAGTCGGCTAAAAATTCGGCGACGACTTAGCCTTTCTAGGGTGTCTATTTCTGAAAAGTGATGTCATGCTCACCGAGGTAGACGGGCCTTTACTGTACCTGTCTAGATTTTTTTTTTTGGCTAAGACTTCGCAAGGGAGGTAATTCGTGATCACCCACATGGAATGTACTTTAAAGTATAGTTTTAACTTTTTGAAAGTGTAGACGAGTGTAAGGAGAAGTCTTTCAAGTTTGGTGTATCTGGTTTTGGCTGGGGTCAGTATTTTACTGATGAAGTATACTAGTTTTTTAATGCCTTTATCTGTTCGAATAAGAACTGAACTGATAGACTCGTCGATAACTATGAGATAGAGGGAAAGTACTTCGCCTTCGATTGGGGTAATAATTACTGGTGATTGGCCGAGGTAAGTCTTAAGATCATGGAAAGCTTACTCGGATTCTGATGTCCAATTGATGTCAGGGATTTTCTTCTTGATTTTGTAGGTACCTTGATCGTGCAGGAGGGAGAATAACCAGGCGCATCGGTCAGTAGATTTTAAAATGAATTGGTTAATGGGAGTTATTTTTGCCTGTAACTTTTTGAATGTCTTTCTTTGTTCAAAGAAAGGGCATATCAATGAGGGCTTAAATTTGGGTAGGGTCAATCTCAATTCCTCATTTGTTAATGAGGTGGCCAAGGAATTTTTTAGACGATGCTCCGAAAAGGTATTTGCCAGGGTTTAATTTCATTTGGTATGCTCGAAGGATTAAAAAAACTTTGGTCAAGTCTTGTATATGGGTATTTTTGTAGAGGTTCTTGCATAGCATATCGTCGATATAGACTTTGACTTACTTGCCAAGTAAAGGCTTAAACACAGTGGTAACGAGGCACTGGTAAGTTGTACCCACATTTTATAGCCCGAAGGGCATGAGGCTAAAATAACATAGCCCTTATTCGGTAACGAAGGAGGTTTTAATTTGATTTTTAGGGGGGAGGGGTACCTGATTGTAACCCGAGGCAGCATCCATCATTAAAAGGCATTCATGGCCAGTTGTTACATCGAGGAGTACTAAAATAATGGTAGGAGAAAACTATCCTTTGGGGTGTGCTTATTAAGATTAGTTAAGTCGACGTAAATTCTGATCTTGGCGTTCTACTTGGGTACGGCCACGATGTTTGAGATCCACTCTGCAAACTTGACTTCTTAAATGAAACCTACGGCTAGAAGCTTTTAGACTTCAATATTAACTGTTTCCCAAATCCTTAGAGCTAGTATGCATTTCTTTTGTTTGACTGTTGTGAACTTCGGTATTAGGTCAGGTCGGTGGCAAGCGAGGGCAAGGTCGATGTCGGGCATCTCGTGGAAATTCAAGACGAAGATGTCTTTGTTGGATAGCAAGAATATAGTAATCTGGTATTTTTCTTCTTCTGTCAAAGAACCCTCTAATGAATGTTCCTCGACCGGGGCCATCGAGTTTGATATAGACTGTAGGTTTGACAGTGGGTGGCTCGACTGATGTAATAGATGGTGTGGTGAGGGAGAGTTGCTATAATTGCAATGGTTTTACCAACTTGCGATTAAGATCAATCTCTGGGAGATCACAAGATCAAGCCAATCTTTAGAACCCCTTCATGTCCCAGGTGCCACTTAGGGTGGTGAAATTCAAAAGTTGGTGGTAGGTCAAAAGGATTGCCTTCATGGCATGGAGCCAGTCGCAACCCAAAATGCTGAGGTATTCTAATTTTTTGTTGATGACTAGGAAGCTAGTTTATAACACCATCAATCTTGTGGCGACGGGGAGGATGATTTGACCGGTGGCTACTTTTATAGAGCCATTGAAGCCCTTTAGTTTAATATTAGCCAGGGTGATCTGCTCGATCTTTTGCATGGTTTTCACTATTTGGAGAAACAGTACATCAACTACACTCCCAGGTCTAACAAGCATTGTGTGGAGAACAATGTGCTCGATCTTGATCATGATCACCAATGGATCGGAGTGTGGGAAACGAACATGGAAATGTCACATTCGATGAAGGATATACCTTCGGGTCGTGGGTGATAACTTATTTTGGGTAAAAGGACTGGGAGCTTTTTATGGTAGGTGAGCTTACAACAATCTTTGACATTTTCTTTTACTTTAGGCGTGACCGCTATCGATATTGTTGACTTTGATGATATGTGCTTTGAAGATATGTACCTCGTTTGATCTGGTGGGTGGGGCTACTTGGGGTTTGGTGTAGAACTGTCATGGTAACTAGGGAAGTCAATGATGTATTGGTAAAGCCGCCCTGCTTTGAGTGTCATCTTCAGCGAACGCTGCAAGGCCTAATAATTGTTGGCGGGGTGATAATTACAGTTGTGGTTTTGGCAATAAGATTCATCATTCTTGACTTCTATCGGATAAGGGGCTCTCCAGATAGGGCCTGCTTGTATGATGCGTTGGAAAGTGCTGAGAGCGACATTGAGTTTGGGGAGGACCAGCATTGGTCATTTCTTGCGAAGTCGATCAGACTGATCGTCGAGGGTATCACGATTGGGGTTCGTAGTTTTGGTATAGACGGGAGTGACCATGGTAGTACTCGACTGTCTTGGTCTATTATGATTGGGAGTTTGGGTTTGTCCCTAGCAGTTGCGTTAGTGAAGACGCTCGAGGTCGATGTAGCCATTGACCTTGGATAATATCTCTTCGAGAGTTCAAGGTTTCTGGAGGACGATATACTCTTTGACCTGGCTGGGGTTAGGGAGTGCATTGCAGTAGGTGAAAATGGCATTGGCACAGTTGAGGTTCTTGAATTTGCGAGATTCCTCTAAAAATTGTTTTATACAAGTTTCGAGTGTCTCTACCAAGGTCTTATAAAAGTTAAAAAGGACGTCGACCCTAACTTTGCGGTCACTATTGATGGCAAAATAAGATATGAACGAATTAGATAGTTCCTCGAAGCTGCCAATAGACCCATTAGGTAGGCTGTGGTGCCATTTAAGGGGGTTGTCTGCGAGGCTTGTAGGGAACATTTGATAGAGGATGTGATCGGCCGATGAGTGGAGGCATAAGGATCTTTAGAACTCAAGGACATGGGATTGGGGGTCGATGTTTCGGTATTAGCAAATTTTGGGAGTGTGAAAGTTTAGGGGTACGTCAATGGCGAGAAGTTTTGGGCAGAGGGGATTATTAAGTCGGCTCTACGAGTTAGGAATGGGCCTAGAACTGATGTGGATGGCAGCTTTAATTTCCTGGTTAAGCTCCTATTGGGTGAGATAGGCTGCTCCTGGGGAGATCGATGTGGTCGTGAGTGGTAGGGCTACGGGTCGGGGGTGTGTTCAGCACTGCATTCGCCTAGACATTTCTGGATGGGGCATCGACTAGGATAACGAGACGTTCAGAGTTTAGAATCGGTTTAATCTTCTTAAATAGGGATTCTAAGATGGACCGAACCTTCGGGCAGAGGAATAGAAGTACCCTTGGCACCGAGGTGAACCGGTGAGGCCTCAGTCTGGGGGTGGGGTCCTAAGCCTGCGCGGGTGGATATATGTAAAGGTATCAGGACTCGAGATCAAGTAGGGGCCTCTTGATTGTGTACCTGCTGGAGTCCCCGAACTGAGTGGCATACCTCATCAAGGGCTCAATATTGTCTATCAGTTTCTTCAATACGGTGTTGTCATTCGGCTTCTTGTTCCTGACATCAATCTTCATGCTCGAGGAAAAGTTGGTTTGTATGACACTCTTCTGCCTGAGCAAACTGCTGGCTTATTAGGGCTAACTGAGTGGCGATGCCATCGGCGGGGGTACCGACTTTGGCTGAGGTGGAACGGAGGGTGGGGACCATTAGAAGAGGGTAGAAAGATAAAGAGGATATAGAACAGACGGTACCAAATGTAGGGGCTTAATCTCGAAGAGAGGAGGCCGAGCTCTTACACCATGGGATTAGGCTCGATTAGGGACTTTCACAAGTATCTGTGATAGAAATATGAGAGTATACTATACAAACATACTTGCATAGAGTCCTTGAATAGGTATTCTCAATGAACTCTAGCAAGTATTTAGAAAAGACGATGTATGTAAAAATGGGATTACAGATTTCGAGTTAGGGAAGACCTAAATATCAAGCTTCTCTAAGTGCTCGAAGGTTCTCTCCAACTCTTATATGGGGTTCATGAACTAAGTTTTTCTAACCCCTTCATGGTGACTCTCCTCTCCTATTTATAGGAGATAGGAAAAGATGAGTCACTACAAAAGGGTTAAGTTACATGTATATCCTCTTTGGCAGTTGTCCTATACAGAAGTCGGTTCTGCCATAATTGTCTATCGGCTCGTCTGCTTGGTTGTCTGTTGAGTTTTGGTTAATTTATGAATTCCCTGGGATTTGAGCTATATGATAGGCTTCGACGTTGTCTTCGAGTACTCGGTTTGCCTTGGCTGATTTGTGAGCACACTGGGCTTCGAGTCTTTTGGTAGGCTTCAATGTAGCCTTCGAGTGTTTGACTTGGAAGACTACGAGTAGGCCAATACAAAGATGAAGACTCTAAAGGCCACCCTGAGGGAGTAGAGCAGAGATAAATTTTTGAGGATAAGTGACAAGGTTATGGATGCTTGGAAGAATCTAAATATGAGGTGTAAGAGAAGGTTCAGGTTCACCCTAATAACTTTGATAGTACTCTAGATAAAAGCGATTGTTTGTAGAACTATGTCAAGTTGGCTAATGCAGAAGAGTCGTCTAATAGAGAAAAGTCAAGGGTTCAAAGGCTTAGTCGAGGGGATAACAATACTGGTTTCTTTCACCAGTCCCTTACGGCCACATGGGCTAGGATAATATCAAATCTATTATGGTTGATGGTGAGTACATAACTGATATGGATCAAATTGGAAAAGATGGGATCAAGTATTTTCAAAATGTGTTAGGAACTAAAGGTGACAGCTTTGAGGATGGTTTAATTCAGTTTATCTGTCTTCCTCAGTTAGATGATAACATAAGAGATGAGATGGAGGCTGACATTATAGATCATGAAATTACTAAAGCCTTATTTTCTATTGGTGAGCACAAGCTCCCTAGGCATGATTGGTATAATACTTGTTTTTTCAAGTCCTGCTGGTGTATTATTGTAAAAGATTTTACTAAAGAAATTCAAAAAAAAAATCTAGGTCTAAGCATCTTAGTAAAGTGAATTATCTTCCTTCCATAATTTCAGACCTATTTCTTGTTGCAATGTGACTTATAAGTACATCACTAAGATCATCACCAATTGGCTAAAATTGTTTCTCAAAGTCTTATCAGTCTCAACCAGTCAACTTTTATCAAAGGGAGGTATATGCAAGACAACATCATGGTGTCTCATGAGCTGGTGAAGCATTATCACATAGATGAGGGTCCTAGTAGATGCATTATAAAGATTGATCTTAAGAAAGCTTATGATATGGTGAGCTGGAGGCTATCTTGATTTTATTCCAGAGGTTTAAATTCCCCAAGAAAAGGATTGATTGGATTCAAGTATGCATCACCACCCCCAGTTATTCCATATCCATGAATGAATCCTTGTATGGCTACTTCAATGGCAAGAGAATGATTAGACAGGGGGATCCTATGTCTCCTTATCTCTTTGTTATTGTGGTGGAAACCTTTACCCAAATTATGAAGCATAAGGTTACTCAAGGGGACCTAATTCTTCACCCTAAGTGTCAAGACCCCATCATTACTCACTTATGCTTTGTTGATAATCTCCTTGCATTCATGAATGGTTCTTTTCTTCAGTTTTGAAGGTTTCTTTATGCTGGAAGTGAATGTTAACAAGAACAATGTGTTATGTGTAGGTATGACTGAAGAAAAAGCTTTTTAGATCTAAAAGATTTTACCCTCATGTCCGATACCATATCTGGTTTAAACGGTTTCACAACACATACGGTATATATCATTTGTGATAGCTTGGGTGTGTGCCCAAGCATTACACGTAATACAAGTTGGTGGGACCTGAGTGTTACTCTTGTTGGGTTATGTAGTGGCTTATTCCTCATCTCAAACTCATGCTTCATCCTTGACCAAAATACGACCACTCGACCTCCTCAACATACATGTGGCATAATGTATGACACCATACAGTTACATAGCTATGTTTATCAATTTCCACCTCTACCTCAACAGTTCGAGTCAACAGATATGACGTCATCTATGAAGCCATTACAAAACAGCAAGATCAGACTATTACATAATTGAATTAAAGCTCATCAAGTATATATTATGTTATGTTCGTCATTAAGAATATTTATGGTCGTCAAATGGTCATATTATAAGACATATAAATAGGACCAGAGAATTTGAAATGAAAGATGGATGAATCCTTACTATAACATTCCACATTCAAAACACTCATAAGACTCAATCTAATAGCTAACAATCTCAACAAGATTCATCTCTCTTTCTAAAATCCTAAAGAGAGGTCATGGTTTTTAACCTATTCAAAGGTTTTCCAAGCTAAATCATCTTGTTAGTCATTACTTATTGTCCATGATCATTCTAAATACATCTGGTGTAAAGGCCAAGTTCGAATACCGAAATTAGGCTATTATATATGGCGCCATTTGTGGGAACCATAATTCTCAATCCCATTGTCTCAAAACCCACTGATTATCTTTTCTCAAAATGACACTTCAAGGTCAGAGCACGCCAGTTACTCCAGTAGTGGAAAATGTCATACTAGCAGAGCTACGGGCCAATTTAAACTTTGAAATAGAAAGGTGTGCCGCTCGAGAGTAACAGGTGGCAAGTATACAAGATACGCTGAAGGTTTTGCAAGGCCAACAGATCGCCACCCCAAAGAACAAAGGCGTACAACCTAAAGGCAGCCGAATTTTCGTTCATGACAGACTAGGACCTCCCGCCAACAACTTAAGAGGTGAACTTTGATCTAACCATCTACAATAGGAGGCCAAGCCTATCCAAGTACAAGAGGTCCACCAAGAAGTTAACGGCAGCCTCGCAGAAGCCAGACAAATAGATAATCCACCTCGAAGAGTTCGAATTCCAGCGAAAGATCGTTTAAGTGAAGGGAGTGGTGACTACAATCCTTGAGAAGGACGCGTCACACGCCCAACCATTACAGCTCGACAGTATGTGACTCAGGAATATGTTCAAAGGTGGATCAAAGAATTGCTCGAAGCGCAGGCTCAGACCGCTAAGGGAATTTATAATAGATTACAGAAAAGCCAAATTGCTAAGGAGCTCTTGGAAGGGAATTTATAATAGATTACAGAAAAGCCAAATTGCTAAGGAGCTCTTGGATGGCTAAACCCCTACTAGTTTTTACACTCCAAAAATCCACAAATACAAGGAGACTGATCTCGTGGAGCACTTTCAAAAGTTCCAGGACGCTTTAGGTTTATATTCGACATTTAACCACATTTTATGCCGACTCTTCCCTACTAGTTTACTAGGCGAGCCCTTACGATGGGTTCATTCACTTCCAGAAGGATCTATTGTGACTTTCAAACAGTTACGAGAGCTTTTCATCAAAAACTATTCACACAACAGATATAAGGAAGAAAATCTTTATTCTCTATTCATCCTTAAGAAAAATTTAGGTGAAAAGCTCGAGACGTTTACAAAGAAATTCTTGGAGTTGGCCAGAAAGGTGGACCGACTCGACCAGAAGATTACCATTTCTGTGTTTACGAACACCTTGCTCGTGGATGGAAAAACAAAGGAGTATCTAATCCTAAATAAACCAACAACCTTGGAGGACATGATCGAAAAGGTCAATGGATATATTGATCTCGAAACAATGGTATCCGAAAGACAGCAAACTCGGAAATCGACCTTGACAGTACGAGATCAATCCATAGAACCAGACCGTAGTGCTAACAACGGAGGAGGCAGAAAACGTACCAAGTCTAATGATGATCGACCTCGAAAGGGGAATAATATACCTAAGACCTGTCTTCCAAAGATGAATGTCACAATAGCTAGCATATATCCCATACTCCAGAAGGATAATTTTTTCTGCAATGCGCAATATCTCCAACCCATTGAAACTAAACCGTACTGCATACACCACAAAGTACAGCATCATGACACAAAACATTGCTTTGCTTTACAACGATTGCTGGAGTATATTTTTGCGGATGGACGAATGCACGAGTACATCGTAGACGTTGAAAGCTATAAAAATAGAAGTTACAGACTTCCTACTGAGATCGTACAGATAGAATAAGCAGTCGAAGAGAAACCTATCTACTTCATCAGCAAAACGCTCACTCCGGCAGAGATACGGTATACAAAGATTGAGAAACTACTTCTAGCTCTTATCTATACATCGCAAAAATTGAAATATTATTTTCAAGCTCACTCAGTTCGAGTAATGACAAATTATCCTTTACGAGAGATCTTATCTAAATGATAGAAATCTATACGAGTTCAGCAATGGTTGGTTATGCTCGGAGAGCACGATATACGTTTTGAACCATGCCATTCTTAAAAAGGACAAGCAGTAGCAGACTTTCTAGTAGATTTTCCAGTAAATGAAGATCATACGGACATCACTAAAGAACAGTTCGATAAAAAATCAGATTAGATATCCAAGAAGGGTTGGCGCCTTCTCATTGATGGTTCTGTCGGGCCAGCTGGGTCAGTCATTGGGATCGTCCAAATCACACCTTCTAAAGACATAATTGAGAAGTCCATATGACTTAATCTCGAAGCTACTAATAATGAGACTGAGTATGTAGCACTCATACACGGATTTTATATGGCTCTAGAGATCGGTATAACCAAACTATCCGTGCGCATAGACTCTTTATTAATTGTGAACCACTATACAAAAAAGTATCAGAAAAATAGAAAGATAGTCGACTTCGCCGCAGCAGTAGCCAACAAAATGAGCAGATTCAAAAAGGCAACTATCGAACACTTGCCTCGTGGAGAAAACAGACACTCAGAGTGCCTTACCTATCGGGCTAGGGTCCTGGGATAAGAAGCTTGATATTTGAAGATTGAAGTAGTATCCAACCCCAGCATTAACATTATCAGCTCAAATTTTGTTAATACTGGGGGTGGTGAAAGGGACAAGGATGATTGTAGATAACCTTTCCTCACGTACATAGGCCCCAAAAATGAGTTCAAAGGAGAACTTCCCAAAGATCCTACTGAAAGAAGACGGGTACTAGACAATGCACAACGTTATGTCGCTCATGAAAATTGCTTTTACAAAATCTCGGTCACAAGACCATATCTCCGATGCTTATCTACGAAAGGAGCTCAGAAATTTTTACAAGACCTTCATGAAGGTACTTGTGGATCACATGCAGTAGGATGATCTTTAGTAACCCGAGCACTCACTCAAGGAGTCTTTTGGCCTAAAATGAAGGCTCATGCCATTAAATATGCAAGCAATTATGATGCCTTCCAGTGGCCTGGACCCCAAATTCGGGCTCTAGCCTTGGAACTTCTAACTAGCAAAGTTATCTGGCCATTCAAGCGATGGGCCCTCAACCTCGTGGGAGAGTTCCCAACTGCACCAGGAAAATGGAAGTACCTTTTAGTATCCATGGACTACTTCACCAAATGGGTATAAGCAGTTCCATTGTGTCGAAACCGTGAAGACGATATCATCAACTTTATATGGGATATTATTATAATACGATATAGATGCCCTCACCTCATCAGAATCGATAATGGACCTCAGTTTATCGGATCCAAGATCATTGACTTCCTCAATCAGCATAGCATTATTCTCTCTTCTTCAAATCCCTATTACCCACAAGGAAATGGACAGGTAGAGATTACCAATCTAAATATAGTTGATGGCACCAAGAAATGGTTGACAGAAAAGAAGGGTAATTGGGTACAAGAATTACCACATGTATTATGGGCATATCGTACAATACCCCGAGTATCGTCTAGCTGCATACTGTTCTTATTAGCATACGGTACTGAAGCAATCATCCTTACTCAATATCATAACCCATTATGAGATCATACCATGACCGACGAAGAAAACGAGTTGGCGTGTAACATGAATTGCATCGAAAAGATAAGAGACAGAACATTCATGAACTTGGGAAGATATCATCAGGCTTTGGCAAGATCATATAATAAACGAGTTCTTCATAGAGAGTTTAAAATTAAAGATCGCGTGTTACGAAAGATACCAAAACATCCCAATGAAATCAATACTGGGAAGCTCGCTGAAAATTGGGAAGGACCTTTTATCGTCATTGGAAAAAGCAGACTTGGTTCTTACAACCTTGCCACCGAACACTGTGATTGAGAACCTAAACCTTGGAACACATGGAGATTGAAGTTATATCGCAGATAATATTCTATTACAGTGTACTCTTCTATTTTTCATCTATCATCTTGTACGTCGGTCTTACATCAATGAAATACTTATCTTTGATCATCCTATACCAGAGTATAATCTATTACATACAATACTCAATCTATCATCATGTACGTTGGTCTTACATCAATGAAATACTTATGTTTATCATCTACATCAGAGTACAATCTATTACATACAATACTCAATCTATCATCTTGTATGTCGGTCTTACATTAATGAAATACTTATGTTTGATTGTCCTACATCAAAGTAAAATCTATTACATACAGTACTCCATCTATCATCTTATACGTCGGTCTTAAATTAATGAAATACTTTTGTTTGATCGTCCTACATCAGAGTATAATCTATTACATACCGTACTCATCTACTATATCTAAACATCTCAGTACTTTTCTAAAATATCATGCAACTACTTTGATATATGGATTACATAACTGGTGGATGCACCGCATTCTATTACATTACAGATCATTTTTTACCTCAAGCCAAATACAATCTTTTATTTTACATTTCAGATCGCTTATTGTTTCAATACTAGTCGATCCCTTATTCGCAGTGTTTGTTGCTTCAGCCAAACCAACCGCCTATTATATGACTAACGCCAACCTGACGACAGAGACATAACTGGTTCATATAAAGGTTAGTACGGATCACTAACGCTACTTTTTAGCAGTTCCATATCTATTATAGTCTTGCAATCATTCACATCATCAGTCACTATCGCATGAACTTTCAATTACATCATCTCCCCGCAAACTCTCCCCATGCCGATGCAGACGCATACGCATAAAATCTGCCATTCTCTCGATGATAATTTATTTTCCTTCCATAATCGTCCTCTTTTTAAGTGCACCAATTCTTACCACCATACGATCTAAGTACTCTGATCGTATCAACCCTATCTCGCACTATACACCTTTGGAAACCAAACTGTCATGTACAGTTTTACTCTCCACTTCCAATCTATTGAATTCAGATACAAAAAAGGATAGAACTGTTGTCATCTCTCTCTCATATGAATTACCTACCTCACTCTTTACTCTATCACAAAGAACAAATATACCAAGTTTTCTATTCGCTTCCTTCAGCATAGCCTCCAAACTTTTGCAACGTTCTTCTATAGCTCATTTTTTATCCAACGTCGTATCATTTCGAGTCTCCAACATTGTCATAAATTCGTCCATATGGTAAATTAAAGAAATTGACCCCTCTATTACAGCCTCACGATTATCTTTATTTACCTTACTTTCGTTGAGATTTATTTCCACCCTCAAAAGGTCAGCATCTAACTTCGTATTCACATTACGCAATTTTACGCTTTTGATTGGTACTCCAAGATGTCTCTACCCCAACACTGTATGGTATTTCTAAATAGCTACCTTATTCCAAGCCTCATTTATACTTCCATTCTATTTATTACGGGTCTCTTCCATCATTTTTATAATCACATCGACAACCAACCACAATATCTCGTATTTTTGAGCACGAGCTTTTGCTTCCCTAATAGTTGCTTGCATATCCGCTATCTCCACTTCCAGCATGTTTACCAATATTTAAACTCTTTCACATTATCTTCCTTTTTTTAATAACGCGACCGCCAATATATCCGTCATTTTCGTAGGCACCGCCCCT
The DNA here is from genome assembly GCA_014058105.1 of Kingdonia uniflora. Taxonomy (NCBI): domain Eukaryota; kingdom Viridiplantae; phylum Streptophyta; class Magnoliopsida; order Ranunculales; family Circaeasteraceae; genus Kingdonia; species Kingdonia uniflora. The sequence continues at coordinate 8,733 of JACGCM010001421.1, read as the reverse complement.
GACAGGTTACCTCGCTTTTGCTATCCCAACATCCATCTCTTTTCTTCTATATTTCTTTTAGCCCCTCAATCTTTCTCAGCTCCCTGATAGTTTAGCCGCTTTAATTTTCATTGTTTAGTTATACGAACTACTATAAAAGGGGTTCCCCATTTCCCCCCCCTTCTACTATTTAGATCCATCTCGTCTTCATTCAAGACACTCCACAGATTAGTTCCGTGCTCAGAATTTTCTGTGTGGTCATCACAATACATTATACTGGTTTGGAGCCTCTGCCGATTCACCTGCCAAAATAAAGCAAAAATCCCTTTAAAAATAATATACTAGTTTTTCGCCCTAAGCCAAACATAAACATCACAGTTTAACACTTTTACTCAAGAATATAATGCTTGAATACTATCCAATCAAAGAGAACAAATTTTATTCATAGTGTACAGATGCAATGCATATATCAGTTCGTGAAATTAAACTACCTACTTTTTCCTTCGGACTGCGAGAAAGATTGCCCTATATCTCCTGGGTTCCTCGACTATCTACTTGTACATCAATAGTACTTATGAAAGTCACCACTCCTTGTTTGATATCGATTTCGCTTGAGTGACATAGCAAACTTTTAACCTCTTCGTCGCTCTCCTTCTGGTAAAAATATACTGGTAGAGAGTTGTTTCTTCAACCACTTTTTTTATTCTCCTCTTCTTCTGTCGATTTTTATGGATAGAGCAGTTGTTTCTTTTCTTCACACATTCTTCCTCCTGCGCCTTTCTGGTAAATTTTATCCAGTAATGGATTTATTTTAAAATGTCAAACTAAACATTTCCTTTCTTCTACACGATGACACTTCCGCGCTTCTTTGCACTAGAGACATTACTCGAGTTGGGTCAGTACTATACTATCTCCATCAAAGCTCGACATAAGCCTCTATTAAGCCCATTCCTTTTCTATTTTGACCTCAAAATTAATTGTCAAATCAGCAACAGACTTTGACACCGAGCCTTATAACTCGGGTTTTAAAATATTCACTTCAACCTGTTTTAGTTTTCGAACTACCCCCCCGTTCTTCTTCCTTTCTTAACATCTCAGCCCTTCTATTTTTAATCTTCGCATTCTACACTAGTTCAAATAATTGTTTAAAAATTTTCTCTCCGAGTTAGACTTAACTTGTTTTCTCTCTACTCAGTTTTATTAAGTACCTATTGCACTCAAGCCCCGAAGTCCTTACTCTACTCACACTCTCTCCACGTCAGGAATCGTTTTCTCAACTGCTTTACCTCCTACACTGATTACAATATTTATCATCATAACACCATTTAAACACAACATACGAAAAGCGTCTATGAAACTTACATTACGACCATACAGAGTACTTTTTTCATCGAACCATATAGTTCGCAACACACAGAATACTTACAGTGATTTAAGATTCTTGCTGCATTTCTACCTCATATAGAGGTCGATCCTAGTCCCGTATCCCCAGCCAAGTTTGTTCAGTGTGTGAATTAGCTTACATTGGCCATACCAACAGCATCTCCACCCACTTCATCCGCCTACTACCTTCCAAGGAAGACTATCTATCAAATTTACCAGATCGTCCTAACTCTATAGCAGTAGCAGTCACCCAAGCTATAATAAGATTGGGCAAGTGATTATTTCACCCGCATTAACTCACAATATCGTACAACATCTCATGCTCGAAAAAATTCTATAAAATCGCTCTTCAGCATCCTTGTATCTTCAACCCTATTCTGTTTTCTCTATCTCAGCTCCGTTTTGAGCTCCTCAATCTAGCTAACTGAGCATCCTCCAAAAGACCAGATCGTTGAACTACAAGTTCCTCATCTCCATAACCTCGTCCGCCCCCAACATCTGTATTGAAGCTATCACCCATAGATACAAGTTCAGTATCATATAATCATACTAGCAAATACATCACAGCAAGAAATTTCAAAAACATAGCTCAAGAGTTTTTTGCTCCGGAAATGCCCAGTAACTCTGAGGATAGTCCCCGCCATCCTACATATTTTTGCTCCAGCGCCTCTCTTTCCTTGGCCGAAGCTGAAGCGTTAGTGTGAGCACTACCCTCATCCTCATGTCATTTCCTCTTTAAACAAACTTTTCCTCCGTCTCCTGCCGAGTAAACTCACACTCACTTCATTCGCTCCTCAACTCTTCAGCTAGAATTTTTACGACCTCTTGCTCTGAGACTACCACATTCAGATGTAGTGGGCCAAGCTATCTTCTCGACCTCCGAGTATTCTGTTTCCACGTGACATTTTTGGCAGAGGAGAAGACTAGTGACATCCTCCAGACAAACAATTCTTTCTTCTCGGCATGGCCTTATTCTCTTCTCGTGAGTATGTTAACTTTAGGCACTAGGAATCTACCCTTATCCCTCTAATACCCCACTCCCAAGAACTTGCCTTTAGCTCGCCTCTGCCGCTACACAATTGAATAACTAGTTATCATAAGCCGTTAAGGGTTGGAAACCTGCAACCAAGAATAATATCATGTTAATAGTTTTGATGATATATTGATTCAGTATTCAAAGACAACAAATGTTACTTCTCGTATTATATATTTATGGTTCCGGACAACGTTGGTTTATCTGGAACATGCATACAGTTGCCCCCTACCCAACAAGGTGATCATTCTCATGTTACCTTCAGATTCAAAGTTCAACATTTTTTGGCCTAGACGCATCACTATACAGGTAACGCACTCTTCGACCTTTGACATACTTCTACTTATAATTTTCCAAAACTTTAGTAGCCTACTCGCAACTTTCACCACAGTTGAATCATCGAACGCTACAACGAGCCTGCACATAGACTCAAGCCCAGGAGACACTAACTAAGTCCACAAAGCCTCCAGACTAATCGCGACCATGTTCATCCCTGGTCAAAGCATACACCGCTGACAGCCCGCCTCCACCCGACAGAATATGAAATGAGCTTCATTACAGCTATTGTGTTTCACCGACTACTGATACAGAATAGTTTGCTCCCAAAGGAATAACCTGTAAGATAACCTCTCATGAGACTCACCCCTTTTCTATCTCCTCTAAATAGGATTGGAAGATCACTATGAGGGTTAAAAATCACATCCCAAAAGCCCTTCAAGCTTACCTTCCGAATATCCTGTAACTCACATCTTTTATTTCGATCTATCATCTAACTCGTATATAACATCAAATCATTTAAAATACTGCTAGAGGTCATGGAGTACCCATCTAGACTCCCGCAAGTGTGTTAGTTTAGTAATTAGTTCTAATTAATTGCCTTATACACTATCTTAATCCCTATTCCCGCAGATAACCCCATGGTGTAAGAGCTAGTTTCCCCCCTTTTATTACACATGGCCCCTACTTTGGCACGTCTATACTACACCCACACCCTAGACCCATCTTCCCCTCTTCCCATTTAACCCCCTATAGCCAGCACAGCAGTTACGCATAAGCATGAAGAACTCCGCCAAGCTTGAGGTTGAATGGAACGTCGTTACGATGACTAGGAATGGCAAAACGCTGTGCCCTGGACGATCTACGCCATAAAAGTTTGCGGGATGCAACAGGTCACACCCAAGACGCTCCTCACCGATCTCGTTCCCGCCCCCTCGTGATTTCAGCCCACCTCTGCTTGACCCCACCCCAAATCAAAGTTCCCCCGTCCATCTTGGTGCCGAGGTGCTCCCACCACCATACTCATCGGCTCAATCCTCTTAGTATCCCTATTACAGGACTCCTCTATTCTATATTCGTACTTTCCTTTTCCCTCTAACCCTACACGGCGTCCTACTCGGACATGCCTTTGCAAGTGAAGTGCGGAATATAGGCCCATACAACCGAGGCTCACTATAACCCTCGTCCCCATTGATCTCCCCCACGTCCTTGCCTACCTTCATACAGTAGGAAACTCGATCAAAAATATATACTACTATTCCGTCAGCGCGTGCCCCACAACCAAACTTCTAGAGTCGGTTAAGCCACCCCATCTCCCCAAACTCCTCGCGATCAAAGGGACGCCAATTGTCATCCCTAAATAAGAAAATATCGCAATACCTATCCTCATCTTATGTCCTCAAATTTCTAAAATGTTTAGTCTGTAACCACAGCTGACGCCCATCTTTTGTGCAGTTTCCTACCAGTCTCACTGATAGCCCCTCTAAATGGTACCCACAACGCTATCCGAAGTTTCGAACAATTTGGCGAACCTTTTTTAACCTCATCCGTTTTAACCGGTATAAATACCGTGAGGTCCGGTCGATGTCTCCTTTAGCTTTTTGCAAATTTCCCATAAAATGCCCTAAGCGATTCATCACAAACGTTTTTCTCGATAAGTCACGCACAGTCGAACTACCTCAGCTTTGTAAGCCCATTCTTGTGAATTCCAATACTCTTCCCGACCATAGTTGTGTAGTAGTACATCATGCTTCATAGCCATAAGCCGCAAACCCTTGAGGAGATGGTCATCCAGTTATGAATACATCAACCTTGATGCCCTATGCAAAGCAAATCGCCAGGCAACCTTCGACCACCACCACAATGACCTCGACCACCGCCGAACCTATGTCTTTTTCCCCTCTCACAGGAGAACGAGAGCCCAAACACCCTCACTTTCGATGCTACCCCCTTTTGAAATTTACAAAAACACCAATGTCCCGATCCTACTGAACTCCTGCCACCATCGCACCCTTCTCACACATCCAGGTAGATCCTATTTGGCCTAATCCCTTCCCATCGGTCCATACGGACCGAGCCCTACTATACCAGAATCATAAGTACTTGCTACCCCACAAATAAAGGTTGTGCTTTACAACGATCGCTGAAAGTGATTCTTAAAGTAGGGCGTCTATATTGATATATCGCCATCTTCTCGCTATCTCGACGGTCGTATCTCAGCCCCAACCCAACTCCCTCACCACTACCGACCCAGCCGCGTACATTTTTCAACTCCACCGCTCGAAGTCACTACTATCGACAATGGCCAGACTCGAAGCAAGAGCACGCGTCAAAGAATATTGTAAGCGCCATTATGAGATAATTAACCCTCCGTCTGCCCGAATTCTTAGCCAACGTCCATGACCAAAGGGATATCCTCCTTCACCGATTATGAATACTTCTCATGTTTTGCTCTCCCTTACTCCGATCCTTTGGTCATCATGATACAGGTCGAGCATCTCGTTTACAGTACTAGGTTCATCGATACGGCAATGCAGTCAGATGGTTTTCATCCTCCAACGTCCTGTGCCTGAAAAAGCATACCTTATTACAACTTGCCAACATCACTCAAGGGCTTTAATGTCGCAACCAAAAGTCACTGTCGGTCGCCTTGCCTTCCTGTTACTACCGTTCCGTTACTCTCCAACCAATTTTCGCATCATCGCTAAGAATCTGAATACTGGGTATTATATGGCGTGATTGGCCTCAGCCATGAAGGGCATACTTCCCCTATCACCAACATTGCATTCCCATACCCCTTATGGACTGGAACAGAAAAGCTCTCATCCATAGCTCGATCATACGGCACCACGATATCATCTTACCAGAAAACTTATAAGGCCATAAAATTAATGTTTTCTCTCCCCCCACACCCAACGAACCCTTCTACCATCCGTCGAACGACTGTTTATGTCCAACTAGAAGGCCCTGGTCGCGTACGTTATTAGTAGTTTTTTTGGCTCCCGTACGAAAGCCTCGAGTTCACAAAGTGCCGTCAAAGCAAACTAAAGATGTCTTCGCATGGATTTCCCTGAATGCCTGGCGTCCGCCCACTTTGGTATGTCATCGCCTTGACCTAATCCCTAATCAACAGCTATTACGCTGAATAAGCACACTTAGCACCGAGATCTATCAGCATAAACCTCGAGGTTGAAAACTCCTGGCCACTATTTTTTTCAAAGAAGTCAATTACGGCCGCTTGGAATCTAATATTGTAGTTGTCCCGTCCCAAGAAGAATGGCAAGATCCAAACTGTGTCGACTTTACTGACCCAATAACACACCAAGGACAGTTTTCCCCCTCTCAATCATTTCTATGCTTCTGATGCTCCGCTGCCATGAAACGCTTATTTATGATGGATGTACTTTTGGGTTACAACCAGGTCCCCCCCCTTCCTCCCTGAGACCAACTTTAAACTTCATTTATTAATAAGCAAGACTTTACAATTTTTAAAAACCGTGATACCCTGCAGCCTAAAAGACGCGGGTTCACTTACCCACGCTTTTCCAACCATTTTCAAACCCCTGCTTGGCAATTCGGTCGAAGTCTATATCGACAACATGCTATGGCAAAAGCTCCACAAACATACCCTTCCAGACCTACCAACATAGTCTTAATCTTCCTTCTTATCAACAGAAATTGAACCCAGACAAATGCCATTTAGCATTTCCTCCAACAAATTCTTGTGTCAACCTCATCAGCAAATGAGGGTATCGAGATTGACCCCACTCATATTCGCGCCCCTCTCGTTGCTATGCCTTCCCCTCAACTAAGAAAGATGTCAAAAGATTACTGGCTAATAAGTCGCCTAAACCCTTTTATCTGTAAACCTCTGACCGTTGTACTTTGTCTTTCTCCCTCTTATGCGACCAAGGTTTTTATAACGGCCAAAAGAATAAACCTAAAGTTATTGGACACCGAATCTATGAATAGCCTTTCCTCAACTTAAAACTACATTGGTCGACCACCTATCATAAACACACCCCCATCGAAGAAAAAATGTTTTTCTTAGATCCTTGCTGTCAAACCGATATTTCTATTGCCGTTCTTATTTCGACTCGAAACCAGTATCGAGAAACCGTATACTTATCAGCAAAACTCTAACACCTGCCGAAACTCGATATACCACTCGAGCGATGTCTTCTTCACTTGTCTATACTGCACAAAGCTCCACCATACTTCAACTTACCCTATACGTGTTATCACCATCTTACACCCTTCGAGAGATCTCAGCAAGAACGATAATCCAGAAGGTCAACAATGGTCTATCATCTTGGTAAACACTACATCACTTTCGAAAATTATATCTCAAAAGTGGCCAAGCAAGTCGTTAGTTCCTTCCGACATCCCGATCGAAGACATCGCCGGGAGAATAAAAGATGATCTACCTGAGACCACCTGAACAGAAATGCCCGCTTGTAACCGAATATTAGGCTGACATCTCTCTACATATGGATCTACCCAGACCTAACGGTTTTTAGTTAGGCATAGGTATCAGCTGGTTTTACTCCTTCAATGACCGCTCAAAAATTGTCAAGTTAAATTTGAATGTTCACAACACTGAGGCCTAGTACGAAGCTTTGAGCAATGGTCTCGATTCAGGCTCTCGAACTTGATGTTCCCGACTTGCAGTATTTACCAATTCCCCAGCTTTTTCAGAGATCATACTCTGGTAAAATTAGGCAAACGAATCACGTGGCTGAGTAGTTGCCCTGGTTCCCGCCACGCCCTGGATCGTTTCCCTAAATATCTTCATTACACATTACCCCGAGGTGAAAATAGACTATGTCGATACCTTGCCCTACCAGTAAGCATGAAGGCCAGTCTGAATCTTGATCCACTCCATATCGAAGTACTCAATGCCCAAGTATCAGCCGATAAAAGCCTTGCCATTCAAGTACGGGGGCGAGAATCTCGATCTCGACGACTGGCATCCGACCCTTTCCTTGCATATTTCAATAGTTTACCCTCCCCGATGACCCCTAAAGCCAACGTTTCATTCTTGGAGAACTGCCAACGGATACCCATTCTTAAAGCAGACATACCGCAAACCCCCAACGGCATACACCTCCGTTGCATTTTCCCAATACAAGGCCACTACCACTATTACAAACTCCATACGGGCCATTAGGTGCTCACCCTCTGGTCGATCTATGTCTCTTTGAGCTGTAACCCAGCCTTATTATTTCTAACCCAATTGAAAGAAACAAGCTAAAGATAGGCAAATACTGTGCAAATGCCACTTCAGCCCACCGATATCATAAGCCCTTTACAGACCGCTATTGGATCCAAGTTGCTTTGGCCATTGCAAGCGGTGGGGGCCCTTAATCTAGGGGCCGTCTTTCCCCAAAGCTTCAGGTAGCAGAGATCATTTTAGTGCGACAGTTTACTTTACTAATGGGTCAAAGCTGCCTTTATGTCAAAACTCGGAAGAGCATTCATCATTCTAGGGAAATGTTATCACGGTATTTTGGTTGCCCTCATATGATTCGATGTGACACTGCCCACAATTTGTTGGAACAAGTTCATAATTTCCTTAAAAAGTATAATATTAATTGTTCCCCTTTCCCCCCTGCTACCCCTTATTTACCCACAGGGAAATGGGTAGGTCGAAGCAATCAATAAAACTATGTCATGGTCGTATTAAACGTGTCTGACATAAAAAGGCCGATGGTTTTTTAATAACTACACATGTACTCTGGCCTATTAACCACACCAAGAAAGGTAACGGGTGCACCTCCTGTCTCTTAAGCTTATGGTAACCAAAGTTATGTCAACCGACTCAGTTTGAAGTGCCAACGAGCGAACCATGACCTCCCCATGAGATAGCAGGTTCACATTGGTGCAACCTGTTATGGATCTATAAAAACTAAGACCGAGTCATTTCTAACCCTTGGCCATTAGTACCTCGCCCTCCATAATCATATAGCAAAGGTTAACCCGTAGCTTCATATGGAGATCTGGTACTTTAGTGAGCAACACCCTCTTCGAAGCCTCGGATGCCAGCAAGTTACCAAATCGGG
>JACGCM010002310.1:0-31700 GCA_014058105.1 Kingdonia uniflora | reverse complement strand
TCTATTATACATTTTAGTTTATATATGTTTCTTTTCTCAATGACGGTTATTTTGGAAAATGCAGACAAGGACCCAAGACTACTTATCATAATCACAGTCGTATCATAGTAGTTGGCATTAGCATTTTTGGATGTTTCTTGTGGAGGTGGATAACAAAAATGAGAGGTACATTAGAATGAATATGCCCAATATCTTTCTCTTCTTACTTTAGGTTAATATGTCTTACTCAGTTTCGGCTTAAAAGACTCTTACACCATCAAACTATTCAGAAAGAAGATAAATACATGGGGGTCTATATTTTAAAGGGAACGAGGAGACATCTATAAACTTTTCAGATTCAAACATGCTTGGAGAGAACCCAGAGTTGCCAGTTTCACTATGAGAGGTAGCAATCACAACAAACAACTTTACCTTAATAATAAGCTTAGGGTAGGTGGTTTTTGGCTCAGTGTACAAGGTATTACTTACTAGTATTTTATGAAACCATGTTTTGTAAATTTATTTAATGTGTAAAACATTTGATGACTTTCTACAGGCAAGTTTTCCGATGGACAAAGATAACCTCAAAGGCTTTCTAAAAGCTCTGGGCAGGATGAGAGGAGTTTAAGAATGAAGTTGTCGTTATTTCTAACTTCTATACAGGATCTTGTTAGACTTGTAGGATTTTCATTGAAGGGGAAAAAAGATGCTCATATATGAATACATGTCCACCAAAGCTTGGACACCTTCCTCCTTGGTATGATCTTGATCTTAAACTTGGACTTAGTTTTAATCAATAGTTATGTTGATATAGAACTTGTGGCATTGCTAAAAATTGTAGTCTGTGGTTGAGTTATGGCATAAACCAGTAGTTACATTTTTCTTCGGGATACATTGTGGTCTACTGTCCTAGAAAAATAATTATTTTTAGATAATTGCGCAATGGCACACCCCAGTGCAAAACTTGCAATCATAATATTTCTGGTATATTCCAGTACTTACTCCTTTGTTAGGGCTTAATCGATGAATAAGGGGAAAATGTGTAACTTTTTTTGGTTGAACTCTCATTCTCATAAACTCAATCTTCAATAATAAATCATCTCCAATCTTGATTTCTCACAATCCTAATGATTCTTCTATCAATTGGGTCCTCCAACGCTCTGATTTCAATACCCTCAAAGCAATCTCTGTAAGTAATCTTATTTTTTTGAAATTTTTTTTGATTTTTTTTTCTTCTCAATTTCCCTAATTGAATCTAATTAGGATTTCGGGTGTTTTTTTAGGATTTGAAGGAATTGATTGTAAAGGGATTAGGGATCAAGCAAATGATTTTAAGATATATGGTTTTGATTTTAGGGATGCTTTAGTTAGGCAACTGTAGCTTTGAGTTGTAGAATTGTATAGAGATATGAAGCATGATAAGATTTATCTTGATGGGCAATTGCTGAATGACTTGATTGTGGTGTTTGCAAAAAGTGAGGGATCCTGATAGGGCGATGTTTTTCTTGGTGATGGTTCAGGGGCAAGGGTTTAGTGTGAAGACAGGACGATGGTGGTGGTGGTATCTGCGTTGGGGAATGTAGGGAGTACTATTGAGACCAAGGCAATTTTGAGGAGAGAAGGAAGGTGGGTTGAAGCCTAGGGAAAGGGCTATAATACACTTTTGAATGGTTATGTAAATATGAGGTCTTTAAGGGGTATGGAGTTGATTGTTACGGATATGGAGAGAGGCGAGGTTTTGCGAGATGAACAGAGTTATAGTCTCTTATTAATTCAGCGTATACGAATAGGGGAGTTAGGTGAGTGCTAGGATTGTGTTGAAAGAAATGGGGCGTGTAATGTTCGTTTAATTATTATGTGTTTTAGTAGGATATTAGCGAATTCTTGGGATAGAGGGTATTGGCAAAAATCTTTTTCGGTTTTGAAAGAGATGCGTAATAGTGGGGTTACCCCAGATCGACATTTCTACAATGTGATGATTGATACATTTGGGAAGTATAATTACTTTTAACATGTGATGGCTAGTTTGGTGGATGAAGTCCAAGGTAATTCAGCCTGATCATGTTACGTGCAATACGCTTATAGATTGTCATTGTAAATCTGGGCGACATGATAGGGCCGATGACTTTTACAAGAGATGAATGATAGTGGGTGTTCCCCATGTAGTACGACATACAATATCATGATTATTCACTAGGGCAGCAGGAGAAATGGGACGAGTTGATGGGTTTGATGGAAAAGATGGAAAAGATGCGGAGCCAAGGGGTGATACCGAATGTTATCATGTATATTACACTCATTTACGTCCATGGACAATCGGGAAGGTTTAAGGATGCAATTGAGTGCTTGGAGGTTTTGAAATCTACTGGGTTTATAGCTGTCTCCTACAATGTATCATGCCTTGGTCAATGCATATGTACAAAGAGTATGTTTTTTGTATTTCTTTCTCTTAGCATTGTCATCATAATTTGAGTATTCTGTTAAATAGCTTCTTACATAGTATCAATCTCGTAAACATGATGAGAAACTATGTAGTCTTTTCCTCATGCTTAAAGAACATCTGGTTTATGTAAGATCTAAGGTCTCACTTAGTTTAGGTTTAAAGTTTTAAGTTTAGATTGCATCGGCGCATACATATTCCCTATTTACTTTATATGCCAATAAAGATCTATAAGAAATAATCCAAGATGCATACCATTTTATCAGTTAGGTTTGGTTGGCATTTTCCACAGTGATTAAAGTTCCTTTATTCTTCAAAGTTCCAAGAAATTATAAGCAGACATAAATTATTTTTCTACTATTTTTTTATTATCTTTTCTTGTTTCTAATGGTCTCTTATCCTTTTAGATTACTACTTGTATATTACCGTGAGCTATTTACAAAAGAAAAAGAAGTATATTATTGTGAGCTTCATACAGTTTTTAGTCATAATACAGACTTTGGCATGCTATCAATTGAAAATTAATATTACTCACAAAAATCTTTTTAATTCCACTATCCTAAATTTCTATATATAATGAAGAATTTTCATCTATATTAAAGGGAATGTTCTGTAGTCCATTTAACTTTATCACTTTTGATTCTATAATAATGACAGTAAAAAAAATGCCTATCACCCTGCTTCTTAACATATGAAATTATGAACATCTCATACGGAAGACTAGCTTGGATGTATTTGTTTTCTTGGCAGACTTCAATTTTGTGGTTGATAGTTGGGTAAAGATGTGTGAGTCTGTAAGAAGCAAAATACATACTTCCCAAGCCTTCCTATATTTTATTATTGAAAAGAGGAAATAACAATCAAGAAGGTCTTCTAACTCGTAATATGCCATCAAATTATGAGTTGGAAGTAAATATATGAATTTAATCTTGAAATATGGTTACAATTTAAGTAACTTCGATTGCAAGTTTTGCCTTTCTTGTCTTTGATATTATTTATTCAGTTACTTGGATAAAACCTGTAATGGTGTGGCATTATTCGATTATTGATGTTCTGCACTGTTATTTGATTTGTATTTCGCCGTTTCTGAAAAAACTATACTTTGTATCATTTTTTTTACAGAGTTTATCAACCTTATTTCTTCAGAGTCCAAAGAAGTTTGTAATAGATGATTAAATGAACCATTGTACCTGAGTATGTTCTCTAGGCTCTATAGGTGAACTCCTAATAATACCCCTTTGGATTAAAATCTTTTATATCCTAGTGTCATGCATCTAACTGTGTTCAAGTGATATCTATATGATTTATCTTCCTGAATATATATCAAAGTTACCTTTGTACGTTTGCTCAGATGTTACTAGGCATTTGCAAACATATACCTGTTTTGTACATCTACAATAATCTCCTTCCACCTGGCCATGAGGTACTTGAAAGATATGCTTCTCATGTCCGTTTCATTCTAACTTGCCAAAAATATGATAGGTTATACTGCAATAATGTCATCCTCACTATTTCTTTGCAAGCATTTTCTTTAGGTTCTCTTTGTCCAAATTTTTTACTTTTAGATCACCTCAATCTTCTCTAAAAATTATTTTACTCCAAATTATGCATCTTTATTCCCTCAATCCAAAATTTCTGTCTAAATTAAAAGTTCGTTCAGTCTAAATATATATATATCCGTTGTTCAACTACTTCTGGGTGTAAATTTGTTGTCCCAATTTAGACTTTATTGTTTGGTGTGTGGAGAGAAGAGAGTGAAAGTTGAACTTGCTTTATGGTTTGGTTTTTGGCATGGGAGAAGATGCATTCTCAGAAGAAGAAAAAAAGTGGCACACAAGTTAACAATCTCTGCCATTCCGGCCTTCTAATGAATATTTTAGGTTTGGGAAAGGTTGATTCCAATGCCAACATTTGTACTATTCTCACAAACAAAATTTACACATTGGTTGTTTCTCATAAATGGAATTTAGATTGTCAATGGGATTCGTCGTGTTTTTCGGGGAAGCGATACTCTTCGATCAATGCTTAGTAGAAGTTGATGATTTAAGAATTGAATATTCAATCTCTTAAATGCATATGGAGTTTCTAGCAAGTCAGGAAATCAAATTCAAACTATCCAGTAACTGAACTTTGTTTACTCGCATTGATTTTCTAAGTTTGAAACTCATTAGAAGCTTTATTCTCTGTTTTGATCTTTTGATATGATTTAGGGATTTTGCTAAAATCTCCTGATTTAAAGTTTTTGTGATTTATGTGTTTTGCCATTGTTAGGGATTTTTTGTTGAGATAAGTTGTTCACATGAAATGATTTTAGTTTTCCCTCTCTGAATGCTTAATCTAAATCTATGTGCTTTAAATTAGCGATCACGACAACAGTCTCGATGTTTCGATTAAAGTAAGGTTTTGCCAAATATTAAAGGCTGGATTATGGGTTATTTTTTTATTTGAATAGTGGGTTTTGATTTTGATGAAATGCAAGTTCTTAAATGATCATGGGACATTAGGGGTTACTTCAATGAAAGGTTGTTCTATTTGTGAGTTTGTATCCAGTTTATATGGGTTATTGGGAATATAGGGATACAATTATGACTATGCAATTACAAGGGTATTAGTTGTTGCAGGAACCTCGAAGATACATCAGTGGGATAGGGAAATTAATATGATTTCAAGTTTAAGAAGTTGTGGTGGTGGTTGTAATGAGATGAAGTAGATCATCCTAGAAAAATGGATGATGCAACCATTCGGGAGCCTACAATCTAAAGGGGTTTGCAGTAATTAAGAGGCACTACTTTATATATATATATAAAAAGTACACCAATTATCATCGCAAGTATTTGGCTATTTAGGGTCATCGAATGGGGATTGATTTCTATATCTCATTTGGCAATTTTAATTTGGAGAATTATTAGTAGCATTACGATGATTGCAAAATTGAAGGGTTATAATGCTTGCTTATATGCTGCCATTTTCAATCACAGTGCATACTTGGATGGAATTTTGAATCTATTTAGATCATTGACTCATGATTTGTCCATGTCATTCAGCGATTACTCTAAACAAATTTGAAGTTTAGAGCTTCTAATATGTTTTTCATGGGTAAAGGGCAAGCACCCATAATAGGAGGGCAAACATTGTAGTCAAATTCATAGAACATTATGGCTTTACAGTTGAAGGAAATGTAGTTATTTAAATGTTTTAATTGAGGTGATGAAGAAAGTGAGCCTTTTGATGGGATTGGAAGCTAGAAAGCGTCCCCCGGTATGAGTTAAAACGATGAAACAAACCGAGTTTGTATGTGTTGAAAAAGGTTTTTGAAGATTTGAAGATTAGTCAATAAAATATCAGGATTTTATGGTTCACGCCCTTATTCATCTAGAAATTTTAAATGCCTGAACTTTGATTCGCTGATTAAAAGTTGCATATAGTTTCAAGCTAAACTGATTATGGACGGTAATTCTGATAAGTTATACAATGACCTACCAATGGGTTTAATGGATAGTATGTTGGTATGTGAGTCAGTTTTCATGACTTTTGATGTCAAACTTTGGTTGTCGTGAAATTAAGTTCAGACATACCGCATCACATGAATGGTTCACAATACTTGCATTTAATTCCATTTAATCTACAATTCAAGGTTCATCATTTTGGCAACAGTTCATCACTATGAGGTGATGATTTTATGCTCAGACATGATGATGAGGCCAATGAGTTTAAACTCAAGGAAACCAACTCTCACGGTACTATGAACATTATTTTTGTGATTTTACGAGAAATTAAGGGTGTTCTAATTGCTAAAAAATTTTTTGGGTGTATTAAAAAAGTGCAAAATTTATGTCGATTTGATTCTCGAAGCAAATCGAAGATATGCGAGTAGCGGAGGTTATGATAGATAACATGATGATGGCATCTATATTGGATGTAGTATTGATCAAGGCTATTAGATTCATGCCTATATTTATAGATAGCATGGGTGAATTAAGATTTATCCAGATGATTTGTATTTCCTTTAATCGCAGCTGTGATTCATTCCTTTAATGACACACTTTGTTTCCTTTGTAGCTTACTTCTATAATTGCTTTGTAGTTTCCTTGCTTCCCTTCCCTTGATTGCCATGAGATTTTTTTTGTATGTACTTCAAATGCTTTAAAACATCTTGGGGGTGTAAGGTTGAAGGGTTTGGATTAAACCCAATTAAGTGAAAAATGGGTGTAGATTTTACCGGTTCTTGATTCGAGAATTTAGGTTGTGGACTTCTCTTTTGTGATTATCGATGCTCGAGTGAGGAATATTTTTTCCTTGAGTTTAAGCATCCCAATTGTGGGATAATGTGGCAGTACCTCTGGCACACCGAGAGGTAAGGTGAGTACATGGTTAAAACAACATCGTTTTATGGATGCCTATACTAAAAGTTGTAAGATGTGGATGATCATCCTTATTCTGAGGTGTTGTAGTGATGTAAGCACATTAGAACTAAAAGTTTTCCACGGGAGAAATGACACTTAATGGTGGTGCCAAAGCTACGTCCAAAGGCATCATAGGGTAAAAATAAATAAACGCATTTTATTTGTATTGGGTTTGTTTATTTTGACGTTGGGATTTTGTGTTTGATTTAATTTGTCTAGGTTTTGTTTATTTTCATCTTGACATTTAGGGTTTGTTCCATAGTTTTGTAGTAAGAAACGAAGGCGATGAAGATGAGATTACAAGGAGAAATCTGAGGAGATTCACCCTTGATGCTGAAATGAGATACGATTCTCTCAGTTTGATTGATTGATTTATGATGCATATTTAGCTTTGTACATGAAATATGGATTTTTTCTTTCCGATTTAAAATTTATTATTATTTGAGCTTAGATTTAATTGAATTCATGATTTCCTTTGTTCTAGAATTGTTGTGGTATGTTTAACCAAATGTGCAAAGTACTCATCTTTTCGCCTTTTAAGTTAATTATGAATCTTATAATCTAATAGTTTTCTATAATTTTCAAGATTTTCTTTCATGGTTGTGCAAAATATGGAAATTCAACAACGTCTGATAGGAGTTTTGAAGGAACTTTGTATTGGATCATAGCTAAGAAGGAATTTGGGGTTTCAATAACCACTGAAACTAACTTCGATTTGCTAAAGTTATTAGTAATTGAATTTTTATATAGATGAATGATAGTTCAATTAACCATTCCTACCCATCAATCACTTTAAAATACTTCCTCTAACGTTCCTCGACGTTTATGACCTGAGCTTTCCCCACAAATCTCTCTTAAACATCATCAGGTAATGCACATTTCCCTTTTTGCGATAAAACTTAAGCTCAATTATACCCTCCATATGGATGTATCATATTTTCTTTTCACATTTATATATAGTTTTATGTTCCTATAGAAGCTTCTACATCACTAATTTGGCAAAAAGAGTTTCTTTGGTCTAGTGGGAACTCCAACAGCCCTAACAATATCATAAATCTTAACTAAATCCCTCATAGTAGCTGTTGATAGGATGACAACTTCCTGAATATCCAATCTCACTTTCTTCTGCACTATAACTTCAGCCATTTTTATATGGATCACTTTCTTCTCGAATATCTAATTTCTAAGTGATCAAAAGGAACGAAATCAAGCTAATATGATGTCAAGCCATTATAATTGAAGTGTTGTTATTTCATTGTTTTTCTGACTTGTAATTTTGGTGAGTACTCATAGGCTAACTATGTGATAAATTGAGTAAAATGGTTTTGGTTATTGCAGAGAGAAAATAGGAGGAGATTCACCCTTGATGCTGAAGTGAGGTATGATTCTCATTGATTTATTTCTTATACATATTTAGCATTGTAGATGAAATAAGGTTTTTTAATTATCCTCTGTCAGATTTTTTGATTTGAGGTTATAAATAATTGATCCCTAATTTCCTTTGTTGCGCTTGCCTAAACACCAAATCCCTCCTTCTTACACATAGAAAATCCATCAAATTGAGATGTAAATAGTTGGTTTTCTTAAAATCCATTGCTCTTAAAACCTAATTCTCTACAGCAACAAAACCAACAACTTTAGCTCATAATGATCACTAGATAAACTTGCAACAAGAAAACCAGATGAACCCCCAGATGCAACACCAACTTGTAAGAAAATATGATGAACTCACCACATATTGGATCGCTGTTGTTGGAGTCTGGACAGGGAAACACATGGGATCACTGAATCAGGGTGGTATGGGATCTTAACATTAAAATGTTGTTGGTGTATCCCAACAAGCAAGCCATAACACCTTATCATAAAAGATATGCCAACTTCAATCCTCTTCAATTAATTTATGTTATTAGTCTTCAACATCACCATCATGAAGCAACAACCATACAAAATTTTACAGGTACTTTTTCTTATTTTATTTTATTTTATATTTAACCGTTCTTGTGTCTGTGGTCTTCATTTGTGGTCCCTATATGGTAGCCTTGTTCCTTGTATCCCCAAGTTAATTTTTGTATCAAATCTCAAACCAACAGTAATTAATACAAATAAATTGTTAGAAGATATCCAGTGGTCACATTATGATCTCCTTTTATCCCCAAGATTCTTAAAGCCATTTCCAAAGGTAGGTATTATTGACTGTGGTACAATTAACTCTTATTTGTCGAGATTTTGAGCAAAACAACCTTATAAATGCTTCAACTTACCATAATTTTAAATTTGGACATATGCCTGTGTTTGCAATACACCCTGTTGATCTGTCTTGCCACACATCAAATTTACTCAGTCTCTTGTAAGCCTATTGAGCTTTATATTTTTCATTATAGGTGATAGATGATCACCTATAAATATTTTTTTTCATTTTGCCTGCCTAATATGATAGACTGCCTACTTTTTATGCTTTGATGTCATTACGTTGGGCCTTCTCACTATGGGCAAAGCTTAAATGTTTTTGACCATTTATATTTTGCTAAAATACAGTTTATGATAGAGTTATTTAACGTTTTCTCAATCACAGCTGATGCTACAACAAATTTGGATTAATTATATTGGTCATAATATATTTCATGCCTTGCAGATGCAATTGAACCCATTCATACAACTATTAGTCCTGAAGAAGTTTACTATTGCTTCCCTGTTACTAAAACTGCTTTGTGTTTGGGTTGTGAATAAATTGGACTGTTAAAGCTCAAAACTTGTTGATGAACTGATTTTATACTTGGGCTCTGAAATGTTGTCAAGGATGGTACAGATAACATTTTCTAGGATAAAATTTGAGCAGAACTACGTTGAAGCATGTTAAAGAATATTGAGGATGTGCAACATATTAATGTGCAACATCTTTGAAATTATTGTTCATATTTGATGGTTCTTTTTTATTGCACTTTAGCACTTTTTCCATTTTCGTACTGTATTATCTCATGTTCATTTGTATACATATTTTCTTATGTAGGGTGAAAGATTTGGAAGATTCTCGGACATAAGCTATGTATATAGTTTCGGAGTATTCCTTTTAGAGTCAGTAAGCGGAAGGGTAGCTATGCAATCCGAGACTCCAGATATTAAACAAGCTTGATTGATTGGGTACGTGCCACTGTTAACATCATCATATTATAACCCAAGAGGCTTGAGTATTCTTTATATGCGTTCTTAATTTATGTTTTTGTTTGCATAATATCTCTTCTGAAATACGAAGGTACAATATTATGAAGACTAGACTAATATATCTATAATACTGGATCATAAATTAGGGAATAGCTTCATAGTTGAAGGCATAAAAGAGTACATAGAGTTAAGAAGACGATGTGTTGATCAGTCAAGTCAAAGACGGCCAACCATGAATCATTTGGCATCACATCTAGAGAGAATACACGAGAAGGATGTAAGCTTGACAACTGTCATGGGAGATGCAACTGTGATACTCGGAAGCCAATTATTTAGAACTTCGAGATGGGAAAAAGAAAATATGTGTCAATGGTTGCTCTTTGTGAATATTTGAACTATAGATTAGAATATATTAAGCTGTTCCCTAATTATAAAAAGAAGGCTGATATAGAAAAAGTTTGGTGTACATCATTGTTCCATTACCTTATATTTTTATCTAGATTAATTTTGTACAAAATCATTTGTTAGTGTTAATTGTGATGTTGATGATTGGGGTTTGTTTGTTATTAACAAAATTTTACATGTACGCAAATGTTATGATTCCTCTTATAATCTGCATGACACCATTTCTATTTGAATTTTGGAGAAACCTGAATGTTTTATAGGACATTGAGTTATAATTTTAAAAAGACATCAGCAAGGTCTGATTTCTTTCAACAACATAGTTGTAAAAAAGTCATGGCAATGTTATAATGCTGATATTGATTGGGCTTCTATGAGTTGAGGAATCAGTAACTAATAACTTAATCTTCAAGACTGTATTGACATTAAGGTTTTGGTATGCTAAGATAGTCATTTAAAAGTGATGGGGACTGTAGATGGGTTTTGGCTCTAAAAGGTAGTCAGAGCAATTTCATCGAGGTTTGGCTCCGACCAATGATCTTTTTGTTTCTTGGCATTCATAAGATCCTTAGTCTTCGTTCCTTTTTATAGAGTATCGAACATTTATTTGCAATATTTGGTTTAGTGGAATTGGCTTGATTTGCTAGTTTTTTTGTGTGACTATTCTTAATTAGCTTAATTTGTTTGATTTTTTAAACCATATGAGTTGGCATTCAGATTAGTCGTGAATTATTTATTGGGAGGAAAATGAGGTTTGCTTAGTATTGAAATACTGAGGCCTTGTGGAAATCAATGTCAAGGTGACTATATTCGACTATGAACTGAACCTTATGAGTATTCTGACAAAGAGATTAGAGATAGGATAACTCAACCCTGAGGAGAAGACTTGGTTAACTTGTAGGAAGTGAAAGGAAGTTCCACTCTTTAACCTGCCATGGTTGCACTACTTGAAAAATAAAATAATCTTTATATTCAAATACTGCAATTGTACAACCTTCAGGTTGCACAGGACCGACTTGAGTAAGCTCAGTTTAGCTACCTTACCTATAGTTTTGTAGTCTAGACATAGAGCATCTGCGGGATCAGTTCCAAGGGAGATTCCAGGTTTAGTAGGATGAAGCTATCAGAACTCAGAATGTCGATGTCTAGCTGCAGCAAGATAGTAAGACAACCATAGCAACGTTAGGATAGGGGGAGATGTTGTATAGGTGTCAAAGAGCCATAAATATGGTACGAATAAGAGCTTTGAGGGACTGGATAGTAGTACAATAAAGACCTTCAAAACTGATTTTTTTAAGCTACTTGTTTAGCAACCTATATTGATATGAAATATATTTAGATGTATCAATTCCTCTTCTTAAAGGAAAGTTTATTTATTTTCTATATAATTTCAAAAAAAAAAGCAGTAAAGTTTCATTACACTAATAATTGAAGTCTGTATAAAGAATTATTCAATTCGATTACTTCAGCTTTAAAGTTTGTTTTTCAAATTCTGTATTCATATTGAATTCAATGTGAAAATGTTTTTAGTTTATTATTTTTGAATCTTTTCAACATTTTCAGAAGGAGACGACTACTATCAAGGTTGCAGGAAATCCATAGTACAAACCAACAGTCTCAAACAGTGATTATATATAGATTATGACATTCTCAAAGTGACTAGAAGTATCACGCCTTTTAAATTTTTTTTTGTTTTAAGTATGCCAAATTGCTGAAACTTAGAATCCTTTTTGCAATGTGTTTAGAATTTGTTTTTCATTTTATGCTATGAACATGTTATTTTATTTGCTAAATGATGTTTTTAATAACATAGTTGTAATCAGATTGTTTGGAATTATTCATATCATCTTTTATTTGCTAGATGTTTGTCCTGACATTGATTATTTTTTGTTTGCTAAGTTCAGAACATTATATTACTTTTATCTCTTGTAACCCTCAATATCTATTAACCTGCAACCTTTTTTATATCTTTGCTTCCTTCCATAAAAGTGCCTCCTGGATGTTGAATGTTGTCATTGCAATTGGAGTGTTCTTCTCTTTTTTGTTCTAAACAGATTAAACATTGACCATGTTTCCATGTGTATTTTCAAGCCTCTATCCACTGTACGGTTTCCATCTATAAAAGATTCTTGATTGGAAACACAATATCCTGAGATTTCCTCTTGTAATAAGCAAGACGCCATAGTTCGATAACAAACTACTATATGATAAATTACTTTGGTATCAACTTAAATCGTATGCACATAAAGGTACAAGTATAAATTACACTATTTATCTCTGATGAAATCGGTGCCAAATAATATAATAAAATAAATAATTTTACTTTTAGGTGTCCTGAGTCCTGACCATTCCTATCGTCTTATTGTTTGTTTTCTGATTACATTGTGACCACTGTTACTCAGGTAACTTTTGGGGAGTAATGTTTACGAATCACTTTCCACTTAAGAATCCTGTGAACAAAGTTATAAAAGATCATGAGGAGCTCACATACTTGGCAAGGGAGGCACTCAAGGCACAAATTGATAAAGGAAATAAATACAGAGGGAAGAGACTGATAAAGATTAGAGGCATTAAACGTTAATCAGAAATGTTACATACTACTACTATTTCTTGAATTACATTACAAGTGTAATGATGAATAGTATCATAATGTAGGTTGTTCTGTTCTAAGTGTAACTCAGTTGTCTTTTATCGTTAAGACAATTTTCAACCAACATGCTTCAGTAATGGCCATAGGGATGTTTATTTTTCTTAAGCTCATTTTATTTCTTACTATATGTTTCTGCCTTATACACTGGAAATGTTTGTGATTTCACGATTTAGATAGTTGTTGCCTGTTTGTTTAGCTAAGCTTTCATATCATACATAAATCTAATGGTTAACATAGGTATAAATCACTCACAAACATTTTTGGTTGGGCTGTAGTGGTATTACTCAAATTCATATATTGTGCAGTACATAGTTTACCATTTATATTATCTTTGTTTTTATAAGGTTACCACTAATATTTGGCATGACAACATGACTTCATGTCTACTTGCCTACTCTCATCGAAAAACAATGTTATATTATCTAATAACATTAATTGGGAGAGATGGGATAGTTATTGCAGTGGAGAAAATCGGTAATGCGATTTTAACTTTGGATGAGCGAAGCAAAAATTAAAGACAATATAACCAATATCTGGAATGTTATGGACCTAAAATCGTCTAATTCAATGTTAAATTAGCAGGTCGAGATTTTGATAAGCTTTTACTCCCGCACTAGGTCTCTGATTCATTGGCAAAAATTTTATAATCCAACTTCTTGGGGATGACCTGTTCCTACAAATTCTGAGTTCCATATTTGTTTCAGCAAAAAACTCTACATATGCAAATCCATCCAAAATCGGCCTGCCTTAGTAAGATTAACACACAGGAAAAAATATTGGTAAGAAAACAATAAAAACCATTGACTCAACCCTTCTCTCTCTTGATCAAGAAGTCTTTAATGGCGGTAAAACCATAATTACTCCATATCCTCTTACAAACAAAAAGGCACTAATCTTCGGTAATCTGAAACAAAACAAAAACACAAATTAAAATAAGAAGTCAACGTGGTGAGATCACCAAGGATTTGAAACACGATGCTATATTAAAAAAATTAATCAAAATAGGTAGATTTAATTTAAAATTACAAATTATAATACTAAGTACATTTAAGTCATTTCATAGTTGTCTTTAAGATCCTATATAAGAATCGACAAGCTATGTATTTCCACTTGGATATGAAGATAACCATAGTTCGTAAGATTTCTTTCAATTCCTTCAATGATTTTTAAGCTTAGTAAGAACGGACTTAACAACGTGTAAATGAGAACATATATTCAAGGTACCTCAAGAAAAAACACATAGTGTAAGTTTCTTTGATCAAAATCGTAATATCCACTTATCATCTTATTGGAAAGACTATATCCAAGGACGAGTATTATCCGGTACAGAATTTTAGTTAAAAATGTGGGCCTAATATGGTGTTCCTAAGCAAAGAAAATGTAACCTTATATATCACAAAATTACACTCAAACCCAACTTGAATCTTACAAATAGTACATTTACACACGCTAGAGCGTGCTACATTGCTCGTACAAAAGAAAAGAAAAGAAAATTATATCTATGAGTAATGTAGTACTGTGATATATTATAAATTAACTATATTTTATTACTAATGAATTTAAACATTTTCTTGATTCAGAAAGTTGTTAATTAATAAGTACAAAAACTTTCAATTTCGAGGTCCGAAGTGGAATTTGAATAGCTTGAATGTAATATGTGGTACCAATTACGCTACAGGTAATTATTCAATTGGAGGAGCAGACACTGAGGACATAGATGATGTTTATCGTCATGATATGAGCAGGTTATTGGATGAAGATTTATACCTTGAAGATAGTGAAGAGAACCCAAATGTCCCCCTACCAATTTTACAAGGAAACAGTCGGCTCCTCCTCCTCCACTGGAAAAGAGGCAACATGGAACTAAGGTAAAAAAGACAGATAAATTATAAGAACTACTTGAAGGCTGTCCGGTACTCTTGGCGGGCTTCACACCTCAATTGATTACAAAAAAATATTCACAACCTTACGTACAGAAATTTTGAAAACGGAAGGATATATTGATGTCTATTTATGAGTAGCATGGTACAAGATAATGACACACATTTTTTCCTTATTGGTGATGGCTTTGATCGGAAAACATGCTTAGATAAATTGAGGGAAAGTATTAGTTGGAAACGTTTAGATATAGGCTTAGGGTGGTTTAGTCATGTATTAGTAAACGATAATTGATCAAGTTGATCATTTACACATTTTTTCTTTTCATCAGTTGGACGTTGCTATCGATAATAAATTTGGTTGATTATGTTAATCAACGAATAATAATTTTTTTATTTCAAGTAATTAACTTGCATTTGCTTATAAACTCTAACATGAACATTTGTTTCCACTCCACTTATCTTATTGCAAACCAAACTACTGTTAATAAGTTATGTAGGGACCTATCCCTCGACTTAATCTAAACTCGAACTACCTCAATATCAGGCTCACGCATTATATACGTGCCATGCACAGTTAACATTGCTACCTACCCACGAACTGATAAAGAGCGTTGATCAAGCACCATAGAAGAATATGATCAAGTTAAAGACACCCTGTCTCCCAGAACTAAATAGTTACACATTCAACTACCACTTACCTCATTATTCGGAGAACGTGCTTCTACACGATAACAGCTACGACTAAGGTTTATATAAAGAAATAGTTTTAGAGGAGGTAAGGACCAGAAAAACTTGATTATCTAGACTCTAAAACAAGAATTTCTAGATTCTAAATACCACAAAACTTCTTATTTCAAGATCAAGC
This sequence comes from Kingdonia uniflora, assembly GCA_014058105.1. Taxonomy (NCBI): domain Eukaryota; kingdom Viridiplantae; phylum Streptophyta; class Magnoliopsida; order Ranunculales; family Circaeasteraceae; genus Kingdonia; species Kingdonia uniflora. The sequence continues at coordinate 15,922 of JACGCM010002310.1, read as the reverse complement.
ATTTCTGATTTAAAGAGATTACTTGTAATAAGATATCAGCCTCAAGCAATAAAAATTACAGTTACTAAACCTCAACTCGAGGTCGTGGTTTTTTACATATTCAAAGAATTTCAACGCTAAATTACCTGTGTCATTTCTTACATTATATTAGTTTTTGTCATAGGTACATTTTGTGTAAGAGCTAATTTTGAGCAATTCTGAGCTACAGAATGAGGCCATTATATTAGGCACCGTCTATGGGAAAGAAGACATTTCCATGATATCCTAAGGCATACATTCACTCTACTATCTATTTCCAATCTTGGTGATTTCCAAGCGACCAACAACAGATATTCAACTTAATCTTTTAGCTGAACCGAAACAGCTCGCTGAACTATGGGCAAATCTTCATGCCGAAATAGAAAAGCGTAGTTAGCTCAAACGTCAGTTAACTCTTTACCGAGAGCTCTGCGATAAAGATCTCGAAGATGTGCGTCAAGCTCGTTTGACAGCTTTCAAGAGACATGAAGAACATGACAACCATATAGACTGTATTACAAGCTTTTCAGGATACTAATCAAGCCCTTCATGCCAGAGATCATGATCAAGTACTGGCAAACTCCTGATTTCCTGTATGATAAATATTAGACCCACGAGAAGCCACCAACAAAGCCATTTCAAGAAATATTTAGCACAAACCACAACCTTCAATTTATTTGGGCAGAGAGCCCAGTCTAATATCAGAAGAGGCCTCTGACCTTCCAAACGTCAAGAGGAAGAGCAACGACCTCAACAATGGATTCTCGCATGTGAGCGCTTGAGCGAAGGCATCGGTCCTCATAATTCTTAACCAACTCGCCAAGCCACTCAAGCCACATGTCAGTACGTCACACAAAGTACATGGATCAGTGTATCAAGCAGTTGATTAAAGCTCAAGCTCTAGGCAATAAAAGTGATTTTACCAAGCTGCAAGGTAGTTTGATTGCCAAAGAGTTATTTGATATGGAAGTACCGAAAGGTTTTCATACTCTGAAGATACGTAAATATAAGGGCACCGATCCAAAGGAACACATTCAACAATTCTGTGATTCACTGGGGTTGTACTCCAATCACAACCACATTCAATGACGTATGTTCGCCACAAGTCTATAGGGAGAACCGCTTCGGTTCTCTACCTAAAAATATATCCTCACATTCGATCAACTATAAAAGTAATTTATCAAGACGTATGCTCACAATAAAGAAAGAGGAGAATTTATATTCTCTAATTATTCTAAACAGTCACAAGGAAAGAAGCTCAAGGTCTTTGCAAAGAAGTTTCTGGAGCTCACAAGAAAAGTCGATAACCTGGATCAGAAAATAGTTGTTACTGCTTTTACTAATGCGCTCTAGCTCGATTGTAAAGCCAATGAGCATATCTTCTTAAGCAAACCAGCGACCTTGGAGGATATTGATGGACACATAAAATGACTACTATTCCCCTATGACTTAATGTTTATTATTCTTAATTTTATTATTAAACATGACTTATAAACTAATTTTTATATTTCAGGTCACATGGAGCTCATTTACCAATATGTGCAAATACCAGGATGTATAGCTTAAAGGATGAACTGTTAGAGAAGGATGTAGAGTTGTCAAACACAAGGTCCCACATGGGGAGGTTACAATTTTGGAGAATAACTCTTAGAGGTTACAAATTTATGTACATTCATGGCATAGGTTATAAATTTAATATTAAATGTAAAAACCATCTCCTTCATCTATAAAAGGAGAGGTGGTGAGCTCATAAGATCATCCAATTTGAGAGAATCATTCTTGTAGAGTGCAAGAGAGCATTATTGGAGTAAGTTGGTGCAAGTCTTGTAAGCATTTGGAGCATTTCATTTTGCAAGTCAATAAAATTCCTCCTTTTGTTGTTAGTTTATGTTCATTTTATTCTCATATTATTAAATTTTATAGTTGTTATAATGGCCGGCTAAGTCCTCACTAGGGGTGAGGATGGATCCACCATAAGTGTATGATCATGTAGTAGAATGTATTTTTCTCCACACAATATGAGCATATTATCACAAATCCCAAAACTATATTGTTGGAGACATCCATTATCATCCTATGATCTCTTTAAGTAGAGATATAGGAAGAGTTTTGTGATTCTCAAATGATATAGTAAAATTGTATTAATATTGTATTTTTCTAAGGTATGATCCTAATTAATATTTCATAGTTAGCATAGCTTTCATGGAATGTGTTTTTAGTACATACTTAGTTAATACAATATATTCTACTTGAGTTATAATTAATCATGGGATTGCATCGACAAAAGGTCAAAGTTTGTTATTTCAATTAAGTAGAGAATTTAATATACAATGCTATGTTGATATTGTATGTAAATGGTGGTGAAATTCAACCCCCTAGACCTTTATTCTTGATTAAAAATGTATCATTGATTTTTACGGTTTTACAACCTTAGATTACTAAAACACAAGACCAAACTATTTTCTAGTTCCGTTCGAAAGTGAACGACACTCTAATTTTCCCATACTAAACACCGATGTTGACCGTTATCAGATATGACAACCAAAGTCAATGGTATGCCAACCTAGAAAGGATGATGACCGAAAGGCATAATCTACTAAATCCATCCTAACCACTAAAGGTCCAACTAAAGAACGAAACAGTGAACCGAAGGAGGACCTAGGATCAAAATTATTCCAAGGCGAACACTGGTACCACGGAAATGCAATTTACAACCCAAGCTGGTCCTCCCAAAGATGAATGTCCGAATCTCCATAATTTTTCCAATTCTATCAAAGGGAAAATTATACCGTCTATCTCAACCACTGGAACTGATTGAATGCAGGCCGTAATGTATGCATCATAAGATAAATCATCATGACACTGGCAACTGCTATGCTTTAGAGAGGTTGCTGGAATATATCTTCAAGATGGGAGAATGTAAGAATATATTTTCAATCTGGAATCATACAAGAAAGGAAGCTACAAGACGCAAAATGATGTAGTCTATGTCGAAGGTCATTCTAGGGGAAACACCTGTACTATATGTACTACAGCAACATGATCGAGAGCTATCAGATTAACAACTCTTACAGATTCAAGCGCAGAAGATTGTCAGAATGTTGTGATTTCACACCTCAAGATAAAGAAGTCAAGCTTCTTCCTGAGTGAGCAATCGCCGGCTTAGGATTTCATTCGAAGATTACGATATCAGTCACGCCAAGTTTCCACATCATAATGCATTAGTAATAATGCTCAAATAAAGGAAATTTTCATGCATATAATGATGGTCGATACTGGTAGTAGAATTGAGATTCTCTTTTAGAGTACGATCGATCAGATGGGGTGGGCCGATCAAGTTATTCCAAGCGATATCGATATCAGTGTTTTTAATAGTTCTAAAGAAGAATGAGTGGGCAAGATCAGCTTACCTATCACCGCTGGACCAGCCACAATCATCGTCGTATTCTACATCATCAATGCCAAATCTTGTTATCTCAGGATTATGGGTCACTACTAGATTCACAACATAGAAGCAATCGCTTCCACTTATTATCAAACACTCCGCTTCAAGCATAATGATGGCATCTACTAAATCAAATGCAGTCATATCTTTCTAGAGCTTACTAGAATACCGTCTCTTCCATTCTAGATATATCAGACAGATACGCTGTATAACAATTACAGAAAGCTAGTCACATCGATGATCAGCCTTCAACAGAAGTACCTACAAAGTACATTGAAATTGATGGACCTAGCAGAGGTACCTATATCGGTACCAAGCTGGTCCAGCATGAAAAGAAGCTCTCATTCACTTCTTATAATTGAATCGAGACATCTTTGCATGAACTTTTGAAGAGATTCCCGAGTCGATCCGTCCAAAGCATGCCATAGATTGGCTATCAGCAGCAATGCCACGATGGTCAAATAGAAACAACGATGACTTGAGATCGATAAATTGATCAAAGTGGGGTTCATTTGAGAAGCAAAGTACCCGGATTGGATCTCAAACTTAGTCGCAGTTCCAAAGAAGAATGGGAAAATTTGAGTTTGTATAGATTTCATTGATCTAAACAACACACTCCAAAGGAAATTTCCCTCTTCCAATCATCATTAAATTCTCGATTCCACAGCAGGTCATAAACTCTTATCTGTGATGGATGCTGCTTTAGGATATAATCAGATACCTCTCTTGGAGGCCGATAAGGAAAATTTACTTTTATCACTAAAAGAGGACTTTATTATTATAGAGTTATGCCTTTTCGACTAAAGAATGCAGTTGTGACTTATCAGCGGTAATGACAACTATGTTCAAAGCAAACTGGGGAGTATTGTTAAAGTCTACATCGATGATCTCATGTGCAAGAGCTTAGTGTTAAAGGACCATATCACAGATCTATCTATAATATTTAACATTCAACGATCTTACATGATGCAGTACAATCCTGATAATTGTCATTTAGCGTACATTCAGGCAAGTTCCTTGCCATCTCATCAGCAAGAAGGTTATTGAAGTTGACCCAGATCAAATTTGAGCTCTCCTCAATATGCCCTCTCTGAAAACAATGAAAGATCTGTAGAAACTCGCAGGCAAGATAACTGCTATTAATCGATTTGTATCAAAGTCTTTAGATCACTGTCGATGGTTATTCCTACTACTCCGAGGTTCTACCAAACGGGGAAAGGTCATCCCAATAAAGAGATCCAGTGGACAACAAATATGAGGCAGTTTTTCTAGAACTCAAAGCCTATCTGGGGAAGTCTCCCATCATGATCACCCTAGAAGATAATGAGGGACTAATCATTTACCTCGTAGTAACAAAAATTCTATCAACTCGGTCCTCATTCGCTTGAGGGTAAGATCGAAAAGCCAGTCTATTTCATCAGTAAAACTCTCACTCTAGCATAAACAAGGTATTTAAAATTGAGTGACTCCTTCTAACCTTGTTTATACCTCACAGAAGCTCAAGCACTATTTCAAGCTTATTAAGTCAAAGTCATGACAAACTACTCACTTTGGGAAGTATTGACTAAACAGAAAAATCGCAGAGAGTGCAGTAATGGTCATTCAGCTTGGGAGAACATGATACAAGTTTGAACAACGCCATCTGAAAAAGGTCAGGCCGTTGCAATTTTCTCATGGATTTTCCTAAGGAAGATCCCGATAAGGAGGAGAATAATCCTGACCTTATAGAAAAATTACAGAAGATCTACCCACCAAAGCTTTTGACGAACGATCTGAATAGATTACAAGGAAATGGTGGAAACTTCTTATAGATGGTTCAGCAGAACCCGCAGGGTCAGGAATTGGAATTGTACTGATTACCCTTCTAACGATAGAATTAAGAAATCAATCCGCTTAGATTTTGAAGCCTCCACAATGTCATAGAATACAAGCTCTGATTCATTTACTCGACCTCGCACTCGAGCTTGGCATCCCCGAGCTCTTTGTCTATACAGATTCTTTACTCATCGTCCACCACTACTCAGAACAATAAAATAAGAATGCTAAATGATCAAATATCAAGCCCGTTGTCAATAGAATGAGCAGATTTGTGAAAGAAACTCTTAACTGTCTCGCTCGAGGTAAGAACAGACACGCTGATTCCTTACTTATCTAGCTGGGGTCTTGGGAACATAAACATGATATTTACAGGTCGAAGTGATATCCACCCCAGTATTGATCCCCATTCTTTATGTACGATCAACACTGGGTGTGATGAAAGACGACGATTGGCGAAAGCTCTTTATCCTATCTTGGCCTGAAGAAAATATATGACAGCCTATTCTGACAGATTCAAAAGAGGGCCGACAGTTAATGGAAAACTTAAAGCATTATGCAGTATAGAACGGTCGTCTCTATTGCCGCTCAGTCACAGGGCCTTATCTTAAGTGCCTCTCAAAGAAGAAAATAGATGAAATGTTCAAAGAATTACATGAGAACTTATGGCTCTTATGGCTCCCATGCCACAGGTCAATCTCTAGTAAATAAACAATCACCCAAGGAGTATTCTGGCTAGGAATACGCAAGCAAGCGAAGAGTACTCACGTAAATACGGCACATCTCAACGTCATTGACCATGATCCGCCCCCTTTACTTGAGCAACATACAGGCAAGGTGTTCTGATCATTCAAGTGGTGGGCACTCAATCTCGTCGAAAAATTTCCCAATACTCTAGGTAACCGCGTTTCCTACTCTAGTAATCAATTATTTTAGGAATGGGTAGAAGCATTCTTCTTAGACGAACTTAGAGTAGTAGGTCTCTCTTTTATCAGGGAACACATATCACACGATTTGGATGCCTCCACTTGATTCAGATCGATAACGGGCCACAACTCATTGGTGAAAAATTTGTAGCCTTCCTCATAAAAAACACAACATCATTTATTCACCATCCAATCCATACTATCTCAGATAATGGCCAGGCCAAAATCACCAACAAACCCATAGAGGATGGACTCAAGAAAAACTTTAATCACAGAAAAAAGGAAATTGGATACGGAACTTCATCACGTCTAATGGGCATACCATACTACTCCACCTAATCAATGGCTGTTCCTCCTTCCTCATGGATTATGGCATAAAGGCCGTCATTCCAATAGAGTACCACCACCCTATCATAGATCGCGAGCTTACAGATGAAGAAAACAAATTTGGGCTGGCTAATATATCAACTGATTGATAAAACTAGGAACGCGCTATTGCCAACCTAGGTCGATATCACCATATGCCTCGCTAGTTCGTACAACAGAAGAGTCTGAAGCCGTGAGTTCAAATCGATGATCTCGTCCTTAGAGAGATCCCACAACACAGAAAAGAATCTCATACTGGGAAATTTGTAGAAAATTGGAAGGTCCATTCCTCATCATTAGTTAGACTGGTCTGGATCGCACTATCTCATGATAGAGCAAGGAGTTCGAATCCCAAATCCATGGAACACTAGGTGATTAAATGTTATTATCATTAAGTCCCTAGTTTCTCCATTTCAGAATTCTCATTCTCTACATTCCAAAATGAGACTTCAATCTTCAACAATGTATATTCTATTCTACTCAATGAAAACTTTCAAGTTTATTCCCATATTACTCTCTATTTTTTTAAGATAGTTTTTTATAGGGATTCGCAACCCTAAGTTTCCAACCCCATGTGTTTTCGAACCCGACGCCTCTTACGAGGTGGAGAGGTCCTACCACCACTGGGCCAATAGCCAATGGTTCCCACATTACTCTCATACTTATGTAGACTCTACTAAATCTCATAGATCCAAGCAAATGTAGTACTAGCTTTTGATCGACCATCTATATAATAAATAAAGCAAGGTAATGCTAGCTTTTCGATCGACCCTTATACATAGATTGAAGCAAAGGTAATACTAGCTTTGATCAACCTTCTATACATATATTAAAGAAAAGGTAATACTAGCTTTCAATCGCCCATCTATACATATATCTGAGATTAAAACAAAGTAATACTAGTTTTTAATCAAAGACTCTTCTGACATAAGATAAAGCAAGGTAAAACTAGCTTTTATCTCTCTATATGTCAATTACAGGTTACTTCTACAGTTTACTTCTATAGGTTCTTCTCTACTTATGAAATGTCAGCTACGCTTTCCCTTAGACAGGAGGATGTTCAGACATAAACTCTGAACTCGAGTAGTTACAATAATCCTGCCTTGCTCTACCAATTCATCAGGTCGAGAACCTAATTTTGTTTCCATGAACTTCAGACAATTTCCTCGATCTATATCGTGTTAAAATACATCCTCGAAATGACACATAGTCATGCAAGGTATCCCTCTCAGCTTAGCATTTTTACTTCATCCCCAAAATAGGCTAAAACAACCATTAGCTCCTGCGATCCCACAATTTCTTGAATAGACGTATTTCGATTGAGCATCACTACCTTGAAGAAACATTTTTTTAATATCTGGTAATGATCTTTCAACTCTTTGTGTAATTCGTCTTTCCACTCCATACGTTCTCTACACGTATTATAATCTCATGATGTTCTGCCATCTTCTCCCTTGCTTTATCTAGCTCAGCTTTATTCAGTCTTAACTCTACCAACTGAGCACAAGTTCCCCTAGCTCCTAGTCATTTGCGTTACTTTCACCAGCATAACCCTTCTTCAGTAGCACATCTTTCCTCTTAATCATTCCCTCTAACTCTTGCTCTCTGCGAAGAGCAACCCTGCAGCTTATCTGCGCTCCCTCGAAAATGTTTGTTCCCTCTCCTAGCGTGAGCTTGATGTAAAATCATCAACTCCAGCGCTTTCATTCAATCTAAAGAGATCACGTCACCCTTAGCAGTCGAGACCCGACATCATTTTGTTTCTTCTTGGACCGCTCTCCAGCCTCGGCCTTCTTTACATGCAAATTGGCCACGGCCAAATCCGCCTTCAATTTGGCCAACCTCTCATTCAGTTCATCATATCATTTAAAACCATTCAAAAATCATGTCTTTAGCAGGCAAACCCTCACCCATTGCTCAGCTACATTGTCAGCTTGAACTTTCTCAAGCTCATTGTCTTTCTGGTCATTTCACTCTTAAACTGTACAGCCGTACTTTCAGAAATTACCAGGGTCAGCCCGAGCCTTCTTAAGCTCATATACTATTATGATCATTTTACTCTTCAAACTGGCCACAAAATCCCGCAACTCTTTCTGTCACTTCTAGAGCTTGATACGGCATTGAGCCATATCAGCCTCTTCACCTTCACTTCACCTCCAACAAAAATATCAGGTTTTAAGCTTTGCCATTACAGTCCTCACCTCAGCGAGCTTTTTTTCACTCTTCTATTTCGACATCTTTACCTTCGATCTTCCAAGTTAGAGCATCAACTATTTTTGTTACCAGGCAAACTGAATCTATACTTTGACATGTTGATCCTCCCTATCTTCAGATGTCTCTCAAATCCTATCAAACTCTGCCACAAACTCATGATTATATTGGAGCATCTGTTGTTCGCTTAACGAACAGTCTCTAATTCAACCTACATCACAGATACAATACATCAAGCTCAAATCCACAATACTCCAATATGTAATCACAACAAATACAGATAACTTTACATAATTCTAGCAGATTTCTATTTCTAACATTATATTATTATGACACTTCCTCAAAACTTAAGGTCGAAGTATGATCTCAGTCGTTGGTAATACATCTACATCCACTTTCAAGGTACACATTTTCTATGTTCTGATTTTTTAAAATTTAAAGTTATCTGAACATGCGTGTTTACTATCGCTCATAACTACTAACACAATAGTGATCTATATCTCTCTCCTAACTTTACTTTGTAGCTTTAAAGTAATGCAGCATACAAGTCAAATATTTCCTGCTCTTTTCTAACCTGTAGCTCTGCTTATGAAGTCAGCAGGGATGCTGAGGCAATTTTTTCCTTAGCGAGCTTATTCTTTAATTCCTTAATCCGAGGCGCATATCCTTATGGTCCTACAAATCAATGTTTACAAACATCTCTTAGCCTATCCAAAAGTTATCCTACAAAGCAATATCCATACAATTATAGTTTTCACCCCACACAAAAAGCACACAAACAGATTTCAATAACATTACTCTACCTTCTCATTATCTTCCCTACGGTTCTCTAGGACGTTCCAAGTAGAAACCAAGTCCAGCCCTGTTACCACACCTGGATGAGAGCCACAGTCACCTGGTCCTCCTCCTCTAGTTCGTCCTCTTCGATGCAAGTAATAGCCATAATGACTTTAAGGTCAGTAATAGTATACCCCACCTCTAACAGCTTTCGCCCGAGTCTTTCCCGAGAAACTACAATTTCATCCACATTCTTTTGCGTCTCCTTAGTGAGTTTTCTTATCAACACCTTATGCGAGGCCTTCAATCGTTCCCTCTCTAGAGCCAAATCAGACTCAAGTTGGGCCATCTTCTTCCTGAGCTTGACTCTCCTACTCTCAAGCTCAACTTTCCCTTTTTCGATCCCAAGGCAGATACCCTTCAACAATTGAGTAGTCTATAACAAAACAAGATACATTTTTAGTTTAAAACCAAATACAAAATTTAGAATAACAATTCATCAACTTACCACTTTGCTTAACTCCAGCTGCGCAGAGTTATTCTGCTCCTCTACACCCTTTCGAGTTGCTAGCCTTAGCCTATTCTCCATAGCTCACAACTCGTCTTCCACAACAGGTTGGCTCTCTATGACTTTACCCCTCTCAAAGTAGTAGGAGGATCAATCCTCTTCTTTTTTTGCATTTCCTCAGCCTCACCACTCGCCGTGGTACTGGAGGACCGAGCCACTTCCTAGTTTTTCTTCTTAGGGTGCTTTAGAGCTAACTTGCTCAAAGTCATCCTACGAGAATATCCTCCAGGGCCATTTCAGCAGCCCTCCTTAATACTAGACGCTCTTCCCCGCCCCCTCCTCTCTTCTTGCCGGCTCCACTCCCGTTATTAGTCTCTTAGCCTGAGACTTTTGTACCTTCTTGAACCTACAGTTGGCTCTTTTGTTTCATTGATGCCAAGTTCTTTCAAAGCTATCTCAAGTTTAACACCTTCTTGAGCTACAGTATCAAGTAGTGATTCTCTTCTCGACACCTTAGACCGAGGACCTGTAACACAAGCACAACACATTATAAACAATACTATACACATTAATAAAGAAAAGTGAGAAGGTACTAAATTAAATAGTGTATAGTAATTTTGTTCAATACTATATACTATTACTTACTTTTCTTTAAAGTTCTATACAAAAGTTTCATTGGTTCTTTGTCCTCTCTCTGAAGGAAATCACCTTTCGCCCATATCACATTACCGTTCCAAACTCGACCTGTAAATTTAGATTAAAGAAAAGCGGTCAAGATGAGCTTGAACAAAAATACGCGCCTCCAGTTGTAGTATAGTATTTCACAGTGTAATACTGTAAAATATCCTCAAGAGTTCTCTCCTCTCCACCTCATTCTCCTTCCACAATCTATTCATAGTCTCACAAACATTGATCACCATTCCCATTCAGTTGGGCAGGGACAAAACCTCTATGGTATTCATTATACCTTTAACAATATTGCTAAGAGGCAACCTAACCTCAGTCTGTATTCCAACTGAGACAAATTACACAGAAAACCCTCATTTAGGTCGACTTGGCCGCCATTCCATCAAAACTCAAGAGAAATCGATTCCTCCACTCCCCTATTTGTTTTCTCCATTTCTAAATCAGGCAACAAGAGGAAATGATCTTCCCCGGTTGATACAGTACAACCTCTAAACGACCTACCGCCTGTTCTACAATGTTGCCCTATTTTCCGCCTATAATAGCTTTGGATTTATAGAACTCTTTGAATACATTAGAATTTGGAGGGTATGATACCAATTTAACAGAAAATTTAAAAATTGAACGAGTGCTACTTTTTCCTCCCCCTCAGACTAAATATTACAGATTATACATTCTTAGACTCAATTATACGACAAGAGGCTAACGTCTCATAATTAGGTGAAGCCACCATCTCAAATATAGGCTTACAGATGAGATTTGTTTCTATAATAGATTTTCTCAAAGCCCAACCTATATACAGGTCCATGTATTATGTCAACTTATCATTATCTTTTGTCTATGCGCATCTATATACACATCTACCATATCTATCTTGCATATACGTACATCATAATCACATTTTTTTACATAAAATATCTAACAATTATTTTAAAAATTACTATAAATAGTAATTTTTCAAAATTTGAAAACCACAACATTTTTCAACATCACATTCACAAATCATAATTTGTTTACTAACCTTCAACGTCCGAGTATGAATCTGAAGCAGCGTAAAATATTTTCCTTGCAACGCTGATGTGCAACCACCGTCGTGACTCTGTCTTTACAATTTTTCTCTCCTTGAATGATGATTACTCTCGTCTAATCTCTCACGTGAGTCTTTACAATTTTTTCTCTTTTCTCTTCCACTGTTCTTCCATTTTTCTCAAATTGATAAACATTTGAATGAGGAAGATGAACTATTATTCATATTTTCTCTCTCTAACTACTGGTAGTTATTGGGCCTAGCACAAGCCGCCCTCAGTTTTGGAACTGAGTCGTCACTTCCATAATTAATGTCAGACGTTTCACACACTTTTGGGTGAAAACACCTTCCCATTATTACTCCAAGTCCTATGTTTTAATATATTCTCATCTTTCCTGCCTAAATCTCTCTCTGACCTTCCCACACTCATAATGATCACTCGATACTCACCTAATCGAACTTCCCTAGACTTACATAAGAGACAAAAATAAGGAGAATCTACTCTTCCATTCTTACTTCTATTACTTGTAGAACTGCTGACATCATTTTTAATGCTATTACATTTCGAAATTCAAATATTTTAATTCACAAATGGTTTGAAACAACATTTACGACAAAGCAGAACAGGTTCAACCACTATTCTACCTACATTCCTGTTATTGTTATTCGACCTAATTTAGCTCGCTTCCTTACATATAATTACATATAAAACATCTTATATGCCCTAGGGAGCCACACCTAATCAGTTCGCCCCCAACAATCCTTTCATCTTTCTCCTTGATCTCTTCCACAATGATTTGCCTCATAACTACTTTCAAGCTGCAGGCTCCAAAATCACTTCACAGAATATCTCCGAGTACAAGTGGCACCTGATCTCAAGTTCCCTCACCCTCATATTCAAGCCTTCAATCTGAATTTAGATTCAGGCAAGTCATAATCATAATCTAACAACCCAACAATCCTCTTCCGTACTTCTGCAATTTTTATCGCTAGTCGTCCTCTACAGTATGACGAACTCTCTCAGAGCGAGTCCTCACCATATTCCCATTTCTTCTACCTCTTTATCACATTTCCATCATATTCATACACATCTTTGAAATCATTTTAAATCCCCCGTATCCATATTATTATAATATGTTTTTCCATAACTGAAATTCCAAAATCATGATAGAAAGTTATCTTAACTTATTTATACAAATTGCCTCCTTGAATTCGTCCATCACATTTTGACCTAATTCTCACAATCTCTCCCCCTGTAAAGCATTTCCAAACAATATCTCCATAAGCCTGATTTGAATTATGCATATTCTATATCTGAAAGGATATTCCTTCCTCGCGGTTCTTGGAAAATTTCAGTTTGATACACATTTTAAAATATATCTAGATATTTACAAAATCCATTTTCCATAGTTCGACTAAACAAAATCCATTTTTCTTAGTTCGCCTTCACAATATAAATTCTCGTCCTCTAACATACATATATATACTTCTTCTAGCTCGATTTCAATAAAAATAGCTAATTCTATCACACAGGTTTTGCACAAATATTTTTCATTAGCTCGAATATCAATTATAGAATACCTTACATAAACAAGTCTTTTAGAAATTGTTACAGATCGATCTACAGGTTATATGTAAGTTTTCATCACTGACTCATCCAGAATCTCTGAAGTAAAATCCAGGAACTGGAAATCACTGATCTCGGTCCCTCCTTCACACATTTACTTCTGCAAGAAACTGAAGAAGCTATGGTCTCATGCTTGACCAATCCCTCAACACGAAGACCTTCTTCACGACAAGAGATGATGATTGTGCAAAGAAAGACTTCTAATCTCCCTCTTCCTCCTATTCTACTACCGTTTCTTCCTCCATAACCCCCACCAACTTAGAGTTGGTAGAGATCAAAGAAGGTCCTACCTTAGAACTCAGTCCCTCGCAGGATACCGACAGTACTACCTCATATGTACGTCGGCTTCCACATATGTCTCCTCTCTTGTCCTCTGCCAAGATACGAAGACATCTCTGACGCTGCTTACCGGATAGGGCCACGTAATGAATCTCTACATGTGATAAAAATCATCTTCATCTTTAGCCGCTCATCTTCCGACATCCCAATAATCGGTGGTACGAGAATGGGTGTAAGATTCTCAACGCTTAGTTGCCAAAATAAGCAACTTCAGCCTCTTAATTCTGCGGACACTCTTTCTTCATATACCATTTGCCTAGTCTTTACCATTCTCAACCAGAGTACATGGGTTTATGCATAGCAATAGAGAACTTTGCCAGAAACCTTAGTATAGGTATTATTTATATCAAACTAACACTTAATACGCAGGTACGTTTCCAAAAAGGGCAACATTCAAAAAGAGCCACTCTCAGAACCAAGCCATCAAGTAATCAATCATTTCTATCATCATAAATGCCAGATACATCCTCTATAAATAAATACCGAGTACCCACCGGTCAAATTAATACATCAAATATTTTTAACTTTCAACACCAATAGTCAAACAGGTTCTTTCTCAACCAAAGCCACTCGTACCTTCAGTTGAGTGGGGGCGAATGTCAGGACCTATCCCTCGACTTAATCCAGACTCAAATTACCTCATTATTAGACTCGTGCATTACACATATGACATGCACAGTCAGCATTGCCACTTAGACTACGAACTGATAAAGAACGTGGATCGGCATCACAAAAGAATATAAACAAGCTAAATATACCTGTCTCCCATGAACTAAATAGTTACACATTCAACTACCACTTATCTCATTATTCGGAGAACGTACTACTACACATAACAATTTATGGGTAAGGTTTATATAAAAAAATGTTCCATAGGAGATAAGGACCATAAAAACTAGATTTTTTAGACTCTAACACAAAAAAATTTCTAGATTCTAAACACCACAAAACTTCATTATTCGAGATCAAGCATTTCTGAGTCAAAGATATTACTTGTAATAAGATATCAACCTCAAGCAATAAAAATATAGTTACTAAACACTCAACTCGGGGTCGTGGTTTTTTACCTATTCAAAGGTTTTCTACGCTAAATCACCTGTATCATTTTTTGTATTACATTAATTTTGTCACAAGTACATTTGGTATAAGAGCTAATTCCGAGCTATTTTAGCTACAAAATTAAGCCATTACAAGACCCATATAGAGATAAAAGGGATTTTGCACATGCGTTTAAGGAGATAACCTATTTCTATGGTGCATTAGCAAGTCCAAACCATGGTTAACCCTCCTACCAAAATAGGGTTGTGCGGCAGTTCTCTTAGGAACAAGGCATCCCCACAAAGCATTGTGTCCAGAGGTATCTAGCCTACAGATCTCAGAAGAGCCGAGAAAATATAACCCTAAGTATGAGTGGGTTGAAGAAGGCTAAAAGGGGGCGAAAGGTACGAGGGATACTCGAAGTGGTTTGCCACGGTCTCATGGACGACGATCTGTCCTATTACTTTGACTTGCTACAAATGATGATGTTAGGTTATTTAGAATTCATCAAAGGAAGGAAGAATGTTCAATGAGGATGGTGACACCCCCGTGGATAAGTGAAGATGTTGGTGAACAATATGATATCGGTTGGTACATCTTACAACAAATTTGATTAAATTCTCTTATATTCTATTCACATCATAAAATTTATTCCCTAATATTTATTAGCTAAATTTTTTTTCACTTTACAAACTACTTTGTAGCTTGATAAGCATGCCACTCTATCTTAAATTCCCATGATACCATGCCAACCGGGGCTGATCGGCAGGTTGGATCAAAAAATTATAGCATTAAATGACGAGCTTCAGAAGCTTTAGGAAGATAAATATAAAGAGTATGAAGCTAGCATAAACTAATAGAGACCTTGAAAAGAAGGTCAGTTATACCAGAAACTAGTATATTATTATTCACTCTCTGCATGCAACTTAATATTAGTGTTTATGTGAAGTTATCCTTATATCTAATTGCCGAGTTTGACAATTATGACAGTCTATTGAAGTTAAAATATATATAAATTGTCAATTCGATAATTATGGTATTGTTTGTTGAAGTCATCTATATGTAATATTGTCAAGATCAACAATAAAATATAGTAGGACATACTAGAAAATTATTGAATTCCCAGTGGGTCGATAATTTT
>JACGCM010002149.1:0-33173 GCA_014058105.1 Kingdonia uniflora | reverse complement strand
AAATAGAAAGGGATGAGTATTAAGGAAGAAAAAGGAAAGGGGTTAATAGTTCAAAAACCAAAAGATTTGACTTGTTTTAATAACCCGAGTAATAAGGCTAGGTGTCAAAGTATGTTAATAGCTCTGATATTATATTTTGAGGTCGAAGTAGATAGTGAACGACGGTTAAAGGAAGCTTGTGTAGAGCTTTTGAAGGAGAGGGGTGTAGTTCCAGACCCGGCTCGAGTGATGTTTTTATCTCAAGAAGCACGTAATCGTCATAGTTTAGAGGCAAGAAAGTGTTCTTCTTGAGTTGGTGCGTCTATTAAATAAGGTGATGTAGAACCTTTATCTGATGCGTTTGGCTTTATGTAGGATGGGAGGGCTATGTGAATTATAATTTTAAGGATAAGGAAAGAGAAAATAGAGGTTCAAAGGCTATTAGAGGGTGAATTAAAGGGGTTACATAATGAGTTATTACAACATGTGGAGCAAAAAATGTCTTTAGCAGCGCGGTTGTTGAAAGAAGTAGCTGTTCGAATAAAGGTAGAAGCGCATTTGAGGGCTTTAGGTGTATTGCAAAAAGACACGTGTCAGCGGCTGTAAAATGCGCAAATGACATTAAAGGATCATCTATATCCGTCGCGAGCAAAAGTCGCTGCTCAAACAGAACATGAACGTCATATAGACAATGTTATTGAATTTTATGGGGGAGAACTGTCTAGGGTAGAGAATGAATTTAGGATGTTCGTGATGGGATGTGGGAAGGATTTTGATGTGGAAAACACGAAGGCTAAATATGTGGTTTACGAGAGTTGACAAACCCATTCCGAGGTTGAGGGAACTGTCATCTGAAGAGGGTGAGGAGGAGGTCAAAAACCTGATACCCCGATTGCGGCGTAAACAATGTCCGCAGGAGGTGGTAACCTTTACTACTCTGATAGATGTGCAAGTAACAAACAGAAAGAGTGCGAGGGATAAAGGGCAGTCTTCTTATTCCTTAAAGAATCGAAAATAGGGTATTCCCAGTTTTCTTTACCGGCCCTGTATATGTGTTAGATCGTTGTATACTGTTATTAATGATAAATGGTATTTGCTTTCTGGGATGATGAATCAAATAGTATATTTATATTACTCAGATAGCATGTTCTTGTTTTAAACTTGTTAACTGTGAGATATAATATGTTGGTATAATCGAATTGTTTATGAATGTAAACTGTGATGACAGGTGGAATTGGTAGTTGGTCAAAGTCAGTATGACGCTTTGCGCGCCCATAACGAACAACTGAACGTTGAGCTAAGTTCAAGTCAGGTCGCACTAAAAATTGCTACTAAATTAGTAGAAAGAACGAAGGTAGAGATGGTGAAAGAGCGAGACGTTGGAGCTCGATTTTCTGAGGATCTGCAAAAGAAAAAGGCAGATCTAGCCAACAGACTTAGAAAAATAGAGCAACAGAGAGAAATTATAAGAAAGAAAGAGGTTGAATTTACAGGTAGCTCCAGGCAAGGGAGCTAGCAGGGAGCGGAGTTAACATCAGCTCGAGTTTGAATTTTAGAATTACTAGTAGACTTAGAGGATGAAGGTATGAATGTGAAAGATTTACAATTCCAAGTGAATGTGCTCAAAGCGGAGGTAGCTGATACGCGAACGTGCGCTTCTATGTATGAAGTGTTATGGCTAGCTGTTGACGTTCTGATAAATAAGAGGGAAGAGGCTCGTAATAGATAGAACGAAAACATAAATACTGCTTGGAACAAAATAGCCACTCTAGAGTATGCCATACAAGGGTTGAAGTTAAATGCCTCAGTGCACCTGGATAAGAATGCAAAGTTGCAGGATGTGAACACGAAGTTAGATGTTGACCTATTTCAGGCGGAAATAAGTCTCGATGAAAGAAGGGTAGAATGGGAGAGTCACGAAGCAGAACTTGATGGGTCATTGTCTCTGATATATCATATGGATGAGTTCATGATAGTACTGGAGTCTCAGAATTCTATTGTGCTAGATGAGAAACGTCGAGTAGAGAAGCAGTGCGAGCATTTAAAGACTTCGTTACAGGAAGCTCAAGCTAAACTCAGCGAGGTTATTCTGCCAAAGCTGGTAAAGACTAAAATAGGTACTGTGTGTGAGAGAGATATGACAGCGGTGATTTTATTCTTTACATCCGAGTTCTATAGATTGGAAAAAGAAAGTGAACTGGTGCATGACATTATCATTGAAAAAAGTGCGCAGTGCGATATGGAGGCGATACGGTGTGAGTATCTAAGTCCCATGGTAGCCAAAATTGGGGTTCTGAGACAATATATGGTTAGAGATAGAATGAAGATCATTACTAGAAAAATGCCAGAGTTTGTGCATTAACGGCTGTACGCGGGTTGTGCACCTGGCGTTGCGGGACCTTCTAATATAGGTGACAGCTCGAGCGATAGCTCTAGAGAGGAGTAACGATTGTGAGGATACGCTATGTATACTAACGTGTATATTGTATAAAATTGGAATATCTAGAATGATGATTTATACTAATCTTTTTTTATAACAACGATACCGTATTAGTCGAACATTTGTTGTATAGGATGGTCCCTAGAGGTTATCGATCGTAGAGGGACATAAGTGGCTGATCGGTCTGGCCAAAACAACAAATGATCTATAATGTAATAGATGATCAGTTTGGCCATAACAATAAACACTATATAATGTAATCGATGATCAGTTTGGCTGAAGCAACAAACGATCTGTAATGTAATAGACGATCAGTTTGGCCGAAACAACGAACGATCTATAATATAATAGATGATCAGTTTGGCCGTAACAACAAATGATCTGTAATATAATAGATGATCAGTTTGGCCAAAGCAGTAAACGATCTATAACCTGTATATAGAAGTACTTGTTGGATATATTAGAAAAGTATTATAGTGTAGGGCAATCAAAAACAAGTATTTCACTGGTATAAGATTGATGTACAATGAATGAGTTAGATAGAGTACTGTATGAAATAGTAGAAAGTACTCAGATGTATTTAGATCGAACATAAGTCTTTCATTGATGTAAGATCGTCATACAAGATGATAGATTGATTTGTAGAAAAGTACATTGTGATGGATTTTTATCGGCGATACAATTTTAATCTCCTCGTATTCCAAGGATTAGGGATTCGATCTCCATGTTCAGTGACGAGATCGTAAGAACCAAGGCCACTCTTTCTGATAATAACAAAAGGGAATTCCCAATTTTTGGACAGTTTCCCAGCGCTTGCTTCCTTTCTGTGTTTGGGAATTTCTCGTAGCATGAGGTCTTTGATTTCAAACTCTCTATGACGAACATGCTTGCTATAAGATCGGTCTAGAGCTTGGTGATATCTTCCTAAATTCATGATTTCTCAGTTTCTAGTTTCTTCGATCCAATTCATGTTACATGCCAACTAGTACTCATTTTCTTCATTCATCATGGTATGGTCGTGTATTGGGTGAAGATATAGAGTGGGGATGATTTCTTTTGTACCATACGCTAGTAAGAATGGTGTACATCCAGTTGATATCTGAGGTATTGTACAATATGCCCACATGACATGTGGTAGTTCCTGTACCCAATTGCCCTTCTTCTTTGTCAAGCGCTTTTTGATCCTATCCATATAGTTCGATTAGTAATTTCCGCCTGGCCATTTCCTTAAGGATAAAATGGATTTGAAGGGGAGTGGATGATAATGTGCTGATTGAGGAACTCCATGACTCTGGAGCTAACGAACTGAGGTCCATTTTCGACTATGATGAGATGGGGGCAACCGAATCGGATGATGATAGTTTCCCTAATGAATTTGATGACTTCATCTTCGCGTGTGCGGCATAGAGGGACTGCTTCTACCTATTTTGTGAAGTAATCCGTTACTACTAGAAGGCATTTCCTTTTGCCCGGTGTCGTGGGGAATTGTCCTACGAGGTCGAGGGCCCATCTTTTAAATGGCCAAACAATGTTGCTGGAATAGAGTTCTAAGGCTAGAGCTCAAATTTGGGGGCTATGTCTTTGGCAGGCATCACACTTTCTTGTGAGTTCAATAGTTTGAGTTTTTATCTTGAGCTAAAAGATTTTTTGAGCAAGAGATCAATTTATGAGAGATCGTCCCGCTGTATGGGAACTACAAGTCCCCTCATGGAGTTTGTGTACGAACTTCTAAGCTTCTTTGTTCGACAAACATTTGAGGTACGGTCCTGTGACCAAAATTTTGTAAAGGAGACCGTTGTTCACGATATATCACTTAGCATTATCAAGTACGCGTCTCTTCTCCGTAGGGTCTATAGGAAGTTTGTCGTCAAATATGTTTTTTGTCCTAATATACTTGAGGTAAGGTCATCTCCAATCGTCCTCATCCTCTTCAGCGCCCCCAATATTAATAGAATTTGAGCTTATGATGTTAATGTTGGCGGTAGATGATACTTCAATCTTTAGATAATTCGCCTCCGTACCAAGTATTCCTGCCAGGTACGCGAGAGAGTCTGAATGTTGATTTTCATCGAGCAGTAAATGATCGATAGTAACTCTTTTAAATTTGCTCATTTTGTCGGCTACTTCAACTGCGTAGTTGACCATCTTTCCGTTCTTCTAGAACTTTTATGTCTAATGGTTCACAATGAGTAAGGATTCCATGTAGGCAGATAACTCGGGGACTCCAATCTCTGGAGCCATATCTAGATTGTGAATCATTGCTTCATACTCGACCTCATTTTTGGTTACTTCAAAATTGAGCCTGACGCTTTTCCGATCCAGTCATTAGATGGTGTGAAAAGTACGATTCTGATACCTGACCCTGCAGGTCTGAATGATCCATCAGTTAAAAGATGCCATCCCTTTTGAGTTATCTAGTTTGACTTTTCTTCGAAGTGTTCCTCACTATTATCTGTACTGTCTTTTTCCCAGTCAGGATCTTCTACTGGGAAATCTATGAGGAAATCTCCTACTGCTTGATCCTTTTCAGAGTATCGTGGTTCCAAACAAATGTCCTGCTCGCCAAGCGTGACCGACCATGTTTGCATTTGTCTGGATTTTTCCCGTTTGGATAAAATTTCACGTAAAGGGTAATTTGTCATCACTCGAACCGAGTGTGCTTGAAAATACTATCTCAACTTTTGTGATGTGTGCATGAGAGCTAAAAGCAGTTTCTCGATCTTGGTATACCAGGACTCTGCAGGAGTGAGAGTCTTACTCATGAAATAGACAGGTTTTTCTGTCTTCCCATCAAGTCGAATAAAGATAGAACTAAACGATTCTTCAATAACTGTAAGATATATTGTGAGTTCTTCCCCTTCGTTAGGTATACTTATTACTGGAGATGATCCCTTGTAAAGTTTGAGCTCCTGAAATGTTGCTTCACATTCTGTTGTCCACTCGATCTCGGGATCCTTTTTAGGCTTCTGTTTTGTTATCCCATCATGTAAAAGGTTGAACAACCATCGACATCGATCTGAGGACTTCGAAACAAAATGATTTATTGCGGCGATCTTGCCTGCTAACTTTTGTACGTCTTTCTTTGTTTTTGGTGAAGGCATAGATAGTAAAGTACGAATACGATTTGGATCAGCTTCTATACCTCTTTTGTTGATTAAGTATTCCAAGAACTTTCCTGACTGGACCCCGAACTGGCATTTTTCAGGGTTGAGTCTCACCTTGTAAGAACGAAGGATGTCAAAAGTAGTGCGCAAGTCTGTGATATGGTTATCCTTTTTAAGGCTTTTATACAGCATATCATCAATGTACACTTCCATCGTTTTTCCAAGATGATCCTTGATCATTTATGTCATCAACCATTGATAAGTGGCCCCAGTATTTTTGAGACCGAAAGACATGACCTTATAACAGTATAAGCAATGTTCTGTAATAAAAACTATCTTTTCTTGGTTATCAAGTTGTATAGGTATTTGATTGTATCCTGATGCGGCATCCATCATGGACATGAGTTCGTGTCCCAAAGTAGAATCGAGCAGATGGTTGATAATAAGAAGTGGATAACTGTCCTTTGGAGTATGTTTGTTGAGGTCCGTGAAATCCACGAATACTCTGATCTTGCCATTCATCTTTGGGACTGCCATAATGTTTGAGATCCATTCTGGGTAATTGGCCTTTCTGATAAAGCCAACTTCGATAAGTTTGTCGATCTCTTTATTTAGTTCTTCACGGAGTCTTAGTGCTAATGTCCTCTGCTTTTGTTTGACAGCTTTAGCTTTGTCTTTAAAATTGATCTTGTGGCAAGCTAGATTGGGATCAATACCCAGCATTTCATGAAATCTCCAAGTAAATATATCACTGTTGTCATTGAGGAACTGAATGAGGACATCTCGTTCTGTTGTTGGCAAAAGGGTGTCAATGTATGTTCCTCGCTTTTTGCCACTAATTTTGACGTACTCTGTTGTTTCTACGCTTGGCAGTTGGTTTTCTGCTGAGTTTACTCTATAGTTTTCTATAACTTTTTCTGTTGTTTTCTGTAATTGCTATATGAGCTGTGGCTCTGAGGATTCTGGGACGATGATGACATAATTTTCACATGCTCGAGCGAGCTTCTAACTTCCTTTGATCTCGTATATGCTGCCATTATACTCAAATTGCAGTATTAAATAATAGGTGGATGAAATAGCCTGCATATTGTGTAACCAACATTGCCCCATTATTCCCAAATAATGGGATTTCATATTAATAACATAAAATACAACGTCGAGCGTCACAGGTCCTGCCATGATAGGAAGTATAATCTTTCCTATACGTTCTTCCTTAGATCCGTTTAATCTACATATATCAATGTCACTGGGCAGAACCTTGTCGGCCAGCCCCATCTGATCAATCATACTTTGAAAATATAATTCAATAATACTCCCAGTATCTATCATCATCGTGTGAGGCACCATATTTCTCATTTTTAGCATGATCACCAAAGTATCATGGTGAGGATAGTTGATGTGATAAACATCACAGTCGTCGAAAGAAGATCTTGTTCATTGAGAGCTGGAAACGGGAAGTAAATGAGTTTCTTTGTCTTTTATTGATAGGTCGTGACATTGGTTGACCCATCGTCTCTTAATTTTGTTCGATTGGTTGACGATTTGGATCTCAACGAAGTGGCAGAGCGACATATGGTATAAGTGTTTTTCTCCTACAGGCTCATCCGTTTGTACAGTATCTGTAGGAAGTTTATAACTCCCATTCTTGTAGCTTTCTATATCTACAATGTACTCATGCATTCATCCATCAACAAAGTTATACTCCAACAACCGCTGTAAGGCAAAATATTGTTCTGCTTCATGATGTTTGACCTTGTGGTGAGTTCAATATGGCTTATTCTCAATAGGTTGAAGATACTGTGTATTACGGAAGAAACGATCCTTCTGAAGTATAGGATAAATGCTGGCTATGGTCGCATTCATCTTGGGAAGGTAGGGCTAGGGAAAGTTAGTCCCCTTTCGAGGTCGCTCGTCGTTAGATTTTGTCTGTTTCCTATCTCCTCCCTGATCGGCAGTTTGATTAAAGTCCTGGCTGGTTGACTGATCTCAAGCTGTTAATGTTGACTTATGGGGTTTTTGTCTGTCAGACACCATTCTTTCCAAGTCGATATAACCGTTGACCTTTTCGATCATGTCTTCCAGAGTTGTTAGTTTGTTGAGGACAAGGTATTCCTTCGCCCTTCCATCAACAAGTAACGCATTGGTAAAAGCTGAAATGGTAATCTTCTGGTTGAGTCGATCTACTTTTTGAGCTAACTCCATGAACTTCTTAGTGAACGTCTCGAGCTTCTCACCTGGCATCTTCTTAAGTCTGAAGAGAAAATATAAATTTTCCTCTTTGTCTCTATTGTGCTAGTAATTCTTAATGAAAACTTCTCGCAGCTTTTTAAAAGTGAATCCGTCCGGTAGTGTGTGAAACCATCGCAGAGGTTCTCCGAAAAAGCTGGCAGGGAAAAGCTGGCCGAGAATGTGGTTGGATAAGGAATGTAGGCCTAAAGTGTCCTGGAGCTCTTGGACGTACTCCACTGGATCTGTTTCATTGTATTTGCAGATCTTCAGAGTATGGAACTCGGTGGGTACCTCGCCATCTAATAGCTCTTGTGAGATCGGGCTCTTCCGTAATCTATTATGGATTCCTTTAGTCGGAGTTTAAGCTTCGAGTATTTCTTTGATTCATCTCGTGACATGTTCCTGGGTCATGTATTGTCGAGCTGCGGTGGTCGGGCGGGTGATGCGTCCTTCTCCAGGATTATGGTCGCCACTTCCTTCACTTAGTCATTCTTTTGCTGGGACTCAAACTCTTTGAGGTAGATTTTCAATCTGTCTGACTCCCGCTGGGCCGTTATCTACTTCCTGGTGGGTTCCATTTCCTGTCTCAATCTATCTAAATCGGGATGGCTCTCAACCAATTGAAAATCTAGTGGGTTCCATTTCACGTAGGGGGTCCGAGGTACGAAATAAGCTATTACAAGATGGCTCTCAACCAATCGCACGAGGAACTTCATGGATGAGTGGTGTTGGTTGAGAAATTCATGTTGTATTTTCTTCCTGATGTTGCTGTCTTGATACTTTCTGTTCCACGTGCTCTGTTGGTGAGATTGAAAGCTCGTATGTAGTTCAAAGATAATACATAAGTTCGAGATGCAAAATATGCTACTGTAGGTGGTGATCAATATCTATGAGAGCTTGAATAGGTTGTGGGAAGAGAATGAAGTGGAGATGAGAATATCTCTTGAAGATGTTTTGTTGTTTTTTGGTATGAAAAATGATTCTATAACTAGAGGGGCATACTTCTTTTCGAGCTCGTCTCGACCGTTTTTCTTCAATTTGAATTCAGCAGGTCGAATGTGGAATGATAATATGATATAGGTGAAAGGTGATTTCCTTTAAAGAGAAGATGAAGAACCCATGGATCTTCTGCATAGAACTATGAAGAAAAATAATTAGCAAAATGAACGGGCAAAATAATTAGCAAAATGGACGGATGTGTGAAAACTTATGTATAGAACTTCTCTAAGGGCCAAATGATTAGCAAAACAAATGAGTAAGAGTTGAATCGAGCTGATCTAGTGAGTTTCAGAAATAAACTGGAGCGATTGAAGAGTTAAATGATTGAAAAGGATAGCGAGCTGAAGAGAGCTCGAGATGACCTATCCAAATCTTAAATTGCGGTTGAACAGTTGACTGAGGCTTTACCTGCTAAAGATATAGATTTTGGATGGTTAAAAGATGATGTAATTAATTGAATGAGAGGGTGGCCCAATTGAAAGCCAATTTGGCTATGGCCAATTCGCGTGTCAAGATGGCCGAGGCTGGCGAGTGGTCGAAGAAGAATAAAGGCGTTGCCGAGGTCTCCATTGTAAAAGGGGATTTTGTTGAGCTATCAGCTTGAATTAGAGAGCTGGAGGGAGATGTAATTCGCATTCAATCTCTCGTACAAAAATGAAATGAGCGCTTAAGGGAGTGCCAAGGTAAGCTGGATACTGCTCATAGTAGAAAATGGGTGATCAGCGGTAAGGATCAACTGATATGGAAAAAAGTTGAATTGTTAAAGAAGTCTCCTGCTGGTGGAAGTATAGGTAATGGCAGGGAGTTTGAGAAATTTCGTGCTCAGGTTGCAGAATTAAGGATGACGAACCAGAAAGAGTCAGATAAAACAACGAAGAAGATGAATGAGCATATTGATTTTATGTCCCGCGCCGATAGACACATGGAATGGCAAGATGGACTATATAAAAAGTTACAAGAACGTCATCAGAAAGTGAGAGAGATTTTTTCTAAGGCAGTTACGCCTAAAGCAATGCACTCACAGATACTAATGGCTGTTATTGTCTATTTTATGGAGGAAGTTAGAACACTTGAGTTAGAGAGGGATACCTTGCATGACTGTCTGTCAGGAAGAGAATGTATTTATAGAGCCAATGTAGATCGAGGAAACTGCATGAACACCATAGAAATAGAGTTAGGTTCTCGACCTGCTGAATTGGTAGAGCAAGGCAGGATTACTGTAGCTGCACGAGCTCAAGATTTTATGGATGATCGTCCTCCTGTTGTAGGGGAAGTACAGTTGAACTCCCATCAGCTGAGAAAAACCCTTAGAAGTGCTTGTAGATATAACCTGTAGAAGTATCTGTTATAAACATATTAAGAGATGAAAGCTAGCTTTACCTTTACTTTATCTTATGTCAGGTATAGATCTTTGATTGAAAACTAGTATTACCTATGTTTTAATCATAGATTTTGCATAGATGAGTGATTGAAAGCTAGTTTTACATTGGTTTTAGTCCTTATAGAGTTTGATTGAAAGCTAGTTTTACCTTTGCTTTAATCGGTATAGAGTTTGATTGAAAGCTAGTTTTACCTTTGCTTTAATCTGTATAGAGTTCGATTGAAAGCTAGTTTTACCTTTGCTTTAATCTATATAGAGTTTTATTAAGAACTAGTTTTATCTTTGCTTTAATTGGTATAGAGTTCGATTAAAAGCTAGTTTTGCCTTTGCTTTAATCGGCATAGATTTCGATTGAAAGCTAGTTTTACCTTTGCTTTAATCTGTATAGAGTTTGATTGAAAACTCATTTTACCTTTGCTTTAATCTATATAGAGTTCAATTGAAAGCTAGTTTTACCTTTGCTTCCAGTATCGATCATCATTGTATGCATGACAAACTTCTTTATCTTGAGCATTATGACTAATGCATCATAATGTAGAAATTTTACATGACTAATGTCACAATCTTCTAATGAAATCCCAAGCCGGCGATTGCTCGACTCAGGTAGAACCTTAGCTTCTTTATCTTGAGGTGTGAGATAGCAATATTCTGATAGTCTCCTGCGCTTAAATCTATAAGAGTTATTGATCTAATAAATCTTGATCACGTTGTTATGGTACATGTGGTAGAGTCGTTTCTTCTCAGCTTGAACTTTTTCCTGGACTACTTCGAGCTGCTTCTTATAGTTGCCATCCTTATGATTTTAGGTCGATAATGTATTCGTTCATCCGCCCATCTTTAAAAATTTATGCGCCTAAAATCATAACTTATCTTAAGGGACTCATCCTGACCATTAACGTGGATATTCATTGGCTTAGGGACATGGCCAAGTTGAAACAAATTTTTAGATGCTAATTATTGTACCATTTCACGAATCTCAGGATCATCCGAGTCCTCAAAATAATTTAAACATTTATTAATAGAAATACAACAAGAATTATTTCCGTACAAGTCCTCAAAATCATTTATGGTCATGGTACTCCCATTAGGCTCGTGAAATGGAGATGTAGGCATAGGTATAGGTGCGGTTGGTGAATGAGTAACCAAAACAGAATCAACCCCTAATAATAGTGGTATATCCTGTAAAGAAGGGTCGTCCAACCACTGGTTTCCAACATTATAATTTGTGTCAGGTGGACGCGGCTCAAGGCAAGGCTGAGGTAACTCATAAGGAGACTGAGAAGGAAATGACAAGTTGATAACATCTGCAACAGGTTCAACAATTTGTAATTTCTTGACTTTGGTACAAATATCATCATCTACAAATTCCTCGCAAATTATCGCATAATGAGATGGTGATTCCATATATTCATATTTTATCTCGTAATCATCATCGTCTGAAAAATCATTAGAGGAGAGGGAAAAATATTCAGTCTCGGTCATAGTTTCCTCGAAACAATTTATTGGGTTAACAAATGAAATGATGGATGGTTACATCGATGGTTGAATTTGGAGGGCTTCTTCAAGATCTTCTTATGACATAGGATCGTCGACCTTAAAATATTCATCTTCTAAATCTGTCTCACAATATGGTATCCATTCACTCCACGGAGAAAACATTTCTTGATTACGCTTGAATTCATCTATTTCTAAATCACAAGGGGATTTAACTTCAGATTGTTCTTCTTCATTGTTTAGAAGTTTTTCATGCTCTATTTCACTCCACGTAGTTGACAACTGAGTTATCTGAGTCTCTAATCTAGAAATAGATTGGGTCATAGAAGTTTGATTCACCAATGTCTGTTGTTGGAATTGCACCATTTGTTGCTAAAATTGCAATACTTGTTTTTGACTTTCCATTGATTGTTGCATGAAGAGAGCAAGGGTATTTTCCAAAGATGGTTTGGGTGGAGCGGGTGGGAACTGATTGAATGACTGAACGGACCGATGGGCCTGCATATATGAATAAGATTGGAAAGGTTCCATGTATTGAGATTTTTGGTGATCCCATGATTGAAAATGATTATGAGGTTGTTGCGGGATGTCGAATCGTTAGCTGTATGGATTCCAATGTTCTTGCATGTATGACATTTTGAAATAAAAGCAACACCCAATGTAATAAATAACCAATCAAGCCTAAACTCTAGCACATCAACATTTTTTAGAAGTAATAATTAGGTCTCCCCTATATTCTTCTATGTTCAAAATGGGTAGGATGGCAAAAAGTTTTGGTTCCTATACTCCCCTGCATCACTATGCTAGTACCAGCTTAAAGTAGATGTTCAGTCCTCACGCCCAAGCGAGTCACCTTATCGTACGTCAGTACTCGGAACGGTGACGTCGCAAACCTACAACTAGTATTTCGCGGCGCTAGGCTGGGGCCGTATCCTATGAACCCGTGTTTGCACCCCGGTCTGGTACTCCTATCCGTTGGGTAATAAAATCCCGCGGGAATCTTGCTACTCTTTTTTATTAACAGTTATTTTGAGGTCCGGGACGTTCAATTTTCGTGTGATATGAATTTCTTCGTATCCCTAATGGGTGGTCCCACTTGTTGGAGAACTTTTTAGGTGATGAAATCTCACAAGTCTCTAATAATTTTTACCTTTACTAATGTTGGAATAAAAAGGAATATTAAATACAACAATAGGTTAATCCAACCGCAACAAATTTTTTATTAGAGCAACATGTATTTGCACAGTCCACACGACTTTATGATTTTAGTGCTGAGGCAGAGCAGATATGAACCCCTTCTAGATGTCAAGTTTTGGGAAGTACCAACCAACGGGAAGTGTTTTTCGGTGTAGCTGTGGCCGCCCCTTCACTTAGGGGGCGAAAGAAGGAAGTGCCCTTTCACTTGGGGGCACAAGAAGGATGAATTTGATGATGTTTTTAGCTTTACGCATTGTCTGTCTCGTTTCTAACTTTGTGACTATCCTGCAAAAAAGGAGAAAAAAGATTAGTGAACTTGCGACGATAATATTAATTCAATTTCCAAGTTTATTGTAGTCTATGATGTCCTGATTTTTAAATGCGCATATCTTTCAACTCGGTTGAGAGAGAATATTCAATAATATCAATTTGAAAAGATAATTCTGAAAGGAAAAATATTCAAGAAAGAAGTTTTCTATAATTTAGCTTTCCTAATGCTCAAAATAGATGATGAATGTACAGCGGCGTCCTTAAGGAAGACTATTTTTTGTACTGTTTTTTGAAAATGCTGTAACTCACGAACGACAAGACAGAAAAATATGATCTATAGCAATTCCGAAAGGGTTTTGAAGTATGGAAGATCAAAAATGGTGAAACATTCAGGGACAGACTTCAAAGCTACTGTAGCACCAAAAACTCAATTTTTATGCAACTTACTATAAAAATAAAAATAAAAACATAAAAGAAGGAAAAATTTGCTTAAAATAACATCTCAATAAATCACACTTTTGGTCCCCGGCAACGGCACCAAAAGCTTGATCGATTATAAACTGACGTCTTAAAAGACCCGCAAGCGCACAGTGTACCGTTGAGTACAAAGGAAAACGGGGTCGTATCCCAAGAGACTTGTGGTGCGAATTATACTTCGAGCTACTAGTTTTATCCAATAATAACGAGTTTGTGTAGGTTTTGAAATAAAAAGATGAACGAAACAAATTACAAGATAAATTGGAGTGGAAACCAAGGCATCGATTCCACTCCACTCTTGTAACCGTTAGATAGCATAAATAATTAAAGTAAATTACGAGTTCCCGTATCGCATAACCATGGTCGGGCATATGCAATACATCAAAAGATATAAGAGATTTTGTAATTGGGAGCTACCCATAAACCAACTTATTCAACCATGGTTCGGTTGATAAGCATAGATTATGTTCTCTTCTCCATGTTCCTAACCTATCTTGTTATGGTCAAATAAGATGGTTACTTATATTCCTTATTCCTCCTAATCCTAGCTATGATCAAGCCTAGGATGAAGGAATACAAATATGTAATATTCTGGGATAAAGAGAAAATAATTACTCTAACTAAGCTATACAATCTACACTAAGGCTACATTGGGTGGAGCTTCCTCTAGCCTTGGCTAAGAAGATTAACTACTCATCCCTTTGATCATTTCCATACTACTATTACTACGAAAAAAGTAAAAAACAAGAAAAAGAGAAAGAATAAGTTTTATTGCTATGAACTTTGATTTACACTCTCCAAGATGATCTCTCATAGGTAGGATTCCCCTCCTATTTATAGAGTATAGGAAAGGTTACTAAAAATCACCATTAATATAAAATCCCCTAAACAATGCCTAAAATCATGCATTACAACTCATGAGAATAATATATATATATATAATTATCTTCATTGGGCTTCTATACAAGGGCCTTTGGTTGACAACTTCAAATGAGAATCATTGTTGGAGTGTATCACCCTTGATCTTCGTTAGGAATCAAAAAATTGTACGACTTGTTTATCATGTGACCGATTTCTGTAAATACAAGCAAAAACACTATTAGTGTCACATTTATTTAATAAATGACTAGGTAGATATAAATTTAGGAGTTGTTCACGTAAAAATTACGTGCCTATCAGTGATCATTTTCAACTTGCTTTCCTTGACTGCATCATCATTTTCGTGAGTTCGAACTAATATGTCCCAAGTTTCTTTCGAAGTGGTACAAGCAGAGATGTATCAATACTCACTTGGGCTTACAACCTAAAAAGTTATATTGCGACCCTTATTGTTATATCCAACAACTTCCTTTTCATCCTTGGACCATTAATTTCTAGGCTTAAGGACCTCTTCAACATGATCACCCATTCCTTTCATTATGGTAGGGTGTGTCCATCCATCTTTGATTACAATCTAGATATCTTCTCTGAATAATTGTAAGAATATATGCATTTAGACTTTCAAATAATGTCTTTGCCATCAAAGAGGGGCGGGTGATTTTTGCTTCAAATCTTTCAGAATCCATTATTTCCAAATGTATGAGTTAGGATCCACACTTAGGTTGTCAACCTTTCGAGCGTGACGGCTCTAATACCAATTAAAATTTCTAACTAATTGAGATTAATTAAATTTGAATAATTTAGGTAAAATAGGTTAGGTCCGATAATCCTTGAAATCAATGGTCTAATTCTAGCCTAAATCAAGTTAATTCAGTAATCAAATGGTAAAAGTTAAAAATTACTAATGCATAGAACAAACAATTTCAACCCTGTGGGAAATCTCTTTCAGGAGAAAAACCTACAGGTCTCTATTGAATTGCCCGACAGTTAAAAGTCTATTATTGAAAAGAAATTACAAGAATTTAATTACTTACAGACTCGATTAGTACATCTCGTGGTTACCTCTCTTCTAATTAATCTGCTTGCACCAATCCATGTCCTCGCAATGCCAAGCTTCAATCTCCCACTAAAGCTTCTAAGCTTGAAACTCACAAGCTCACAAATTGAAATTAAGTTTTTGTAATTCTAAGATCGATTCAGGTTGATGTCTAATTCTCATTGAATCTCTCTTTGAATTCCCTCTTCTCTTAATTATCTCAAGCCCTAAAAAAAAGTTCAGGCAGAATTGGTTTGAAAAATAATAAAGAAACATTTAATGAAATAAATCCCACACTCTATTCGAATAGACCCAAGAGTCTATTTGAATAGAGAGGTTCATGCCTTGTCTATTCGAATAGGATAAAATTATGTTCGAACATAAAACTATTTTGTAAAAAAAACACAACTAGTTTAAGTTTTGTAAAACACTAATGGGCTATTGAGTATTTGAGCATAGAGGTACAAAACTAACGTACCTGATCAGGGTCAGTCCAGCTATAGTCATTCCACGTGCACTCTCTGACGATGAGTAACCACGAGATAGTACTGACACTTACTCTCGACACTAAATGAAACCAATATCAAATATGGGTGACTCAAACCCACATTAGTTTTGACTGAATCTCAGAAGATCTAATGTCTAATCCATATTTCGCTTCAGTGAAACCTGCAATGCCCAAGGAGATAAAAATTGATGAAGAATGACATTGGCTTTCAACATCGGATATTATAAAATTTGTGGATAGTTCAATGTTATCGTGAGTTTATCATGGATTGTCATTGATGCTAAGTAAAGATTCAGATCTAAATTGGAGTCTCGTAATATTTCAATTCCGATTGAAACATTTGATTTTGATGTAAATCTTACTAGCATACCATATGATGGTGTGACTGACCTTTTAATTCCTTTGCGGCATTTTAGTTAGAAACTTGGGTAGTTATGAGTGTTGACTGAAGTTTTTTCCTCTACCAATTTTACCCTCTTATATACCTAAAATTCTTAATTGTTATCAGCATCTATAGTTACTCACGTTCAACCTTCAAAAGAAATACCACAAATTTAGGAATTTTGGTTGTTTTTTTTAACATTTAGTTGCAAAAGAGAAATACAGGTTACTTTTAAAGAATATTTTCCTTTTCTCTCTCTCCATTTACTTAATACCAACATGATTTCTCATGAACTCTCCCTCTCTTTTACAAAAACCAGGTTGCTTTACGCATCTTCAGTCACATAGAACATCTTCTCTCTTTTACAAAAACCAAGTTGTTGTATGCCTGCATCCATTTTCTCTCACAAACTATAGAATTTTACCTTCAAAAGCCATAAAATTCCTCTCAAAAAACATATTGTCTTATGAATCCCATGTTACCATGTCGCATCTACGACGAAGTTTGCCATAGCTATCTATCAAACTTTTCCTCTACTTAATGAAATTTGAATCCATATTACATTAGTTTATTAAAATAAAGAAAATGTAAAGGTCGGTCCATAACGTGTTACGATATACTAGTTTTTTTAATTTTATTTTATAAAATATGAGTACTCCTCAACCATGTTTGTTGTCTGTAAAGGGAGAGAGATATAAACATATAAAGAGTGACTTAGATGTAAGGGAGAAAGTTATTGCAGAGAGGAGTTATTTAGAAAATTGTGGAGTTATTTTTTTTTTACTTTTGTGGGACTCATAAAGTGATTTTCCTATAAATGTGGCAAAAATTACAAGGGTAAATGACAAGAAGGGCCTTAACCTCTTACTTTATTTCTGTTTGCATAGTAAAACAAAGTAGAAATTAGGAAAAAGTAAAGGGGTAGTATGGGATCCAAAAACCCCTCAATTAACACTCATAACTACCCAAGTGACACTTTGTACCCAAGTTGATGTAAGGAGACCTCCATATGGTCAGTCTGATTATATGGTTGACATAGATGGAATAAAAAGCATTTTATCGTGGGCTTCTAATATATCTATTTCATGAAACACGAAATTTGAATATGAAGATTTTAAGATAGTTTTACTATATAAAGAGAAATCATGACTGAAATATCTGATATGAAAGATGTTGTGTTGCAATTTATGAAATTAGGACAATGCTAATAAAAATATATAATGAAACATGTAAAATGCTTTCCTTACCTTGAGATCATGGTGATTGTAGGGACCTATTCCTCGATCTAACCTAATTCGAACTACCTCCTTCCAGTTTGAACTACGTCCTTATCAGACTCACGTATTCTATGTGTGACATAAACAGTCAGCATTGACACCTATACCATAAACTGATGAAGAATGTGGGTCGAGCATAACAAAAAAGCATGAACAAGTCAAAGATACCTGTCTCTCTCAAACTCAATAGTAACTCGGCCAAACACCACTTACTACATTGTTCAGAGAATGTGCTTCATCACAATAAAAAACTGCAGACAAGGCCTATATAAAGAAAAAGTTTCAGAAGAGACAAGGGCCAGGAAAATATACGAGAAATCACCAAGAAAACTATATTTTCTTGATTATCAAAATACCAAACTTCTTATTTATAAGATCAATAATTTCTAGTTTGAGAGATCACTTGTAATAAGAAATTAGCCTCAAGCAATAAAAGTCACTGTTACTAAAACCTTCAACTCGAGGTCTTGGTTTTTTACAAATTTAAAGTTTTCCCATGCTAAATCACATGTGCATTTCTTATCTGATATTAGTTTTGTCACAGGAACATTAGTGTAAGAGCTAATTCCGAGCCATCCCGAGCTTAAGAAATTAAGCCATTATATTTGGCGCCATTTCTGGGAAGAAAGATATTTCCACGATATCCTAAGGCATACATTCACTCTACTGCCAATTTTAATCATGGTTACTTCATGAAGACCAACATTTGGAATCCAGCTTGATCTTTCAATTGAGCTGGACAACTTGCAAAACTACGGGAGAATCTTCACGCCAAAACAGAGAAGCGCAATAAGCTCCAACATCAGTTAACTCTTGACGAGAGCTCCTTGAAAAGGAGCTTGAAGCTGAGCGATAAGCACCTTTGATAATGTTCAAATGACATATGTACTATAGCAACATGATCAAAATCTATCAGATCACCAACTCTTGCCGATTCAAGCGCAGAAGACTGTTAAAATACTGTGATCTCACACCTCAAGATAAAGAAACCAAGCTTCTACCTGAGTCGGGCAATCATCGGATTGAGATCTCCTTTGAAGATTGCGACATTAGTCATGTAAAATTTCTACATTATAATGTATTAGTCATAATGCTCAAGATGTAGAAGTTTACTATTTATACAATGATGATCGATATTGAAAGGGGTATTGAGATTTTCTTTCAGAGCACAATCGACCAAATGGGATTAGTCGATCAACTTATCCAAGTGACACTGATATTAGAGGATTCAATGGTTCTAAAGAAAAGCGAGTAGGCAAGATCATCTTACCTATTACCGCAGGACCAGCCACCATCGACATTGTCTTCTATGTCATCAATGCCAAATCTTGTTATCTTAGGATTATGGGCCGCTACTGGATTCACAACATGGAAGCAATCCCTTTCATCTATCATCAAGTACTCTGCTTCAAGCACAATGATGGTATCTATGAAATACAAAGTGGTCCAAAGCTTTCTCGAGCTTGTAAAAGTACTGTTTATGCTATTCTTGATACTTCAGACAGATATGCTACATAGTAATTATAGAAAGCTGATCACCTTGATGATCAGCCTTCAATAGACGAGCCTATAAAATACGTCAACATTGATAGACCTAGTAGAGGTACTTTTATCGGTACCAAACTGGTCCAACACAATAATGATGCTCTTATTCAATTCTTATGACTGAATCGAGATATTTTTGTATGGACTTTCAAAGAAATGCCTGGGGTTGATCTGGCTAAGGCATGTCACAAATGGCCATCAACATCAACGCCACGACGGTTAAACAGAAACAACGACGACTATCACCTCGCCTTCGAGATGAAGTTAACATGAAAATTGAGAAATTTATCAAAGTGGGATTCATTCGAGAAGCCAAATATCTAGATTGGATATCCAATATCGTTGCTATCCCAAAGAATAATGAAAAAGTCAGAGTTTGTATAGATTTTACAGATCTAAACAAATACACTCCAAAGGACAGTTTCCCTTTTCCCAATATCCATCAAATCCTTGATTCCACAGCAGGTCACAAACTCCTATTAATGATAGACACTGCTTCTCGATACAATCAGATTCTACTCTTGGAAGAAGATTAAGAAAAGACCACTTTCATCACTAAAAGAGGACTTTATTACTACAAAGTCATGCCCTTCAGAGTTAAAAATGCAAGCGCGACTTATCAATGGTTGATGACTACTATGTTCAAAGTACATCTTGGAAAAGTCATGAAAGTTTACATTGATGATCTCTTGTACAAGAGCGTCAACGACATTACAAATCTCAACATAATATTCAACATTCTTCGATCTTACTGGATGCCACTCAACCCTGATAAGTATCAATTTAGAGAATATTCAGGCCAATTCCTTGGCCATCTCCTCAGCAAGAAAGGAATTGAGGCTGATCCAGATCAAATTCGAGCTCTTCTCAACATGCTATCTCCAAAGACGATGAAAGATGTACAAAAAATTGCCCACAAGATTGCCGCTATCAACCAATTCATTTTAAAATCTTCAGATTGCTGTCGTTGGCTGTCCTTACTACTCTGCGGTTGTACTAAACGAGGAAAAGGCCAAATGTAGGGATCCAATAGATATCAGAATGCGAGGCAGCTCTTTTAGGATCACAAAACCTATTTAGGGAAGTCTCCCATAATGAATACCTTAGTAGATAATGAGGAACTGATCATCTACCTAGCAGTTATATATACTTCTATCAGCTCGGTTCTCATTAGACTGAAAGGAAAAATTGAAAAGCCAGTCTACTTCATTAGCAAAACCCTCACTCCACTGGAAATGAGGTACTCTAAAATTGAGAGACTTCTTCTAACTCTTGCTTATATTTCATAAAAACTTAAGTACTACTTCCAAGCTCATTCAGTCGAAGTCATGGTGAACTACACACTTTGGGAAGTTTTTTCCAAGAAAGAAAAATTTAGGAGAGTACAACAATGGTCCGTCAGTTTGGGAGAATATAATATCAAGTTTGAACAACGTCATTCTGAAAAGGGTCAGACCATTGCCGATTTTCTCACGAATTTTCTAGTAGAAGATCCCGAGTGGGAGGAGCATGATCATGACCTTACAGAATAAATTTTAGAAGATCCGCCCACCAAAGCATTTGCGAGCGAGCTGAATGGATTACAAAAAAAGGGTGGAAACTTATTATAGATAGTTCAGCAGGACCCGCAGGGTCAGGAATTTGACTCTTATTGATTACCACTTCCAACGACAGAATTGAGAAATGAATCCTCTTAGATTTTGAGGCCTCTAACAATATTACTGAATACGAAGCTCTTATTCATGGACTCGACCTTGCACTTGAGCTCGACATCCCAGAAGTTTCAGTCTACACAGATTCACTACTCATCGACCACCATTACTCTGAGCAATACAAGAAAATGGCAAGATGATCAAATATGCATCCCTCGTTACAGATAAGATGAGCCAGTTTGCGAAACCAACTCTGGATTATCTTTCTCGAGGTGAAAATAGACATGTCGATTCCTTGGCTTATCTAGCTGGGGACTTGGGTACAAAAACTAGATATCTTCAGATCAAAGTGATATCAACCCTAGCATTGATCGCATTTCTCTATACAAGATCAATACTCGAGGCGATAAAGAGGAGGATGACGATTGGTGAAAGCCCTTCCTTGATTACCTTGGAATCAGCAACGAATGCAAATGACCTCTTCTAGCAGATCCAAAGGAGCGCCGACAGCTGATCGGCAACTCAAAGCATTACAGAATCAAAACAGTTTTTATATCGCTATTCAGTCACGAAGCCTTACCTTAAGTGCCTCTCCAGAAAGAAAATAGACAAGATGCTCCACGATTTACAGTAAGGGACTTGTGACTCCCATGTTGCAAGTCGATTACTCGCAAACAGAGCCATTACACAAGGAGTATTCTGGCCAGGCATACACAAGCAAGTAGAAGAGTACTCACGCCAATGTGATGCATGTCAACGGCATGGACAAATGATCTGCGCCCTTGTACTCGAACTACATGCAAGCAAGTTGTTCTGGCTATTTAAAAGATTGGCGCTCGATCATGTCGGCGAATTTCCTAATTCTCAAGATAACCGCCAATACCTACTCGCAGCTATAGATTATTTTAGATAGTTGGTAGAAGTAGTTCCATTCTGTCGAACTAGAGAAGAAAAGGTCATTCTTTTTATATAGGATACATCATTTCTCGGTTTGGATGCCCCTACCTAATTCGTATCGATAATGGGCCACAATTCGTTAGAGAATAAGTTGTAGCTTTCCTCAACAAACATAATATCATCCACTTACCATCCAATCCCTACTACCCTCAAGGCAATGGTCAAGCCAAAATCACCAACAAAACCATCGTAGATGGACTTAAGAAAAGGCTTCACTCACAGAAAAAAGAAACTGGGTACGAGAGTTTCCTCATGTCTTATGGGCATACCATACCACTCCACGTCAATCAATCGGTTGTACCCCATTCCTCCTCGCCATTGGAACTAAAGCCGTCATTCCAACAGAATATCATCATCCAAACAAAGATCACGAGCTAACTGATGAAGAAAAGGAGTTCGAATTGGCCTGCAACCTCAATTGGATTGATGAGACTAGGGAACGTACTATTTTCAGCCTAAGTGGATATTACCATATGCTGGCCAGTTCATACAACAGACAACTCTGAAGTAGTACTTTCCGATTTGACTATCTCGTCCTTAGAGAAATTCCTCAACACAGAAAAGAGGCACATGCGGGAAACTTATAGAAAATTAGAAGGGTCCATTCCTAATCACTGGTCTTACTGGCCTGGGATCATATTACCTCAAGATCGAAGATAGAATTCATATCCGCAATTCTTGGAGTACTAGGCGACTGAAGCGGTACTATCGTTAAGTCCCTCACTACTCCATTTCAAATTCTCACTTTTTCCATTCAAAAAGTGAGATCTACATCTCCATAAATGTACATTCTATTCTATTTAATGAAAACTACCAAGTTTTTTCACACGACTCTCTACTTACATAGACAATACATAGATTAAAGCAAAGGTAATACTAGCTTTTATCGACCTCTATTCCTGTTAAAGAAAAGGTAAAGCTAGCTTTAATTGACTTTATCATATTCTGCAATTAAAACAAAGGTAATACTAGTTTTCAATCAAAGAACTCTACTAGACCTAAGATAAAGCAAAGGTAAAACTAGCTTTTATCTTTAAATATGGCTACGAAAAATATACTCTGTGATTAAAACAATGGTAATACTAGTTTTCAATCAAAGATCTCTACCATACATAAGATAAAACAAAGGTAAAACTAGCTTTCATCTCTCAATATAGCTGCAACAATTATACTCTGTGATTAAAACAAAGGTAATACTAGTTTTCAATCAAAGAACTCTATCAAACATAAGATAAAGCAAAGGTAAAACTAGCTTTCATCACTCAATATGGTTGTGATAATTATACTCTACGATTAAAACAAAGGTAATACTAGTTTTCAATTAAAGAGCTCTAACAAATATAAGATAAAGCAAAGATAAACTAGCTTTCATCTCTTAATATGGTTGCGACAATTATACACAGCGATTAAAACGAAGGTAATACTAGTTTTCAATCAAAGAACTCTAGTAGAAAAATAAAGTAAAGGTAAAACTAGCTTTCATCCCTCAATATGTCTATGACAGATACTTTTTCGGGTTACATATACAGCTACTATAAACGATTCTTTTATGCTGTTGGGAGGTCAGCTACATTTTTCCCTACAATGGAAGGACGATTAGCTATAAATTCTCAAGCTCGAGTAGTCACATAGACCCTGCCTTGCTCTACCAATTCAGCAGGTTGAGAACCTAACTCTGTTTCCATGGAGTTCATACAGTTTCCTCAATCTACATCAGCTCTACAAATACATACTCTATCTGACAAATAGTCGTACAAGGTATTCCTCTCTAACTCGAGCCTTCTACAAAATAGGCGATAACTGCCATTAACATCTCTAAGCGCGATGCCTTCGACATAACCATCTTAGAAAAATTCTCTTTTACCTTTTGAAGAAGCTCTTTCAACCACTTGTATCGTGCTTCTTTCCATTCCATTTGACTATCTGTGCGGGATATAAATTTAATGTTATCCTTTGCCTCCTATCAGCTTTAGCTGATGCAGCCTGATTCATGGCCCTCACTTCTGCTACCTGAGTACGAAGTTCCTTGAGTTCCCTATCAAAATCTTCCCCAACAGGAGATTTCTTTAACAGTTCATCTTTTTTCTTTATCAGGACCTCCTTACCTCTGATTAACCGCTCTAACTCTTATTCCCTGGAAGGAGCAACGTCCAACTTACCTTAGAACTCCCTTAACCACTTATTTCCAATTTGCACGTGACCTTGAGTTTGAGCTACATTTTCCTCCAGCTCTCTAATTTGAGCTGATAGGCTAACTACATGCGCTTGAATAATGGAGACCCTGGTATCACCTTATTCTTCCTCGAACACTCTTTAGCCTTGGCATTTTGGCACGTGAATTGGCCTAAGCCAAATCGGCCTTCAGCTGTGCCATCCTCTCATTCAACTCATCATATTTCCTTTGCACTAACTAGAACTTTATATTTTTCGCAGATAAAGCTGTATTCAACTGCTCAACCGCAATTTCGGTGTTAGATAGGTTATTACGAGCTTTCTTCAGCTTCCTATCTTTCTAGGTCATTTTATTCTTCAGCCGCTCCAGTTCGGTCCTAGTATTCCCTAAATCAGCTCGAGTCTGTTCTTGTTCGTTTATTTTACTAGCTATTTGGTCCTTCAGATTGGCCACAAATGGCATAACT
Organism: Kingdonia uniflora; assembly: GCA_014058105.1. Classification (NCBI taxonomy): domain Eukaryota; kingdom Viridiplantae; phylum Streptophyta; class Magnoliopsida; order Ranunculales; family Circaeasteraceae; genus Kingdonia; species Kingdonia uniflora. Next base: position 8,728 of record JACGCM010002149.1, on the reverse strand, counting down.
ATTTCTTTGATATTTCTAGCGCCTGTATATAGTATCGAGCCATGTCAACCTCCGTACTATTTACCATTAAGGCGTCATTCTGGCTTTTAAGTTTTAATGCCTTTTCCTTCGTCTCCATCACTCTTTTTGCCTTTTATTAATTTTGGCATCCTTCTCCTTGATCTTCCGAGTAAGGTCATCAGGTTTGAGTTGCCTCAACGAGCTTGAAATATACCTTTAGATGTTGATCTTTCCTATCTTCATTGCCTCTCTCATTTTATCAAACGTCACCGCAAACTCTTGGTTATATTGACGTGTTTTTTCTTAGCTTAAGCGAGCTGAATCCAATTCAACCTACATATCACAGATACAATATATCAAGTTCGATTCAGGATACTCACTCAATACATACATCTTATTTCTAACAAAATTTTTATTTTTTGACATCTACTATGTGAAAATACTTCTAAACTTAAGGTCGAATTATGATCTCAATTTGATAAACATAATATATACTTCCAATTCAAAGTACACATTCATTACATTCTAACTTTTTCAACACTTTGATATTTTCTATATATTAAAGTGTCATTGCCCCTAAACTATTATCAAGCTTTTGGTCTGTCTCTGCACTCTAATTTTTACTTTGTAGCTCTAAAGTAATGAAGCATACAAGTCAAATATTTTTTGCTCTTTTCTAACCTGTACTCTGCTTGTGATGACAACAGGGACAGTGAGGCATCTTTCTTTTTAGCGTGCTCATTCCCTAATTCTTTCATTCTGAGGCGCATGTCCTTAAGTTCCTACAACAAAGTTTACAAGCACATCTTAGCCTACAGAAGTCTATCCAACAAATAATGTTCCATTAAATTACAACATTTCAACCCTTCATAATCACACAATCATAGAGTCTACATTCTACTCTACCTTCTCGTTCCCTTCCTCTATAATCTAGGAGGATCTAGTATATTTTGAAGATTTGTCAAAGTCGTTCAAACGACTTTGAGTGTAGTTTCTAACGAGTTGACATGTTCTCTGGAATTTTGGCCCAGAGCCATATTTTTATTCGAACGAGTGGGTTTCGTTTGAACGACCAGACAACTTTTCTAGGGTCTTAGACCAAATAGTTTTAAAGTCGTTCGAACGACTCCCTAGTTCGTTCGAACGAATTTAGCGCTGTTTTGGATTACAGGCGTTTATTTTTCCATGAGATTCGTTCTTTTATGATTTTTGAGTTTGCCATATATAAAGAACTTAAGTTATTTTCTAGGTTATGTTAGATCTGAAAGAGTTCTGAGAGAAACCTAGGGCTTTTTGAGAGTTTTTCTCTTGTAATTACTTCATTTTTGAGTATCGAATTCTCTATTTTTCCAAACCGTTTGGTGTTCTTCGTATTTTTCTACTAACACAAGCTTCTCAATCGTATTGTGGATTAAGTGGTATCAGTTTTCCAGTTACGATTTTCGAGGGGTTGATTGTGGTTTTATGGTCTCTACACGTGCCATCTCAAGAAAATGAAGGAGAGGTAGTGAGTCCATTGAAGATCCATCGCAAACCTAATTCAAAGAAGAAGGACGATTTGGAGATGGGCGATCCAACGAAGAGCTCATAATTTTGGAAACGGCATTTTCTGCCCTAACTTCTACTATAGGGAGTGTATGAGCAGTTGCATTTCACAAACCTTACTAAGGCATCTACTCTGTGGAATGGATGGGGACGAGGACGTTCCGATATTCGATGATTCTAGTGATGCCAATTCCATCAAGAAGCGCCCAAGTTTTTGGTAAGTCAACGAATACTATGCGTAATCTTCATCTTGGTTTTAAGATTGAGATTCCAGTTTTCGATGGTTCCGTCGATGCCGTAAATTAGATTATTGGTTAGATAGGTTGGAGACCTATTTTTAATTGATGAATATTCCAGTGCTCAGAAGATCTGCTTCTCAACTTTAAAATTCACAAGTCACTCACTTACGTGGTGGAGATCCTATCAGAAAGGATATGATGTCAGAAGTCTAAGTTGGAAGGAATTCAAGGTTTTGGTGAGGAAGCGATTCTATCCAATTGGGTATGAACAGGAGCAATGGTACAAATGGTATAACTTGCACCAAAAATTTGTACAATCCATGCAACAACTCGCTACAGAGTTTCATAACCAAGCATTGGTTTAGGATATTGATGTGGAGGAGTGCGACGTGTTCATGAAGTATACGGGGGATTTTTGGAGTCCATTCGAAGAGAATTAAAGCTCTTCAATGGGCAAATATCGAGGACGCTACTGTTAAAGCAATTTTCATTGAGGGTAAATACTTGAGAAGTTTATTGACGAAGTGACATGTGAGGTGGCTTTGTTTAATGTGTTTAAGTCATCTTGGGTAGCACTTATCTTTGGGACTGAGATGCATCCTTTATCGTCGTTGTTTACAAGTATCATTTGGTGAATGATGGGACTAAGTTTCATATTAATGCGTGCAAGGAACATATCACTACCAGTAATTTAGTAATGACGACTCAAGCAGAAAGGTTGGTTAATGCGGTGGCAAATTTGTTTTGTTGTTGGTACGACTGGTTTAAGAGGGTCCATCGTCTACAGTATTGTCTACTTTGGCTATGTCTCCTAAGCAGCAACTGATAAGGGGAGTTACAAGAGGAGTATGAAGACTTGTTTTTGGTTATAGAAGGATGTCGAGCAAGAGGGATGTGGAGCATGATATCACCTTGGTGAATGTGAGCTACTGCCCAATATTGGGTTATATCAGACTTCTATTACAGAGTCTTGATGAATCAAAAAACAGGTACATGACTCTTGGAGCAAGGATTATTAATCTAAGTTTCTCACCTTGTGGTTTGCCGGTGTTACTGTGCTAAGAAGGTTGGGTCTTGAAGGATGTGTGTGGATTATCGGGCGCTGAACATGATCACGGTGAAGAATCGTTATCCACTTCCATGGATTGACGAGTTTTTAGATGAGTTGCAGATGGCACGGTTTTTTACTAAGTTGGATCTTAAGTCGGGTTACCATGAAGTTAGAATCTGGGAGGAGGATACTTGGAAGACAGCATTCAAAACCAAACAAGGCTTATTTGAGTGGTTAGTGATGCCTTTTGGGTTATGCAATACTCCGACGATGTTTATGTGGCTCATAAAGGAGGTACTTCATGCGTTTATTGATAATTTTGTGATTGTATATTTGGATGATATCTTATATATAGTCGTACATGGAGGAGCATCTTGGACATTTACGCAAAGTGTTGGGCGTATTGTGATCACACAGCTTTTTTTGAATGGAATAAGTACGAGTTTTGGAAATGGAGCCAGTCAATTTGGTTTTATTGTTGGTGGTGGCTATCTTAAGGTCGATCAAGAGAAGGTCTTGGTCATTACTAATTGGTCTAGACCCCGCACATGATGTAAGTAAGGAGTTTTATGGGTTCTTATCATATTTATGGAAATTTATTCAGCATTTTTCACAAATTGCCGCACCGTTGCATTCTTTGACAAAGACGGAGTTCAGTTTGTGTGAGAAGAGCACAATGAGAAGACCTTTATTTATTGAAGCGGTAGATTTAGATGCACCAGTGTTAGCATTGCCTAATTTGCAGCGGCCTTTTGAGGTCGAGACAGATGCGTCAGACTATGCATTAGGAGTAATCCTTTTACTGGATGAGGGTCGATTTCTTACCATTTTGAGATGTTTACAGGAGCACTAGCCAACTACCCTACCTACGATAAGGAGTTCTACACGTTATATCGTAAGTTAAGCATTGGCAGAGTTACTTATTGGGGAAGGAGGTTGTGGTACATTCTGATCAAAAACCGTTACAGTTCTTATCTATGCTGTCTGAGCTTCAGGAAGCTCGCCATATGAAGTGGATGTCCTACCTTTAACAGTTTTACCTTTTGATCAAGTATAAGAAGGAGTGGGTAACAATATAGCTTTTATGTTATCTCAACCCCTATTACCACTATTTCCGCTTTATTGGTAGCTATGGCAGATCCAACTAATTGTTTCTTCTAAGTACGTTTTAGGTATGATGATGACAAAGAGCTCAATGCGTTCACGAGAAGTTGCTACAGGGCAAGACGTACAAGTATGTTCTGAAAGATGGTTTGATTATAGAGGCAGTCTACTATGTATTCCGAAGGGTAGAGACCGTTATAGTGGATTCAGAGGCACATTGTTCCCGGTGCAGGTCATTTCGGGGTTGAGAAGATTCTTTTGAATTTACGGCGTTATGTCTATTGGCAGAAGATACAGGTGGATATTGCTCGTGTGGTTCGTGGATCGTCTTATGCAACACATCAAAACCTTAAATACGAAGATAGGACTGTACTTACCATTGCCTATTCCTAGTCGACCTTGGGAGAGTATTTTGATGGATTTTATGGTGGTTTGCCCATGACCAGGTGTAAGAATGACTATTTTTTATGGTGGTGGATCGATTCAACAAGATGATTATTCTTATTCCATGCCAGAAGATGATCACAGGGGAAGGAGCGACACAATTGCTTTTCAGAGACGTCTAGAGGTATTTCGGGCTCCCTTCTTAAATAATTTATGATAGAGATAGCCGCTTTTTGGGAATTTCAAGTGATCGTTATGGGGATGATGAACACTAAGTTGAAGATAGTACCACGCTTTTCATTCGCAGACAGACGGCAAACAGTGGTTGTTAACCGTACTTTGGTACATTTATTACGGGATTCCATTATAAGCATCCTAAGACTTGGATGAGAGTTTATCGTATCTTTAGTTTGTGTTCAGCCGAGCGATTCATGGTTCCACGTTGAAGTCTCCTTTTGAAGTTTGTTTGGGATACTTGCCGCAAAGCCCTTTTGATTTGGCTCTTTGTCTTAGCGATAAGACGGTGTCAGGGAAGGAAGAAGAGGAGCAAGTTAAAGCTTAGCGTTTCATTGAGAAGATCAGCAAGGTTCATAATGGTTGAAGCTCAGTTGAAGAAGACTCAAGTGAAGTATAAGGCTCACCATGATAAGCATAGGGTTAGTATACTTTTCTTGAGGGCGACCTCGTTTGGTTGCATTTGGGTAAGGAACGGCTTAAAGGGGAAGGTAAGAAGCTCTAACCTATCCGTTATGGTCCGTTTTTGATACACAAAAGATTGGTGACAATGCATTCCTTTGATTTGCCACCTTTCATGAGATGTATTCGGTATTAATGCCGAGCATTTGAAGCTGTTTGAGCTGTCTCTTTGGATGAAGACTCTGTAATTGATACTCACCAACCGTCAGTTGATAACTTATGGTTGGAAAGAGATCTCTATTGCCGGAGGATGGTATTCTAGAGCGGAAGGTTCATGCAACAAGACGGGGTGCTATTGATTCGTTCTAAGTTGGGAAGAAGGTCAGCTACCAAGTAAGTCAAAGTGGTACAACAGTGAATTAGGCATCGCCGCGTTCCCACATCTCTATTCTAGCTTGTACAGGAGCTCAAGGCTCCTAAAGGGGGAGCCATGATCCAGGAGGATCTTATATTTTTTTGAAAATTTTTCAAAGTCGTTAGAACGACTTTGAGTATCGTTCGAGCAACTTCGAGTGTCGCTCGATGAGTTGTCATGTCCTCTGGAATTTTGACCCAGAGCCATATATTCATTCGAATGAGTTGGGTTTCATTCGAATGACTAGACAACTTTTTAGGGTTTTAGACCAAATAGTCGTAAAGTCGTTCGAAGGACTCCCTAGTTCGTTCGAACGACTTTGGAACTGTTTTGGATTCTCAGGCGTTATTTTGCCTCGAGATCCGTTCTTTTATGATTTTCGAGTTTTCTAGTATATAAGGGAACTTAGGTTATTTTCTAGGTTATATTAGATCTGAAAGAGTTTTGTGAGAAACCTAGGGTTTTTGAGAGTTTTTCTTATTGTAATTACTTTTGTTTTTAAGTAATTGAATTCTCTATTTTTCTAAGCCAATTGGTGTTCTTCATATTTCTCTACTAACACAAGCTTCTCAATCGTATTGTGGATTACTCTGGATACCCATTATCGTCTCCTTGGTTATCTCGCACCGTTTGGGAGAGACACCATCTAACCCGTCTATACTCCAACAGCGACAACTTCCGCCTCATCATCTCTCCTCCTCAACATAGGTGTCAGCCATAATATCATTTACCTCAATTTTGGAGTACCCCATTTTTAGGAGGTGTGCCTATAGGGGCCTATCCTCGTCGTCACCTAAATCAATTTATCGCTAGTTCAAATTACCTCCATGTCAGACTCACACATTCTCTACACGACTTCTCCAGTCAACAATACCACGTACTTTACAAAATGTTTAGAAACGCGACTCGAGCTCAAACTGAATAACCTGAATAAGTTAAAACCACCTGTCTTTCTCGAACTCAGCAGTTACCTAGTTAAAACACCACTAACCACATCATTCGGAGAATGTGCTTCAGCACGAAGAAGAGCTGCAGAAGAGGCCTATATAAGAAAATTTCCAAAGAGACAGGGACCAAAAAATGGAGAAGAAATCCAAGAATGAGATATTTTTAAAGATTCTCAAAGCTCCAAATTCTTATTCACAAGATCATCATTTCTAAGTCTAGAAATAACTTGTAATAAGATATCATTAGCCTCAAGCAATAAATGCAACTATTATAAAAACCTTCAATACGAGTCGTGGTTTTTACCTATTCATAGGTTTCCATGCTAAACACCTGTGTTATTTCTTGTCTATTAGATTTTTGCCATAGGTATATTAGTGTAAGGACTAATTCCCGACCACTTCGAGCTCACGAAATTAGGCCATTACATTTGGCACCATTTGTGGGAAAGAGATTTTTTTGCAGGATATCCTAAGGCATTCTGTCAATCTTCTACAACATTTCAATCATGGCCACATTCAGTTGACCAACTACCGAGTTCAACTTAATCTCTCAATTGAGCCAAACATTTTGCAGAGCTACGAGCGAATCATAATACAATCAGAGTAATGCACGAGCTTGAAAGATAGTTAACTCGCAATCGAGAGCTCCGCTAGAAGGAGCTCGACGTCGAGGACAAGCTCCTTTGACAACACTCAAACAACATGAGATCAAATAAAAGTAATGCAGACTGCCTTGCAGGCTCTGCAAGATACTTACAGGCTTCCCCAGTACGAGATGGTGATCAGGTGCCAGATACCTCTCAGTTTCTCTGCGCGGAAAGATTGGGACCTCATGGAGGCCACCACAAATTATTTCTAGACATATTCGGAATGAACCTCAACCATGCTTTTTGGGGGGAGATGTTCAGTCCAAGCTCAGCCGAGGTCACCGATGCTCCATTTATCAGGATGAGGAAGAACAAAGACCTTAGCCTCGAGTTCCAGCATGAGATCGTTTGAGTGAAGGTATCAGTACTCATATTCCGCAACCTCCTCATTAAGGCCGCTCAACCGACCTGTCACTATGTCACACAAGAGCATATGGACCAGCGTATTAAGGAGCTGATTGAAGCACAGGTTCTGGGCACAACCAATGACCTTTCCAAGTTACAAGGAAGTTCAATTGCCAAGAACTATTCTATTTGGATATTCCGAAAGGTTTCCATACTCCGAAAATTTGAAAATTCAAGGGTACTGATCCAAAGGAGCACATTCAATAATACCGTTGCTCATTAGGGTTGTATTCTAATCACAATCATATCCTCTGTTGTCTATTCACCAAAAGTCTATAGGAGGAACCATGATCGATTATAAACCAACGTCTTAAAAGACCCGCAAGTGCATGGTAACCATTAAGTACAAGGGTAAGCGGGTCGTATCCCAAGAGACTTTTGGTAAGAACTATACTTTGAGCTACTAGTTTTTTATCCAATAATAATGATTGGAGTAGGTTTCAAACTAAAATGAGAAATAAACAAATGCTAGAAAATATGAGTTGTATAAGTTGGAGTGAGAACTAAGGCTTAGATTCTACTCCACTTTTAGGAACCATGAGATAACTTAATAATTAAAGAAAATTACGAGTTCCCGTATTGCATATCCTTGGTCAGGCATATGTAATATATCAAAAGATAAAAGAGATTTAGTGATTAGGAGCTGCCCATAAACCACTTACTCAACCATGGTCCGGTTGATAATATGGATTATGTTTATCTTCTCCATGTTCCTAACCTATCTTATTATGGTCAGACAAGATGGTTACTTAGATTCATTATACCTCCTGATCCTAGCTATGGTCAAGCATAGGATGAAGGAATACAAATATGCATTATTCTGGGATAAAGTGAAAGTAATTACTCTAATTAAGCTACACAATCTATATTAAGGCTATATTGGGTGGATCTTCCTCTAGCCTTGGTTAAGAAGATTAACTACTCATCCCTTTGATCATTGCCGTACTACTATTACTACGATAAAAGTATAAGACAAGAAAAGAGAGAAAAAATAACCTTTATTGATTTAAACTTTGATATTACACTCTAACATGAGATGCCCAATTACAATGGGGCGAGGTTCATTTTATAGAGAAGGAACCCAAATTTAGAAACATACATTAATTTTAAATAATATTTTTATAATAATATCTTCTATTTTACAACCAGTCTCCTAAGATTCTTGCATATAATTCCCTTAACTGATGTAAAGATCTTTCTTCATGGAAACTCTTGCATATATCTTCAATATCAATTCTTCAAGCATCTTGATGCAATAATTTTTTACTTATTCTCCAGGAATTTTGTATATAATTGCCTTTAATCTTGAGACCAAATATATTGCATTTTTGACTTTTTGTGCTATGAACTTCTGG
>JACGCM010000052.1:0-25865 GCA_014058105.1 Kingdonia uniflora | reverse complement strand
CAACTCGGATAACTGCTTGGTACATGCTATTATAGAAAGGGGTGGCTAACAATACATACATTTCATTTTCCCAGAGGTGAATTGGGATTATGCCTACTCGATTTATGATGTTGACGGGACTTAGGTTTATGATGGCCATGTTGTTACGACGTCTTAGGTACACGACTATGGTGTAGTAGATCCTACGGATGGTTGGATCTCAGATGGTTTGTGGATATGATAGCCGAATATGAATAGAATAAACGTTTACCCATTTCATATGTAGAGGTCCAGCTGTGGTCTTAAAAGATCTCTCAGGGACGACAATACGTGACTATCAGTTTTGGGCTTTACATGTCTCCACCAGAGGAGGGTACCACTCGACTCTCTCTGGATCTCTTCTCCCTCTTATTATAGAGCTGCTAGGGTCAAAGGAGAAAGATAAGGTTAAGATGTCCCCTGGTAAGGAGGGGGAGGGGTGACCCAAAGATTCATAGGGTCATGCATACCTATACTCTGGAGTAGAGGCATAGTATTATATAACTCATAAGTCAGGCGAGACAAAAATATTTTACTTGCCCACGGTGGTAAATTTTAGTGTCATCATCCAATTTTGTGACTGGTGTGTTTGATTTGAAAACGGTCCCAATCGTCGTCTTCGTCCCAATATTTTTAACACGAAGTATATATTCTAACTTTTTATATTTTTGAATTATCATCTTATATGTGTCATCTAACGCCTTATCTTTTCCTCGTAGGTGTTACACTTGCAGGGGTCACTTACAAAGGTTGTCGTCTGTGTTGGTTAGGCGTTCAGAACAAAGATTGTCAGGTTCTTACAAATATCTTGACGAGAAGTTGACTTGGATAGGTATTGGTCGTCTGCTAAGTATAGTGAGCCACGTGTGCATTCCGCGAGCAAATTATCTTTGTGCAAAACACATAAACCATACAAGTCGATAGAGACTGTTGAGATGAAGCCTCATTTTCTTACTGTGAAGGGAAAAAACTCTGCTGGTGGCTCACAGGCGAATCCCTTGTGCGCCACCAGGGTACTGGCGGGCGGAAGGTGTCAATATCCATACTGAGAAGGATTGCCCCGAATGCCAAAGCCATAAGGCCGTGCATCAAGGCTTTGTTGATGAGGAACTAGAAAGTTTGTAGAGGATAGAAAGAGAACTGCGTGTCTCAGTCCTTTGCAGAGGATACGACCTGCCCACGGGCAGTGAGAAGCTGTCTCAAGTGCCTTGCCAGAGGGGGAGGTCCAGAAATGCCCTATAAGAACAAGGAGGAAGGCTCATTTGATAGATGCTCTCCAAGACCCTCGTGTTTGGCGAGCTGCTATCATGCTACTGTGTAGGTATGGTTTTCATTTAAAGCTGCCTACACATATATTCTGGTATGGAAGCATCTCGTGTTCTCTTAAAAACTATTATTTGTTTGCAGTACACGCTAACTCTGGAGACCGCTCTACAATATGGTGAGAAACTTATAGTCATAATAATACTTGAAGCAATGGCTTACAGATATGTAGGCCCACCAGAAGGATCTTATTAAAGAGATGGTGCAGCGTGAGCTTGCAGAGTATGTGGAAGATCAGACGAAGGCATTGGCAGAGGAGCCAAAGTACTCAGGAAGAGAAGGTGACCCTCAAGTAGGACTTGGAGGCCGCCAATGATCGTATTAAGAGTCTGGGGCTGAAGAAGGAGGTAGACGAGTATGTTCTCGGTGAGTAGCTCGAGGAGTGGGAGGATGGTGTCGGCAAACTTGCAGGGCCATGTGGGGAAGCTGTAAGAACTTGGTGATTGTTAAAAAATAATTTGTTTGCTCAAAGACTGGTGGGTCACCACGGCCGCTACCCGTGCTTACTCTGCGCCTTATCCAAGATCTTCCCGAGCTGCGTTACCTCGGATACTTGGCCGACAAGGTCTTGTTCCAGCAGGATTTGAAAAGGATATCACCGCTGAGGATGGGGTCGAGGTTGCACTGTCGAGCTAAGGCATCCCCGTAAATGTATTGTTATAAGTATTTCTTAACATCCGTAGTGGCGATGTTGTAGCATGTAGAAAAACTGTTTGGATCACTGTAATTTGTGAACTATTATCTTTTGTTTGTTATGCGTTAATGTAAATAACCTTGGTTTGTCCTTGTTGGACTATATCTCTTGGTCGTTATTACGACCTATTCTGAAATATCAGTGGGATTTTGGAGTTCACATAAACTCTAAGCTAGTCCTCATTGGACTATTATATTGGTCATTATTAAAACCTAATCTAAAAATATCAGTTGGATTTTTGGGAGTTCCTACAAACTTAAGCTAGTCTTCATTGGACTGTGTATATGATCGTTATTACGACAAATCTAAAAATATCGGTGAGATTTTTGGAATTCCCAAAACTTTTTAGTAGTCCTCATTGGACTATGTAAATTGGTCATTTTTACGATCGAATATTCCAATATCAATGTGATTTTGGAGTTCCATAAATTTTTAAGTAGTCCACTTTGAGATGTTTAAGGAAGTTAAAAGATATTTTTTGGTTTGGGAGTAGATTAGTTGAGATGTTTGGCTTCTCATTGTGCATTAATGTGTATTGGTAATCAACATCGTTAATGTTATGTTTAATACTCTAATACACTATAAAAGATGTTACAGTCTTCACATCTTAGTATTATTTTGTTATCTATTTTGAAATTTCTTCAACTTGTTGTATCATGCAGAACCCGATCCCAAACTTGTTATGAAGCCCGTGTTACCGTATAGGTGAACTTCTAAACTCTCATGTATTTTAGTAGTTGGGGTTTGGCTAGGAAGCCCCTGGAGCATGCGTACGTGGACCCTATGGTTCTTTCAGAAAGGAACAAAAGGCGCACAAAAGCGCTGGTTTTAATACCAGGTGTTGCGTGACTAGATAAAGGCCTTTCCCAGCTGCTTGGTTGTCATGAGGACCTTGGTGCTGGAAGATGTGAAGGAAGAAGATGACGTAGGTGGGCGTAGATATGGTGGGGGGGGGGAGGAGAAACCGTGCCCTTGGTTTTTGTAATTTTTGTTTGGCTTGTTTGTTTGTTATACCCATTGTTCTAGAAATGAAATTTTTATTGGTATTTCTACACTAAGTTGTTAGCCTATATATGTTGAGCCTAAGGAAGTGTTCTAGGCCGAATGCTTAAAGCTAGTCCTCGTTGGACTAGTATATTGGTCATTATTACGACCTAATCTAAAAATATCGGTGGAATTTTTGGGAGTTCCACAAACTTTAAGTTAGTCTTTGTTGGACTGTGTATATTGATCGTATTAAGACCTAATCTAAAAATATATATGGTTTTTTGAGTTCCCACCAACTCTTTCACTAGTCTACGTTGGACTATTTATCATGGTCGTTATATGACCTAATGTTAAAATATAGATGGGTTTTTTAAGTTCCCACAACTCTTCACTAGTTCTCATTGGACTATTTATCATGGTCATTATTACGACCTACTGAGACAAGATTGGTACAGGGTGTACCTCGAGAAGGAGCTGGGTTGACTTAGTCAAGTTTTTTTGTTTGAAACTGATGGTACTGCCTTTGTGGAATCATATTTATTATGCATTGAATACCATCTCTTTTAAAGAGGGCTGGCCTGCCTTTCCCCACGGTATAAATTTCTTTTCTTTAACCTTATATTGTACCGCAAAGGACAATAAAGATGTAATCCCAATCCTGTGAAGAAGAGATAAAGGCGCTAATCGTACCTATTATGAACAAGTTGACCACGTTCCTCTTTGGGACTGGGGGTTTGGATGGTATACCTAAATTACGGTAGTCCCATGTTGGAAGTGATAATAGAAGGAGAAGAACACTCTCTAATAATTAGAATATGTATAGAAAGTTAGGGTTAAGGTAACAACCTTTACAAAAGGAAATAGAGTAAAGACAGGTAGAAAGAAATAAAAGCCCTTGGGCTATACTAGCTAACTCAAACACCCCCCGTCAAACTCTGATGGTATAGCAAATAAGATCGAGAGTTTGCTAAGGAAAAAATGGAAGTACTACACAGTCTGAGACTTCGTGAAGAAATCAGCCAGGTTCAACTGAGACTGAATATAAGGTAAAGATAAGGTCCCCTTATGTAAATAATGGCAAGTAAAGTGATAATAACTTTCAATGTGCTTTGCTCGCTCATAAAATACTGAATTATGAGTAATCTAGATGGTACTTTTATTATCACAATACATAGGGGTTGGAGAAGAGAGAAAAACTCCTAAGTCATCCAGAAGCCAGCAGAGCCAAAACTATCTCAATTTTAGTCACAACCATAACACGGTACTCAGCTCAGCAAAAAATAAGAAACAAAATCCTGCTTCTTACTCTGCCAAGATAAAAAAGAATTACCCAAAAAATACAAAGGCTTGTGGTCGATCGACGGTTAGTAGGATCTCCTACCCAATCATCATAGAATAAGCTTAAAGAATAATGATGAGGATGGAGGAATCATAAGGTTTGAAATAAAGTACTATGAATGTACCTTAGAATCTGAATAACAACAGCCCAATCCACAGTTCTAGAAGCCAAAACAAACTGACTGACAATATGAACAACATATGTAATATTAGGCCGAGTGATAGTCAAATATACAAGTCTACCAACAATGACTTGGTACAAAGTTGGATCTCCTAAAGGTACGCCATCAGAAGGAGTAAGACACACATGAAGCTTAAGAGGAGTTCACTAGTTCGAGTATCAGTAAGTCGTACTCTCTTAATAACATTATAACATATTAGAATAACACAATAAGTAGCCTTTAGGAGACGAGGCTACCTCAATACCCAAAAAATAATGAAGAGAACCTAGATCCTTCAACTCAAACTCACGATGTAGCTAATGTTTCAAAGTGGAGATGCCAATACTATCATCACCAGTCAAAATCATATCATCAACATATAATAACAAAAAATACTACCCGCTACTGTTGTATGCACAAACAAAGCATAATCATTGTCACTACTCCGAAAACCATACTGATGAAAACTTTTCAAACCAAGCACGAGGTATTTGTTTGAGATCATATAGAGCCTTATGAAGTTTGTAAACTTTACTAGCCAATGAGAAACTCCTGGAGGAGGAGTCATATACACTTCCTCAGTCAAATCACCATGCAAAAAGACATTCTTTACATCATCTGATATAACTCCAATTTTCGAGCAGACACAATTGTAATCAAGAGACGAACTATGGTCATCTTTGCAGTGGGAGCAAAAGTTTCTCATAATCAATCCTATACTCTTGTATGAAACCACGAGCAACAAGGCGGGCCTTGTATCGCTCAACTGATCCATCATATTTTTCCTTTATTTTGTAAATCCGATGACTACTAACAACATGCTTTCCCAAAGGTAACGACATCAAATCCCATGTCCCTGTTTGGTGTAAAGAAGATAGTTCCTCATCTATGGCCTGATGCCAAAGAGGATAAATATATACCTCTTTGTAAGAAGATGGCTAAGAATGTCATGAATAGTTACTAAAAAAGAAGCAAACTCAATAGAATAACAAGAGTTGAAAAAACCAAATTTATCAGGAGGAGGATGATCACGTACTGGATAATATCAAGGAGTGTTCCAACTTAAATTAGAGTCATTGGGGAATTCTCAAGAATTGGTAGTATAGCTAGCGTATCATATATATCAGAACTAGTATCATTAACAGGGAAATGATCAACATAGAGTAACTCTGATTCGTGAATTTCTCGTAATCAGGTAGGAATCAAATACAGAGGGATACGTTCCAAAAAGACTACGTGGCAGGAGACATAACATTTGACCAATGGGATCATAATATCTGTAACCTTTCTGAGTATCGCAGTAGTCGAGAAAAAACACACCTAATAGATCGACGAGAAATCTTGCTACGGCCGACATTGCGGCATATAACAAAGCATGTACAGCCAAAAACCTTCAAGGATAAATAATCTGAAGGTTTACTGAACAAACACTCATAAGGAATAATGCAAGAAGTCAGAATTGGAATCCTATTGATTAAATGAACAGCTATAAGGATAGCCTCACCCCAAAAGATACTAGGAACAAATGCATAAAGAAGCAGAGATCATGCAGTCTCTATTATATGATGATGTTTTCTTTCGACAATACCATTTTGCTGAGGAATTTCAGTACAAGAAGACTGGTAGATAGTCTTCTCTGAGGCAAGTAAATCTGTAAAATCTCCAAAGGTATACTCTCCTCCCAAGTCACCTCAAAAGCATTTGATAACAGTAGAAAATTGTGTTTGAACCAAAGCTTTAAATGCTTTGAAAATTGAAAGAAACTCATATCGTTATTTCATCAAAAATACCCAACAGTAACAAAAATAATCATCAACAAATGAAACATAATAATGAGACCTCCCTTTAGTTGGATGGGGAGCAAGGCCCTATATGTCAGAGTAAACTAGATCAAAGGTGCAAAAATGATAAACGTACTAACAGAAAAGAGTAAAGCATAAAATTTTCCGAGTTTATAACTAGAACACTATGAAATATCATGACAATAAACATTTCCTAAAATACCATTCGAAACTAAATACTTTAACCGAGATCCTGACATATACAATAAATAAAATATGTTAAACTTAGATCCTAAACGGAAAGAAGATAAATCAATTGAAGAACTAACTAAAGCAGTTTTAGCAGATGGCTAAAAACGTACAGGCCGCCATCTTGACGACCGGTCCCAATCAACCTCTGAGTATGGCAGTCCTGTACAAAATAATGATAATTAAATATGTAAACAAAATATCCAGAAAGACACAACTGACTAACAAAAATCAAACTTAAAGTGAGATGAGGAAGAAAATAAGCATTAGTAAGGGACAAGTATGGTGTGGAGATAGGTCCAACTCCAGCTAAGGGCGTAGATGATCCATTAGTTGTTATAACAATAATGATGGACGAAGGACGTGTAAGAGTTGAAAAGATAGATCGATAGCCAGTCGTATGATGTGTGGCACCAGAATCAAAAATCTAAGTTGTATGACAACTACTTGAAGGGCACCAGGTAAGGTAAAACTAGCATGTGGAATAATATTAGGACACTGAAATAAAAAATGTTATATCTGAATTACAATATTAGAAAAAGATGCATCATTGTATGGCAATGCTATAGACTGAGTTGGACGAGTGCGATGAGGTAAAGGCGTAGGTGGGTTATGTAGATTTTGTGATGGGGGTCTAAAGTAGTACTGTGGAGGTGCTCCTCTGTAGGACTAAGGCTAGGAAGAACCTCTGTACTGTTATGAGGGTGCTAACGGTGTTGACCCTCGCTACTGCTATAATGACCTCATTGGGTACTGATTCTTCCAATAGCCTTTTTGATGACAAAATGTACATTTATTACGAGATTGTATATAAGAAGCCAGAGACTGATGCATTGGCCGAACACTAAAACTGATTGAGTAGGTATAGTAAGAGCCCTCTTTCCTATCTGTATCTTCAAACGATCTTCCTCTACAAGAAGCTCACTAAATATAGAGTCAATACTATGAAGAGGATCTCTATAAAGAATTAAACCCGAAGAGACACAAAATCATCACATAATGCAACTAGAAACTCCACTAATCGTTGTTGCTTTCTATATTTGATCCGATCAGTGCAAGAAATAAGTTCAGATGGCTTAGTCAAGGCTAGTTGATCCTATGAACTAGTCATCACATTATAAAACTCTTGAACACTACGATTATTTTGTCAAACCCCTCTAACGTCAACTTCCAACTGATATTGCCAAGTAAAATTTGATTTAGTAAATAACTACTTCAAGTGATCCCACCTCTCATTCGCTGTTTAAAATTGGTTAACTGAATACCAATTGAGATTTTAACCGAATTGCCGATCCACGTAATGATCTTTGAGTTATTCATTTGCCATTTTTTAAAATCAGCTGCATATGTCAATTTTTCAGGATCCGATGACTTTGCAGTTGTTCCATCAACATAATCCCATAACACTCAACCTATCATGAAGTGGGTCATTGTATTTGCCTAATATCCTTAATTAGGTCCCGTCAATTTAAAATCAATCCTTGGAAATCAAATTTTTCATCAGTCATCATTAATAATAAATAAAAATTCAGCTACAAGAATTTAATCTCACAAAGCTACATAAGCAGATTATAGCAACTCAAACTAAAAAATACCAAAAAGTAATCCAATTACTATCTGCAACCCCAGAAAATAATCACAATCACAAACTTAACAAACACAACTTGAAATCTTATCTGCAAAAACTTAATACCAACAATACAAATCAACGTAACAATTCGCAATCACCAAGCTTCAATAAACCTACAGTAAATTGGGCAACAAAATTGCATACACACAAACCAACTGTCACCCAATGCAATCGCAGCACAATCCCAATTGCAAGCCCCAGTAATATAATTAATAGTTATCACTAAAATAAGTACAAACACTAACACTGGGTATAAACCCATGCACCACCTGCAGAAAGTCCAAGTTCATCAGCTCAACCTATAACATCAAACACAAATCAGTAATCTAATTACTATCTGCAAACCCCCAATAAACACCGATACCCAATAAGCACAATCTACCAAGTTAGAATTCAGCAACACCCACAAACATTTGCAAACAACACCAAACCAAAAACCCATAGTTGTAATTTCCATGATTAAACGAGGCAATGATATTAAACCCTAGAATTGGATGATGAAACGAGCAAATATATCAATAAGAAGCTTACCGTGATCAGAATTGGAGAAAACGAGAGTGATTGATGAAATTTATGTACCTTAGAGTAAACCCTCATCGAGATAATCCATAAAATTAAAGTACCAAACTCTGGAAATTAAAATCCAAATGCAACAAAAAGAAGAATCAAGCACAAACCCTCTTTCAATCGATCAATGCGTATCGAGAAAAAAATCTTGCTCTTGATACCATGATAATATAAGGAGAAGAACACTCTCTAATAATTAGAATATGTGTTGGAAGTTAGGGTTAAGGCAACAACTTTACAAAAGAGAAAAGAGTAATGGCATGTAAAAGGCATAAAGGATCTTGGGCTATATAGGCTAACTCTCACAAGAAGCTCTCCATGAATGTGACCGAGAGGAGGCGTTGGAAGGGTGGAGCCTGTATGTTTTATTTCGCGATATCATGTTGGACTCCATCTTCAGTAGTTTTGAGCTGCAAACGATGGCATTGGAGAGGCTGGGGCTGTTCGAGGAGTATACCACGATAAGGACTACCAGGTACTTGAGAAGAAATGTAGGTGTCCTGGGTATCTTGCCTAAATTATCTTGTAATAGTGTTGAATTTGATTTTATGAATAAAAACTTTGGCTCTGAGGTTTATGGTTTATTGATTTTTGGCCCTCGTACAATACTGTCGTAGTAGTTATCTAGATGATCCTGTAATATTATAGCTCTCAAAATTAAATTTAGTAGTTCGGAGGACGTTTTATTTTAAAAATGCCCCCAGTATAGGGGAGGTCATTTTTACTTCAAAAAATGACTTTAACATTCGGGAGGTCATTTTACTTTAAAAATTCCCCCAGTCTAGGGGAGGTCACTTTTACGTTAAAAAATGACTTCAGCATTTGGGAGGACATTTTACTTTAAAAATACCCCCAGTATAGGGAATGACATTTTACTTTAAAAAATGACTTCAACATTCAGGAGGTCATTTTACTTCAAAAATGCTTCAGTTTAGGGGAGGTTGTTTTTACATTAAAAAAATGACATCAGCATTTGAGAGGATATTTTACTTTAAAAATTCCCCCAGTATAGGGGATGTCGTTTTTACTTTAAAAAATGACTCAAGTATTTAGGAGGATGTTTTATTTCAAAAAATGCCCTCAATATAGGGGAGGTCATTTTACTTTAAAAAATAACTCAAGTATTTGGGAGGACGCTTTATTTCAAAAAAAATCCCCAGTATTCAATTAGTGTTAACTCAAGCAAAGCTAATATTGAAACTTTTCTTAATTAATTTATACAAGCGGGGTACGCTACTGATTCTATTTTCGGAGATTTGTGTCATTCCAGGGAGATTTGAAATCTTTCTCGCCACTATTTATTAGGTAGTAGGCATTTCCATCAACGACCCATGAGATGAGGCACGGTCCTTCCCAGCTTGGTTGGAGTTTACCTTTATTTTGGTTATGAGCAATGGGAAAGATCTTTTTTAGCACATATTCCCCCTCTTAGAACTCTCATGGGCGAACTCGTTTATTAAAGCTTTATTTTAATGCCTCCTAGTACCAGAACATTCAGGATGAGGCCTCTTCTCTTGTTTCGTTGATAAAATTGAGGTTTTCTGTGAGGAGTCGATCGTTGACTTTACTATGGACAACCAAAGATCTTGTTGTATGGGCTACGACCGTAGTGGGAAATACTACCATGAACCTGTAGGCAAGCATAAATTGAGTGAAATCCATTGACTTTCGGGGAGTTGTTCGGTGAGACCATAAAACATAGGGTAGTTCGTCGACTCATCAACCATTGGCTGCGTCCAACCTCTTGTTGATACCATCAATTATTATTTTATTAGTCTCCTCAACCTGTCGGTTCCCTTCGGGGTACCTTGGGCTTGATGATAATATTTTAATTTTGTAGGGTTATACGAACTCGGTGACCTTACTGCCTATGACCTGAGTCCCGTTATCTATCATTGGGACCGCTGGGACGCCAAACCTTCTGATGATGTATTTCTACAATAAGATAATTACCTCTTCTCCTCTTATACGGGCGAGTAGTATTACTTTGACCTACTTGGTAAAGTAGTAGATAGTGACTAACAACCATTTATGTCTCCCACTTGCCATTAGGAGCACTCCGACTATGTCTAGTTCCCATTTAACAAATGCACATGGGCTTAAGACTTTATGGAGGTCCACAGTTGGTGTGTAGATGAGATGACCATGGAACAAAAATTTGTCGCACTTCCTGGCATATACTATGAAGTTTTGTCTCATCATTGGCCAATAAAGCCCCTGTGTTCGTGCTTGTTCAGTCATGGACCTACCCGCGGTATGTGCCTGCATACTCCCTCATAAATTTTTGGACGACCGTTGTAACACATTCTCCTGCAATACATGTGACGTGTGGGGCGTATAGGCTAATTTGGTAAATCTTACTATTTATTAGCGCATATTTTCTTACTTTGTTATAGATACGTTTGGCGGCTAACCTGTACGTTGGGGAGGATGTGGAGTTCACCCAAGAAATCAATAAGTGGTCATCGCCAGTTAACTTGCCCGTTTATGGTTCCACTATCAGTTTACATTACTTCAGCCGTGTGTTCGAGTATGTTTGGCTGGTCGAGGACATCGAGTTGGTTAACTATTAGTCCGTCGCCGATGATTCTAGCTAAATAAGCGAGGGCGTCAGAATACCTATTCTCACCTCGGTGAATGTGTTTGAGGTTAACCTTTTTGAAAATTTTAATTCTCTGCTTCAATATATCTATGTATTTGACCATCTTTCCATTGGCATGGAACACCCCGTTATACTGGTTAACAACTAGATGTGAGTGAGTAAAGATGGAAATTTTTCTTCCCCACCCGACGCCAACGCTGAATCTACTCCACACAACAGGGCTTTGTATTCTACTTCATTATTACTTAGTATGAAGTTGACTCGTATGGCCTTATTTATCTTATCATAACTTGGAGTGACTAAGACGACCCCGAGGCCTGAACTGCCTGTATTAACTGGTTCGTTCGTGTATAGTTGCCACCCTTTATATATGGTACATCAATGTCACCGGAGGAGCGACTTGGTCGTTATCTTCCTCATTGATCCAATTCTCATCGTTAATGGGGAGGTCGGCCAAGATATCTGCCATGACCTATCCTTTAATGGCAACCCGTGGCTCGAATTGAATGTCAAACTCTCCAAGGGTGATTGCCAATTTATTATTCGACAATCCTTATCTTTCTTTGCAAAGACCTCCCACAATGGTTGAGTCATTATCACCTTGATTTTATGGGCTTAGAAGTATGGTCTTAGTTTTTGTGAGGCGTATACCAAGGCGAGCACTTGTTTTTCAATGGTAGAATACTACAATTCTACCCCAAAGAGGGTCTTACTGACGAAGTACACTAGCTTCTTGGTTTTAATGTCTATTCTCACAAAAACCGTGTTAATTAATTCTTCTGTGTTGCCCAAGTACAAGCCCACGAGCTCGTATTCCTTTGGTATCCTGAGGATTGGGGGTTGGGATAAGTATCATAACATGTCCTGGAAAGCTGCCTCACATTCATTATTCCATTGGCATTTCTTATTCTCCCTAATATATTGAAACAATATTTGGCATTTATATGAGGCTTTATAAATGAAGCGTCCGAGCGCAACAAATTTACCTACGAGCCTTTGAACTTGCTTCAGCGTTCGAGGTGATGGCGCATACATGCTAAAATTTGTATCTGGTTGGGGTCAACCTCTATCCTCCGTTGAGTAACTAAGTGCCCCAGGAACTTCCCTAAAGAGATGCCAAAGCTATACATCTCAGGGCTAGGTTGCTTTCTGTAATGTATTAGCTTAGTGAACACGGTCTCGAGGTCGGCTAGATGGTCGCTATGTAACTTGCTTTGACGAGCATGTCATCAATATTGACTTCCCCTATTTTACCCAACTGCTCTTCAATCATCATCGTGACCAGTCTTTGGTATGTGGATCTTACATTTTCCAAGCCGAAGGGCATCACAGTATAACAATACAAGCTCTATTATGTGGTAAAGGAAGTACATTTTGGTCCTCGATAACCAGAGGTATTTTGTTATACCCTGAGTAACCATCCATAAATATATTTGTTCATGGCCAGCTGTGGAGTCACTTGTCTTGTTACGAGGGGCATGAGATCAGACAATTTTTGTTTAAATCAGTAAAATCAATACAGACTCATGCTCTGCCATTCTTCTTGAGAACTGCTACCACGTTTGCTACCCATCGGGGATAATCCATGGGTCTGATAAATCCTGCATTGAGTAATTTTTGGATCTCGACATTTATTTATGCTTGAAGTCTTGGGGCTGTTCGCTGAGGCTTTTGTTTAACAGGTGTTGCTTTGGCTTTAATATGCAAGCGGTGGTAGGCAAAGTTAAGGTTGATGCCCAACTTTTCCTTGAACAACCGGGCAAATACATCCTTATATTATTGGAGAAGGGTGATAAGGTCTTATTGTTCTTCTCTTGTCAAAAGTGAGCTAATATACGTAGTTCTCGTAGAGCCATTGAGGTTAATCTTATCGATCAATTTTATAAGAGGCGGTGTTCATTCTCTGCTAAACATATTTATAATTACATCATTTTGGTTAGAGAAAAGTTATGTATCGACTTCCATATTGCTTGGGTAGGAAGAAATGGGGGACGAGTCCACCACCATGGGCTCGTTCCCTATTCGCTGCTATTCCCCGATTTTTAAACTTTTTTCCTTTCTTTCTTGAATTTTAAGGGAAGCCAAGTTTTTTAGAGAGTTGGCATAACCAATACGAGCAGCGAATTAGTAGCTTCATATTTAGTATGTTTCAAACTTTATTAGGAAATATATTACATAATGGTAGGAAGATGGTACTGCCTTCATTGCATGGATCTACTCCCATCTGAGGATGCCGTTAAAGTAGACTGAGAGGCCATTTATGATGACGAAGGTTGCAGACATCACGACGGGTCTGACTTATACATGAGTAACGAACTCCCCGATGGCTCACTCAATAGACCCGTTGAAGCCCAATATCTCAGTCTTAGAGGGTATCATACAGCCTTACATGTTCATATTTTAAGAGTATTATGATAGAGGATTATGCGCTTGACCAAGACTCTCTCGATCATTATCCAAATAACAAGGCATCATCATGAGAATGGGATACTGCCGCATGTCTATAATGGCTAGTTTTTGGTCAGTAAACTTTGCCAATACTTAAGTAAAGAGACTACGACTTAGCTACAAATCAAGGACTAGAAGACAGTAGATTTTATGTGGAAACTCAGTAAAACCTAAGAAAAACCACGACCTCGAGGAGGATTTAATGATGTGAATCTACTATGTGATAATCTATTACACTTACAGAGAGATTGAGTAGAATGGTACAATGAAAATTATAAAGATACCAGAGAGAGATCATTAACATATGTTCTGCCTACATTTATAGATGGATACAGGCAGTTACAAATATATATCCTAACCTTATGGGAGGTGGGCGAACATCACGAATAATGTGCAATGGTTATATTTGACCAAGTGTAATAAATACTGTGGAGGGTCGAGATCTACGGTATATAGACTTGACATCTTCTCGGCTGATCGAATATCTCTAACGTGGCTCTAATAGTTGGTTCTTATCAAATATGGGGAATATGCAACATCAATCGCCCCATTCTTGATACAATTACTTGTTGTTGTGTCAAGAAGAACATTCTAAAACTTGTAATGTTGAATCTTGTTTTAGAAAAGATGCTGGGGAATAAAATCTTGTGATTTGCTGCGCGAAATGTATTGCAAGTATATTTTATTGGTGTTGTATACCTTTGAGAGCTTCTTCTATAAATAACTATCTTTGTGCAATAAAAAGTATAGAGGTTTACTGTGATGGTGAGAACTCGTGTACGTTATCAGCAAGATGTAGTAGAAGGTCATCTGGCCATTAAGGTGGTTGAAGTAGAGGAACGATACTTTGGGTATTTATCTCTTGCTGATGTGTTGCCTCCTCGAGGCCCTTAGGCATTGTAGGTATGTCACCAGGGCAGATAGAAGTAAAAGCTGATC
The DNA here is from genome assembly GCA_014058105.1 of Kingdonia uniflora. Lineage (NCBI taxonomy): Eukaryota > Viridiplantae > Streptophyta > Magnoliopsida > Ranunculales > Circaeasteraceae > Kingdonia > Kingdonia uniflora. The sequence goes on along the minus strand of JACGCM010000052.1, from coordinate 11,128 downwards.
GCTGGTTCTGGTATGGTATTTTTGCTAATGAAGTACTTGAGATCACCATCATCATGCTATCCTAGGGTACACACAGAGGATGAGATTGGGAAAGAAGATATTCTGGTTATTGGAGGAGTGTTGATTCTATGTGGACAAGTAAATCATGTGCCTTGTTTCAACTGTAATTACATGTGACCAAGTGATGTATTGATCTCGATGGTAATAAGATAAGTTTTTAATTGTTATGGTATCGATGTATGATTTAGGAATGAGATTTTATTGTCAAATATTTTTGAAATTTTGAAATTTAAAATTTGGTTACAACTGTCCTATTAAAATAGAAAGTAGATAAAAAGGAATATATGGTATAGTCTTACAAAAACACAATAGCTATGTGTAGGTGATGTATTAATTTATAAAGAACTGGATGTGTAGTCTCTTTTTATGAGTTAAAGAACTGTATTGGTAAAGATGGATAGGATAGAGGTGGTTGGGATGTATTTAGATGGTTTAGAGCAATAGTGTAATAGTTTATTGTCCGTTAGGAGGTAAAGGGTACAGGAGTTCGAGAAGAGACGTGTTAGGCGATATGCCAGACGGTTAACCAAAGGGTCTCTAAGAGGTGTGTCGAACTGTCACGTGGAGCCTATAAATACCCAACTGCCTGGTGACTATTCATTCTCCATTTTGTCAAAAAGTTTTTAAACCGATTCTATGTGTTCTTATGTTGTTAACTCATCCATCATTGGTACTGAAGAGATTGTTGTGCTCATTGAGAGGGCTAAATTTGTAAAGAAAAGAGATTGTGAAGCAGCACGCCATCAAGGTATGTCCAATTTTTTCCATATCTTGAATCTATGTTATTATGTGATTTTATTTCGATTGATTGAAACCCAATGTAGGTACTATTGGTATGTATGTGGTGTATGAGTTAATTTGAATAAGAATTAGTATTGGTCAAGAAATTGATGAAAATCTATTTCAGGATTTTTTGGTATTTTCTGCGTGCTGAAGATGAAATGGATTGGGTGTGAGGAGGTGTTCGTGGATACACAGATTTGATTTGAGTACATGGTTTTGGTTTAGTGGTGTGTAAGGTGGAGAGAGAAGTTATTTTAGTCACCATAGGTGTTACAATGGGAGTTTTGGGAGTTATTGAGGTGAAAAGGGAATTTTTAGAGACGTAGGCAATTGGGAAAATCTTATTGCTTGATTTTATGGTGTTTGTGGCCGGATTCCATGCCGGAGATAGCGTAAAATCAAAATTTTATTGTACTGGCTTTTTTGGCAGGAAACTGGGCGCCATGTGTAGTTTCTTCGATAAGCTTTGCAGATAGCCATGCTCAATAACTTTGAGACAATTGATAAATAACTGAAAAATTGGTCGAAGAAAGCAAATGTCGATATTTAAACTTAGAAAAAATTGATTTTGTTACTTTAGTCGAGAACTAGATAATAACAGATATAATGGTTTGTTGGAGAACAATCTTTGACAACAATTGTAGTATAGTAACTAACTTGTGCTGATTGTGATAATAACTCAAAGTACGATGAGTGCAGAAATATTGATATATAACTAACTTAAAAAAGGAATGATATGATTTTCAGGTTTTAAATGGCTGAACCAATTCAAAATTATAATTTTCCTGAAGCAGCTGTAGAAGGAAGTATGTTTAGCATAGTCGACATAGAGCCAATAATTATCAATATTACTACCTATGTGCAAGAGTTTAGTTGGAAATATAGGGTTGGGAATAATAGTGCAGACATCACCGAGGATAATCGCTCTAGGGTACAGACTGGGGCTATAGTATATTCTGACGAGGAGAGGACAAAGACAGATATCGAGCACGAACCTCTGACAAGTGGTCTAGGTGAATACACTAGAGGGGGTAGGGTAGGAGAAGGGTCATATTTAGATGTAGATGATAAGTGTTACGGGGATGGTGAGGAGAACAATAAAATTTTGAATTTCAAACAAAAGTATGGGATTCCCGAAGATATAAGGTTGGAGGAGTATTTGGGGGAGATGGACGATCAAGAAATTCATATGGAGGGTATTCTAGTTTATCAAGAACAGATAAAGAATAGTTTGAAGTTGCCCCTTTGAGCTGACCAGAAGAAATTCTTAAATTTCTATGATGTGGTTCCTGGGAAGTTTAACCCTAAAGTGTATGATATGTTTCAGGTGGTGGCAGTGCTAAATGCTCGACTAAAGGATAGGGGAGACCAGTTGATATCTGTTGATGACTTGTGTATGTATTATAAATGCTCGACTAAAGGAGAGGAGAGACCAGTTGATATTTGTGATGACTTGTGTGTGTATTATATACTGAAACAGAATCCTAGTAAGGTTGGTAATAGGCTAACCAGATTTCTCAAGAGGCTTTTGCTATATCATTTGGTCCCGACAGGGGGGCAATAATGTGTTGATCGACTACTCATGTTGGGGAACTATAAGCTCGATCCCAAAGACCCTGGGGAACCTCTGAAGTGGATTTTTTTGTTACTTAGGTTAGTAGTATATATGTGTATATTTGAAGTTATGTTTTTTTTTGTCAAACTTTTATTCTTTGATGATGTGCTAACTGATTGTATATGTTCGTGCAGCTGCAAAGGAGGTGGATAAAAGCTCTAAAGTGAAAGATAAGTTATATAATTAAAGAACTAATTACTTTAGGCGAATCAATTTCTTGTCGAAGTTTAAGAGATGGTGGAAGGATTATTCAGGGATGCTGGTTTTAAGGGATTTTGAACAATAGGATCAAAAGTTTTGGTCATCGATGGTAAAATGTCAACAAAGAATAAAAGAGCTGGTATTGTCAGTCTTTCCCTCGAGAACCCTGCTCTTAGTGGGTATACCACTGACTCTGCTACTACAGAGAATAAGGCTCTATTGAGTAGGATTTTCAAGAAAAGTAGGCAAAGAAAGAGAGGTGCTCCTCTTCCCCTACCCCTGTTCAACCTTCGAAGAGGTTGACTCGACAAACTTCGGTCGAGAAGAGGAGTGAAGAAGTTGCAGGGTTGGGGATGGAAAGTGCCCCAGAGAATCCACCTGCTAAGGTGATTAAGGTGCTTCAGCAAAAAGCTGATAATGCCAAGAAGAACTCTCCTTCCACTCTCAAGTCTAAGCATGCTGGGAGTTAGATAAACTTTGAAGAAGAGATCCAACAAACAATCGAGTGTTTTGCTGTTAGGACAAAGTCCATGAAGTAGGACTTCGACAACTGCTTGGCTGGGGCAAAGAGCGTCTCGACCTTCTTCATCGAAGGTCAACCCATGATGAACCAGGTAAGGAACCTAAATACATTATATTATTTAACATAGTTAGTTTCCTCTTTGAAATTTTATATTATAACTATAATACTGATCAAGAAACTTCTTCTCGATGGTATGCTCCTATTGTTGGGTGAGCAGAGTTTAGCTAATGAACTCCTTGTTAAAAAAATATCAAGAAAGAGCTGGTAACTAAGAAGGAGGAGCTGGAGGAGAAGTTGGAGAGGTTGAGGCTTGGTGCGGTGAAGTTGAAGGAGGCTGCCATTCGCGATGCAAAAAAGATATGCGAGGGGGAGAAAAAAAAGGAGATCAAAAAACTAAGGGCTGATCTAGTGAATGAGAGGGAGGAAGCCCTAACCCTTCAGAATTAAAACTTTGAAGACAACGTTTGAGAACAAGCGATGCGAAGGTCGATGGAGGCGGAGAAAACGAACGTTCTTGCCCAGGCTGCAGTAGAGTCAAATCTTGTTGTGATCTACTCTCTGAAGCATATGAAGGCCAACATTACTGGCCAATTCGATGTCATGTAGGAGAGAAAATATTTCTACAAGGGTCTGGCTGTAGCTGTTGGGTTACAGTTTGCCGACTCTGATGCTGAAGAAAATGAAGTTGAGTCTCCAACAACTACGCCTGCCTTGCCCGATGGTATAGTCCAAGAGGATATTCTCGATAATTTGAAACCTGGTCTGCAGTTAAGAACTCTACTCCTATCATTTCCCCAGAGAAGTAAATAATTTGAAATATAGTACATTTTTGGTAAATTAAAAGGAATTTTTGCACAAGTGGCCGATGGGATCTGATAACTCTTCCTAGTTTTTTGAATGAATTTGGTGAACAGTTTTAATTTTAGAAATAGTATATTTGAATTGTCGATAACTAATAGATAGGTATTTGACCATAATGAATATGATGTTGGATATGTTTAATTATTTAATTAGAGATGATGGATAGAATGAAGTATGATATATGATTTGTTAGATATTTTAAAATTTTCCCCTTGAAGGGATATTTGAGTGGACTGATAGGACAGTCATGTTATGGATTGGTCGAGTATAGGAATGATTGCCAAATATATTTCGTTTATGGGATATTTGGTTTTAATAAGATAGTCATGTCATGGCTTATTGATTTAGTAATGATGTTCAGATATATTTCCCTTTAATGGGATATCTGTTGTCGAAAAGATAAGACTTAGTTTTGATAATTACTTGTTAAGTTTTTCCAAAAGAAGAAGTAAAATAGATAATTTATTAATGTAAAAGAAAGTTTTTTTATTGAAGAAAAAATAAATAGATTACAACTTCAATCTATGTAACATCTTCAAATTGGCTGTATTCCATGGGAATTCGAGTCAGAATTCATCTTCAGTCATTAACCAGTATGTGCCACTATCGGTTTTATCACTAACAATGTAAGGCCTTCCCAATTTTTTGATAATTTTCCTGAGTTTTTTGGTCTAGTATTGTCTTGAATTCGTCAAAGTACAAGATTACCGATGTTGAATGTGCGATTCCTCACTTTTTTGTTGTATGCTTTTCTTAGAGTGTTGTGGTATCACATCAAGTTTATAATGGCATGATCCCAAGTTTTTTCAATCTAATTAAGATTACACAGGAGTCCAAGTTCATTCTCTTCATCTATAACTTTTCTTCTAGTACTAGGGAGGTCGAGATCTGAAGGAATGACAGCTTAGTACTAATGGCCATCATAAATGGTGCGCAACCTGTGGATATTTGAGATGTTGTCCTATATGTCCATAAAATACTTAGTAGCTCTTCGACCCATCTGCCTTTCTTTTTGTCGAGGCATTTTTGTAATCCTGACTTGAAGTTCTTATTTATGGCCTCGGCTTGGCCATTTCCTTGTGGATAATATGGTGTCAAAGTAGTCAACTGGATTTTGCATTTGTGAAAGAATTTAAGGACTTTGCTACTGTTAAACTGCTTGCCATTATCTATCTTATCATTTGTGGACAGCCAAATCTGGTGATGATATGTTCCAATAAAAAATTGATTACTTCATTTTTGTTAGTGTGACAAATGGAATAGCCTCGACCCATTTGGTGAAGTAATATGTGGCTACAAGGACAAATTTTATATTTCATGATGCGGGTGAGGGGGAGGGGAATGGACCGATGATGTCGATTGCCCACTATTTAAATGGTCAGAGGAGATTATTGACATGTAAGTCGAGGAGTAAACTTTTAATGTTTTGAGCGTAGATTGACATTTGTAGCATTTTGTAACAAAATCTTCAGTATTGTCTCATCTTCGACCAGTACAAACCTTGTGTGAATGCTCTTTGCGCGAGTGATCGACCTGAGATGTGTGCTGCATAAATTACTTTGTGAAATTCCTAAATTTTGACTTGTACTTGTTTCTAAAAGATACATTCGATCAGTAGGAGTCCACCGATAATTTGTTATAGTACTCCTCCTTGGACTTTGAATCTTGGACATTTTGCAAGCAGGGATCGAGTTTCGTCCTTATTTTTGGGGAGGGTATTAGAATTGAAGTATGTGAGAAATAGTTTTCTCCAATCTTTAAGATCTTCAGCTTCAGCAACTTGGATTTGCATGACATAGTTTGTTTCAAGGCTGGAATGCTTGATTACTTCGATGTTTAATATTCTTTTCTCACTGCTTTCGAGCATTGCGGTAATGTATGCTAGTGTATCAGCATGGTGGTATTCAGCTCTTGGCAAATACAAAATTATGGCTTAATTAAACTTCTTCATTATTACATCGACCAACGTAGCGTAGTTAACAATATTTTGAATATTTTGTTATAATGGTTGGCTACTAGTAATAAGTCCACGTAAACATCTATTTCTTATGCTCCATGTGCCAATACGAGGTCTAGGCCATGTAAGATTGTTTTATACTCCTTTTTATTGTATATTGCATAGAAATTGAGTAGGATAGCTTTTTTCAATTCTGTGATTGGATGGTGTTACAAGAACGATGTTAATCCCTAATCATCTTGGTCCTACAGATTTGTCCATAAGAGTCACCATCTTGTACTTTTGAACCATGCATCTAGTTTTGTAATTGAGTCATCAACTAGCTCCTCCCATTAGGGATCTTCCACAGGAAAATTTCCAAGAAGTCGGCTACTTTTTGTCATTTAATCGATATTTGTGGCTCGAAAGAGATGTTGTATACACCTCAGAAGATGGACCATTATTGAACCCTTTTGGACTTCTCTTTTTTGAAAGCACTAGTTTGAGGAGGAATTTGGTGATGACCTTGACGGGTGTGCTTCAAAATAAGGTCAAAGTTTTTAGGAACTGTATACCAAGGCTAGCAACTATTTCTCAGTTTTGTGTACTTTTTATCAGCAAGCATGAGAGTTTTACTAATGAAGTAGATTGGTTTTTCTACTTCGTTGTCTTCTCGAATGAGGACATAACTGATTGAGTCTTCTATTGTCGATAAATATATTGTTAATACTTCACCATCAATAGGAGTATTTATTATAGGAGGACGCCCCAAGTATTTCTTGAGATCTTGAAAAATTAATTTGTATTCTAGGGTTTAGATGATTTCCTTGGGTAGTTTCTTTGCCATTGGTGCTAGGTTTCTACGAAGAATGAGGTAAAGAAGTTTATATCGATCAGATAACTTTGAGATGACCTGTGAAGAGCGGCATCCTTCCCAGCGTGCTTTTGGACATCTTTTTTTGTTCGTGGTGATGGCATGACACTGAGTACTTTAATTTGTTCTTGATATATTTTTATTCCTCTTTTGCTTACCAATTTCCCCATGAACTTAACAGATGCAACTCCAAATTGGCATTTCTCTGGGTTTAACTCCATGCGGTATGTACGAAGGATGTCAAAGATTATTTGAAGATTATTGCAATGATCTTCTCATTTCAGGCTTTTGCAGATCATATCGCAAGTGATTTTTGGCCTAAGTGATTTTTAAACATTTTTGTCACAAGCCGTTGATACGTTGCTTCTACATTTTTTAATCCAAAGGGCATGACGGTATAATGGTGAAGGCTCATTTCTATAACGAATATCATCTTCTCTTGATCTTCTTTGGCAAGTAGAACCTGATTATATCCGAAAGCTGCATCCATCATCAAAAGAAGTTTATGTCTTGTTATAGAGTCGAGAAGGTGAGAAATTAAAGGAAGGGGGAAGTTATCTTTCGGTATAAATTTACTTGATTTGGTAAAGTCCACGCAAACCCTAATTTTCCCGTTCTTCTTTGGAACAACTGCTATGTTTGAAACCCACTTGGGATATTTTGCTTCTCGAATGAATCCCACTCGAAGTAGTTTATCGATTACTTCATTACTGCCTCATGGAGCCTGGGGGCTAGGTTATAACAATTTTGTACTGCAACCTTACTATCTGGTACGAGCTTTAACCAATGGCATGCAATAGAAGGATCAATTCTTGGCATTTCCTGAAAAGACCATGCGAAGATATTAACATTCTTCTTTAAAAGATGCATGAGGGTTTCTCTTTCGTCTAGTGAGAGTTTGGAGCCAATAAAAATATTTATCCCAGGATTATCAAGTTCTACGGATTCAACTGTTTCAGTGTCATGCTGCTCGAATGTTGGGGGGGGGGCCTTTCGGTAATTCTTATGGTTTCAAAAGTTTCGATGCATGACAATTTATGGTGGTATTTTCACGCATCCATGTTGCAGCCCAACTTCCTTTGATTTTATAAACTCCATGATCAGTCGGGAAGCACAAAGCCAGATGATATGTCGAATGTACCGATTTGATTGAGTGAAGCCACTTCTTACCAAGATTCCCATATATTTTGATTCGGCATCAATGACAATGAACTTGACAAAGGTTGTTTTTGAACCTGCCTGAACAGGCAATGTGATTTTTCCTAAAGTGATTCATTTGAACCATTTAATCATGTGATAGTTATGGTCGAAGCTTTGACAGAATCATTAAGGCCTAAGACGTCAACTTCCTTTTTGAATAGTACGTCTGTTGCTCTTACTGTGTCTACTAAGATCGTGTGTAAGTAGTCCTAACCTACTTTGAGCATTATCACCAATAGATCATCGTGAGGGTATTTCGCATAACTGGTATCACAATCCTCGAAAGAAATATGATATGGGCGCTTTACTGAAGCTAAAGCTGGGTTGAAGTTTGGCAGATTTCTCAGAAGAATTCATCTTACAGCGAGATGTTATTTTGACATCCTTCTTTCGTTTCTTGCCTTTCTCGGTCTCGATCATGTACAGATGGTGAGCTTGACCTTGTCCCTGTCCTTGTTTGCCCCCCCCCCCCTCCTTTTTATTTTTTCTTTGAGAAATTTTTGGACATCGATTACATATTCATGAAGCCTTCCTGCCAAAATAATACAGATAAAACACGTATGAGAGAATAACAGCTATCAGCCTCATGACTATGGACATTGTGATAGTGGCAGAAAGGTTTATTTGGAACGTCAAGAATTATTATGCATCCTAAAAGAATTCGTCTCCCTTTAGGATGGGTAAGATTGTTGATAGGGTAGTTGTCATTTGCGGTAGAACTGGGATCGGTCTATCTTTTTCCCCGTCTTTTCCTTTGATGTCTTCATTAGATCTCTCGCGTTGTTTGGTGATAGCATTATTTGTTGGCTTAAAGTGTGTTGGTGAAGGGCATTATTAGAATAAATAATATAAGAGTTTTTCATCTTATCCTTCTTTGGTCGCTCGAGCTCGATGCAGTTATTAACGACATCAAGCATTTTTGTAACTATTTTTGGCTTGTAAAGCGCAAGTTCTTCTCGAACTTTAGAGTTTATATGGAGTGTTAATGTAATGCTGGTACAACAATTTTTGGATCTGAATTCCCGATCTTCCTTGTTTCTTGAAGGAAACGCTTGTAAAAGTTTGCAAGGGTTTCCTTTACACCTTATTCAAAACATAATAGAAAATCAATTATTATCTCACCTTCTTAGCATGTTCATTATTTGATTCAAATAGTTGCTGTAATTAGGCAAAGCTAGCTATCGATCCTTCGGAATGGTATGAAACCATCTGAGTGATTCTTCTTTGAGGCTCATGTTAAAAAATTGTATAATATGTGATCAAACTCGGTGAGGCCTGCATATTAATGAAACTTCAGCATGTGGAAGTTGTCAGGAATAGGCATATTCTCAAGGTGTGAGGGGAAATAGGATTTATCTTAACCTTGTTTAAAGCGGATCTTCGACTTGGGTTGTTAAATGAATAGCTTGAATTCGATTGTTCAGGTCATCCAAAGTAACAAATTGAGAGAAAATATTTGGTGCTACTGCAACTTGAGGATCGAAATCTCATTATCTTTCAGGGTCTAGCCATTCTCTGACCTGTCACCTCAGAAGAGGTTGTGGGGTTTGATAGCGAGTGTGTTGACTCTTCTGAATGGTCGATGTTGATGATGTGAGTATAAAATATCATAATACTATGTATAGGTTCCTTGATCGAGTTCTTGAGGTTTGGTTTCGTTCTTCCCTTAGTATATTTTCCTTTTGGAAGCTCTTGATCGGTGATCACTTCGGGTGGGAGGGGTGATCCTTTTCGAGTAGTAAAGTGATCATGTTTTCTTCACAAACTTTCCATTTCTTTTTTGATGAGTTTGGCTCTGCAATTCCAGAGCCTTCCACCTTCCGTCTCTCTCAACTTGGAAGTCTTGAGCGTGAATTCTCTGATCTTCGATCCTCTAGACCCTTTTAGATTCCATCTATTTTTTAAGCTCGACAATAGCATTGTGTAATTTGATAGTTTTTGTTAAGTTGGTTACTGGAATGTCCTCATTATTCCTCTGGGTACTAAGGCACTTCTGAGGTTAATGTTTGTCATGGCAATAACTATTCTGGTTAAGGGTTGGTAAAGGAAAAAGTAGGTTCCCACAGACGTACCAATTGTAATGGCTAGTTTCCTAGTCGATAAACTTTTCCAATACTTAAGTAAAGACACTACGACTTAGCTGTTAATCAAGGACTAGAGCACAGTAGATTTTACGTGGAAACTCAGTAAAACCTGAGAAAAACCATGACCTCGAGGAAGATTTTTATGATGTAAATCTACTATGCGTTATTCTATTACACTTGCAGAGAGAGATTGAGTAGAATAGTACAATGAAAATCAAAAGATATCAGTGAAAGAAAATTAACATATGTTCTGCCTGTATTTATAGAAGGATACAGGCAATTATAAATATTATCCTAATATTATGGGAGGTGGGCGAACTTCACAGATCATGTACAACGCTATATTTTGACCAAGTGTAGCGGCTACTGTAGAGGGTCGAGATCTACAGTTTATAGACTTGACATCTTCTCAACTGATCAAATACCTTCGACGTGGCTCTAATTGTTGGTTCTTATCGAATCTGGAGAATATGCTACTACAATGTCGTTGTTTGTAAAGTAGATAACTTGCCTATGGTACCACTTTGGAACTGTCGTAATCTCGTGAACTGTTTGTTGATTCTCACTTAGTCGGTAACATTGCCTTGTAGAATTGGAGATGGCGTTATGAGATCGTGTCATGTTCATATTACCCAATATCATCTCACTGACTGCCACGTGCCCCTATACTTGTATGGTTACTGTTGGTTCTGCGAGCGCCCTGTAAGGGAGTATGTCTCCAGTTGGGATTGGTCATTTTAAGTACTGAGTATAACTCTCTTTCCTGAACCATATCTTAGTCATGATGATCATATCATAGCACTTCTCAGTTTCAAGGTCATGAACTTCGTGATGAGCGTAATATGGTCATCCAGGATGGTCAAACTTTGGGTGTGGCTTCCTGTAGTCCGGGTCTTTCTTAGCGATGTCAAGAAAGTCTGCTCGTGTAATAGTGAGTTTACTGGGTGAGTATCGTTCCTAACCGCCAAGTAGGTAAGGCCAAAGACGAGCG
>JACGCM010002061.1:0-24279 GCA_014058105.1 Kingdonia uniflora | reverse complement strand
ATATTAGCTATGTTATACCTCTGCCTGCATTGTGCTCCGTGTTGACTTTAGACCGAGAATGCAAGCTTTGTGATATGCAGGCTAGACTTATTATTTTAATGGTATCTTTAGCCGATAAGCTAACGTTTGAGGCGCGAGGTCGCTCTCTTCTCCATAAGTGTACTTGTAATTTCTGTTTATGGAGTCTTCTTGGACAGTCCCATTGATTTGCGCTTTAGGTAATATAGCCGCGCCTTTCCCAAATAATAGACTTCAGCCAACCTAAGACATCTCTAAAGAAAAAGTTGAAGAAAAGTTCTATATATGTGCATAAGTACACTGCGTTCGCTTTTAAAATCAAACCCACCATCACTATGATGAATAGCCTGTTTGTTCCTCTCCATTGATACAAGACACAGAATAGAAGATTAGCAACATGCTTCTTCCAGCACAGAGGCAAAACTGTCAAAGAAGACGATTTTCGGACTGTGCGGTCTTCATAGCATCTTCTACAGTTGATCATAGAAAAGTGAGCGACATTAAGTGAGAGACGCATCCCTTTCGGTCGTTTGAACTCGTGGTATTCTATAATCTCCATGGGTCATGTGACTTACACAAACAACATGTTCTCAATTCAAGCCAACATTAAGATAAATTTGAACTTGTACTTGTAATAGGACTCCCATGGTGAGGAGCTTCAGAGAAGGAGTAACGCAAGAAAGGCTGCAACTACACTTAGAGGAAGACCAATAATAGTCTAGATTTAGTCATATATTTTTTAGTTGTTTGAGTTCACTTAGCAATATTTTGTTGTACAACACCGTATTTTGATGTGAGATCGGCTTAATATTTATATGGGGTGGCTTAATACTATATGAATGTTTTAGTGTTTGGTAGCAACTGATAGCTCCTTACATGTCACTGTTAAATGGGAACTTACGAACCTTCACTGGATCTTAATGAGCTGAATTTAGTTTTGACGATTGGAGTGTCAGGTCGGTGAAAGGGGAAATGTTAAGTAGCCGGTACAGTAATCTGTACCTAACATTAAAGTGCATTCCACTAACTGTAATGGACCAAACTAAGTTTTTAAGTTTTTACCTATTGGTAGAGGGGTATGGACTGACTCCCTGTCCCAATTTGATTGTCAATTACTCCGATAATTTGCTGACATCTACTGTTTGAGGAATGGTAGATCTTCACTTTAGGGGGATCAGAAAGAGTAGATCAACTCATCTATGCCTACTCATATGTAGGATATTTACTGTAAAGTTGGCATGAGTCTTTCAGGTTCTGTTCTCCTAGTTAGGAAGTATACAAAGTGCTGGGCAAAAGGAAAGGGCCTAGCTGATATAATTCAGAGTTGGACAACGAGGACCGTAGAGTGATTTATAATAATCTCATGTGTTTGATCTTTCTTGTATATTTTTGGCAATTTCGTTTGCTTGTAGATCACGATTTTCATAACAGTAACCACTATCTTAAGTTTATTTCCTGCGCAGCACCCCACATTCACCGTATTGGCCCTTATAAGCATGACGCATACTGTTAGGACAAGTAGTAGCAGTCGACATATTACCTTTCACATTTGTTCGTTGTGTCTCTCTATTTCGTACTCAGTCATCCAGGAGAGACTATGTTGCTCCTTAAGTATATCATTAGCCCAGTCTTCTTTTTCCCCTTCCAGCCCCTCTTTCAATTACAAACTTTTTCTATAATAGTGTGAGAGAGTTTTGGGGAATTAAGAAATAATTCTACGTAAGATATGAGAGTACTACCACTATTTAGTTTCTCAGAAAGTGGTGACTCGATGATCATGCACATGGGTAATCTATTTCTAAATGTCTCAAATGGTGTTTTTACAACACAGGTCTACCTGGTCAAGAAATCAGACAAAGAAAAACAAGGTTCACTGGTTTAAAATTATTTGGAATGATAGTGTTCCCAAACACGTCTTTATTGCTTGGTGGCTGTACTGACAAGCTAAGAACTAAGATTTTTGGGTTAAGATTGGGAAGTTGGATCACTCATACTGTTCCTTCTGTGAAGCTGAAGAAGAGATAGAGATCATTTGTTCTTTAATGTCCATTTCAAACAACTTATGGGGAAGAGTTCTAAGAACTTGGGGTTACATACACTCATTACAGGATGGGATGATGAGTTCAGATGATTGTAACAAAGCCACAATACTCAGCTAGAGGTAAGATCCTAAAGTGGCCTTTAATGCCACTGTATACCACTATGGATTGAGAGAAATACTAGGCAATTCAAAAATGAATTCACAAGCTCTGAAATCCTTTATAGAAGAGTATTCTTTGAAACCTCCTTTATGTGTGGTAGATCAAGTCATAAATTCTGGTACAAGGAAGCTTCTCATGCATACATTAGAGATTGGGGATTAAACCTCATTATCATGCAGCCTAGACAGATTAAATGGATTCAGTGGAAGCAAAATATAAAACAGATGATTGTCCTCAATGTTGATGGATGCTGCTCACAGGATAGAAAGGCCTTGGGTGGTATCTTTAGATTACCTAATGGGATCCCCATTGTAGCCTTTAACAGACCTGTTCTGGAGGATGTAGGGATTGGATGTGTTGAAACAAAGGCCATCTGTAAAGGCTTTAAAATTGCAGATAGACTGGGCTTCAAAAGCTTATGTGTGCAGGCTGGTTCAGAATTTGCAGTAAAAGTTATAAATGGTGATTACAAGCAGCCCTGGTCATGCATTACTGGTTTGAGAAATGTTAAGAATGTTATCTCAAGAATGGATGATTGTTTGATTATGAACAAAAAGAGGGAAGGGAACAAACCTGCAGATTACATCACTTCAGAGATGGATATTCAAGAAGATAATGTTTTTTTTCCTTGCAATTTCCCTCCCCAACTTGTAAATCTTTGTATAGCAGATATCAATAGTAAAAAATATCCTAGGATGTAACTCTGAATTTGGATCCAAATTCAGAGTTCTAAACCCGACTGAAATTGGAGTTAGCTTACCCACTCGAACACAAAGTAAATCTTAAGAGTTTCATACCTGAGCAGGAGTTCGATTTGTAGTTTCAATGTATCACTTTTTAAATTCGACAAACTTGCATTGTATTGAATATGGCTCACCATGACATGTATTCAATTTAATGAAGCGCACAATTTATCTTAGATCTTTGTCTCGAACTTGATATTCATATTTTGCAACATCATCTTCTCTTTGCTAAGTTTACAAGTGATCCTTCTGTTGAATCTCGTAACACCCGATAATTCACTGAACTACCACACATTCACATCTATCTTTTTCCACCTTGATTTAGAGCATGTATAACAGTAGGGTGACTTACTTAGGTGGAGGCAAGCCACTTCTATTTTTAAAAACCAACTCAGCAGTGAGGTCAGTTCGCCAACGCGGCACCCAATTCCTCAACCAAACTCACCTTGAGGGTTTGTTCAGAACGCTCCAAATTGAGCCATAATTCCTGGGTTATGCAGTACTTCCAAATCGATGAGTTTTTTTTTGTGCTTGATTTCATTGCCAATTTTGGTTATTTACGTCAAAATTTATTTCCATTTCCCTGAATAATCAGTCAGTCTAACTACGATTTTGAAGCTCATTCAAGTTGGGTTTTCTAGTCATGACTAAAAGCCCCTCAAAAAGTACTCATTTTATTCAGTACCAGTTTTCAGCGAAAATACGATACAAAGTTACAAACACATAATACTCGCATATCTGTAGATAATACAAATAATTGAACTTTGTAGCTTCAGTCATCACTGCTTTCATCCTCAGACTTATCAGAGTGTTGGCCACTCTTTACCTTTTTCTTCCCTTTATTTCCAGGCTTATTTCCATGGTGATCCTCGTTGATATAGTCCTCTGTGGTCTCCATGTGAATACCAGGATCGTTGCAACTATAGCTACTACCCAGCATTATCGAATTGTTGATAGCTTGGAAGTTGCTATTTGCATAAGTAATAAATCCTTCATTATCATGTGGTGGTACCATCACGACCACGAGTACTATTCTTTGATATGTTATCTAACTCTGCCCGCATTGTGGCTCCAGTGTTAGTCCCTGCTATGGTGATGATTCTTATGCCCTGGTCCTCCTCGTCCTCTTCGTGTTGATGCAAGTTAGACTTGTTCTTTTGATGGAGATTTGTTAGACGATGAGTTAAGCCGAGGCCATCTCTCTCACTTCCCTGTCAAGTTTCTTGTAATTGTCTTCTTCGAAGGAGTGTCCACCTGCAGGCTTCTTGAAATTCATCGGTACTTCTGAACCCATGATTTAGGCGAGTGTTCGACTAAATGGAGTTTCCTTTACTTAGTGCAGTGGTGAGTTGGGCTCATCGGTTGGTCTGAATTTATTGGGAACTTAAAAGGTTACTTGTAGAAGAAGGAGCTTAAAAGATGATCGAGACTTGCACCAAAGACAAAGAATTAGATCTCAATTCCTTGTCAGTTTAATGAGCAAGGTATTGCTTACTTGACAAACTAAGTTGATACCATTTGTTTTAAATAGGTTATAGGTCATTTACACATACCATGGATTGATCGTCTACACGCCGTGCAACACAGTCCCCAGCAATTCTTAGTAGATTTTTCCGAGTCCAATTTTGCTGACCGCCCTTCGAAGGCTGTCCGTGACCAGAAAATCTTATTGGACCATGTTGTTTTGTTACCTATCCAACTTATATTGAAACAACATATATTAGTTGAGTTTTGTTACTCCATCCCTCATCTTCTCCTACAGTTTTACTCCACCATCCTTTGAATTTAAACCAACATAGATTCATAAAAGAAACGAGTTTTTTAGACTTATGTCATGATATTTATATGGATATTTCTTGTCATTTAGCAAAAAAACAATTATAGTCTTTTATTTACAGTTTTGACCATGATCAACTGCAATTGACCGCAGTTGACCCAGTTCAAATTTGGTCGTTTTGCAAAGACTAAAATACCTTTAAAGTCGCACGTGTAAATCACGTGTACAAAATTAAACAACCTATGTTCATAAATATATTAGACTTAACCCCCTCTGTTTGTAAACAACATCAGCTTTAGTCATTTCTCTCTGAAATTTGATTATCATAAATATATTAGACTTAACACGTCTAAATCATACAGATGCATGATTATCATCATATGAGCTATTATAAAGTAACTAGTGTGGAATGACTGCCTTGTTATCTCCATTACTATCTTTCTAATACATTGGCTCCAAAAGACACGATGCCTTCGAAGAGACACGAACAGAGTATCTTGAAGACGCAGATCAAGGACAACAGTCAGAACATTATCTATTGTAGTAACTCAAAAATATTGTAGTGGATTGTGTCTTCTTTTTTTCTTCTTTATTATTTGCTCTCTTCACTTTTTGCTACAATCTGTTTGAAGAAATGCCAATGAAGGAATCCCAAGTTTAGTTTATCTTTCATCCCTTTATTTCTTATCTTTATTTTTATGACACTGGGTGTTCTTTAGAAATCAAATATATATGTTTCGTAGCTAATAGTTGAGTAAAATTAGAGTTACAATAGACTCAAATTCTACATCAGTTGGAAGGAAAAAAGGTACTGTTCTTTATAAGCTTAACTAAGGAAAAAGGTACAATCCTTTGCCAAAATACGATAATATGTGTATTAGTGTAGACTGTTTAGGCAGTAAAGATAATATGAAATAAGGTCCTCCTGTAGAGAAATTCAATCAGCTGAAAGAATGCGACATTTGTAGAGACAGTAATTCAAAGATTTTTGGATGATTACATTGAGACTCTGTCTAACTGGAGGAGTGTCCAAAAAAAAACAACTTAATTTCTTAAGGTCTGTCAAATGTTTTCATCACCGAGTTGAGCATTTATATAGCAAATTCACCCAGACACTCGTAATCGACATTGCCAAGTGAATACAAGTTTAATAGAGGAACCAAAAAATAGAAGGTGCCTCTAAATGCGAATACAAGTTTAATTGAGAGTTGAGAGTTGAGAGTTGCCAAGTGAATACAAGTTTAATTGAGAGTTGACCTCAAAAAATAGAAGGTGACCTGATCGACCTCATGAATCCATATATTCTACATTTGAGGTCAACTCTCAACTGACTTAGCCTAACCCTCGGAAGTAACATGGAAAACAATTCATCCTCCTTTTATGATTATTTTTTTATGTAGAAGATGAACCCCAACCACCTATGATCTTTGATAAGCACATTATTGTGCATAATTTAAGCCTTTTTTACAGGTTTTTTGGCCGTGTCCCGAGACCATTTATTGCTTAGTTACCTCATTTTAAGGTTATCTACTCTCTACTAGATTCAATTTGGCAAGAAAATGGCCAAATCAAAGTTAAAATGACATAAAAACCACACTGAGGGACTCCAGCAATTTAGCTAAGCAGTTTCTATCAGAATTGGCCTAGTTGGGCTACATGAAAATCAAGATTATAACTGAGACAACGGAAAAGGAGAATGGATGCTAATTTAATCATCTCTGATTAGAATTGATAATAAGCTTCATATCAAGAGATGTAAACTCTTTAGAGTAACATTTTTAAGACATTCTGGTGAGAAAGTTATGGTATACAATTTGTTATCTCCTTCTCCTTGCCTTCTATTGTTCTCTTATTTGCAAAGGAAACGTAATGGCATGATCTTCGCATGACCCTGTTAGACTAAAAACTCAAGGTACATACAACGATATGATCCTAAAGATGATTGAAGATGCCCTAGAGATAAATTGAAAATTTAATTAATTACAGTAAGTTAACCATATGGACTAGAAGTCCAACTATTAATGTACCCCAACTATAATTAATTAATTGACAAATTGACAAATTGACACCCAATTTAATTATAAGTCGTCGAACTGTAACTGAACCCTGCTATCCTTTTCCAACTAAATTGTTCCCTATTCGATCAACCATTAGTTGTAGTGGCTAGAACTCTAAGAATTTCAATATTTAACATTGACATGCATGCATTAAGACGCCTTGGATAACGAAACAAGCACTAGAGAGCAGTTGACATTTAACATTCAACATTATTATTCAAAAATGTTGATTACTGATTCACTTCCAACGTCATCCATGAGCAAATTTCGCCTACAACCAACGATCTCCAACTGTATATATATTTGGATCCACAACTTTGAACCAAACTCAACATAGAACAGCATGGGCACTATAGAAAACCAAACCAAAACAGCGTCTAAAGATGAGGATGAGGAAGCATGTTTGCATGCTATGCAATTAACCAGTTTATCGGTCCTACCAATGGTCTTGAAAACAGTTATAGAGCTCGATCTCCTTGAGATCATTGCAAAATCTGGCCCTGGTGCACACATTAGCCCATCTGAGATGGCCTCTAAACTTCCTATTAACAAAAACCCGGAAGCTCCTGTTATGCTTGATCGTATGCTGCGCCTTTTGGCTAGTTACAAGGTGCTCACTTGCATCATGCACACGTTAGAAGACGGACGTGTTGAGAGACTGTATGGCCTAGCCCCTGTTTGTAAGTTCTTGGTGAATAATGACGATGGTGTGTCCCTGGCTGCTGCGGTTAATAATCAAGACATCGTATTCATGAACTGTTGGTATGAATACAAAACATATGTCTAAACTCTTTTCCTATAGACATAACACATTTATTAAGAATTTTTAGCTAAAAATCCTAACGTCATGGTTTAAAATGTTATGATTACATTGTAGGTATTACTTGAAAGATGCGGTACTAGAGGGCGGTGTTGCATTTAACAAGGCATATGGGATGACTTTATATGATTATCATGGGACGGATTCGAGATTCAGTAAGGTTTTCAACGGTTGTATGTCTAATCACTCCACAATAATTATGAAAACGATTCTTGAGAAATACAAGGGATTTGATGGACTGAAAACACTAGTAGATGTTGGTGGGGGGACGGGCGCGACACTGAATATGATCATTTCTAAGTACCCTACAATAAAAGGGATTAACTTTGATCTCCCTCAAGTGATCAAATATGCACCTTGTTATCCTGGTAAATCTTCAATCGCTAGCTAGCTAATTAATTTAGATTACATTGTCCAAATTTAACATTTAAGTGATTGATATTAGTAGGCATTGAGCACGTTGGGGGTGACATGTTTGCAAGTGTTCCAAAAGGCGATGCCATTTTCATGAAGGTATATATTCGTCGAAACTTTTGTACTAAAGATTATATGAAGTATACATGCTAGTTTAAAAAGTGTCTATGTAATCTTGCAGTGTATTCTTCATAACTGGAGTGACGAACACAGTTTAAGGGTCTTGAAAAATTGCCATGACGCTTTACCTGAAGACGGGAAGTTGATCATAGTTGACGTGATTCTTCCACTATTTCCTGAGACTAATTTGGTCGCAAACTGTGCCTTCCATATTGACTGCTTCATGTTGGGCATAGGAGGAAAAGAGAGAACTGAGAAAGATTTTGAGGCATTGGCAAAGGGGGCCGGATTCGTTAATTTCCGAGTTGTGTCCCGTGCTTATAACAATTCGTTCATGGAGGTGCGTAAGAAGATGTGAAAGTCGTGGTTTTATCATATAATAAGAGCTTAATAAGACTTTCCAGCTTTTATTAGCAAATAAACTTTAGGATTTCGAATAAGAGTTTATACAAACAACTCCTTGTAAAATAAAATAACCGATATGTATCTTCCTTCTTTCCCATTGTATCAATCAAACTAAAGTTCTTCACTATATTTAAACATATTTATTTAGGTTAGCTGTGCAAGAGCTTATGCCTCGAGTTAGTCATACTAATAGTTCTATAACATAGAAAATGATGTTAACCTTCATATCTTTGTGCCCGAAGTGAATTCCAACCTAAAATAGATATTTTAGCTCGTACACTGCAATATTACAAAGAATGTCAAGAGTATATTATCCTCTTTTTACAGAACCATTATGCAATACATGTGCCATAAAAATTACTTTGTGTGCACATTTGTAAGGCACGGCAAGACATTTTAGGTTCATGATCTACAGACTCCATTTGCTATTCCACTCCCCGCCCTCACCCAGCCAAAACGAGAGAGGACAAAAATATTCACAATCTCTATCATGCTGAGAAAAAAGAAGAAGAGATCTACCAAGTATCATGATATCAACAAAATATCTTTCCTTCGCTTAAGACTTCCTGTAAATGCTTTCAACCCAAATTCTCAGTTACGACCACGAAGGGGCTAAATTCCTAAATAACTTCGATATAGTACTCTATTCAGACAAACTCAACTTCCTATATTTTGAAAGGAATTATTTTTTCTTAACCAATCCAATCCAATCCAAACGAACTTGAACTTAGAATTCTCAATAAATATGCTTTAGTAAATAGCCAGCAATTTGCAACTTCTTGGAAGAGAATCCTCAGATACTGCTTATAATGAAGAATATTGGTACCCTTACTGATGAGATCAACTGGCTGTGTAACATCAAATATGGGCATCTCAAGAATAACATCATCTATGCAGCCTTCTGCACTTTCACCTACTTTGTTTGGCAAGAAAGGAATCAGAGGATTTTCAGGAATGAGGCTATACAGATCAGCTCCATCATCAATGCTATTATTCAACAGATGAGAGGCAGAAAGTGACAACAGCCATAACAGGGAACTCTGTGCAAATTAGGAGTTATATCCTATCATCTGGTCAGCAAGAAGATTCAGTCAATGTTATATACCAAGAGATGAAAGCTATACTCGTGGGTATGCAGCAACGTAAAGACAGTAACATTGAGTATCTCGACATTGCTACTAACAAATCAAGATGGAGCTGAGCCCCTGGAACTGCATTCTATGCCCCAACCAAACTAATAAAAGTCTTCTACCTTGGTCTAAAAGCTTCAGTATGAGGCATGTGTATAGAGAAATGAAGGAGTGTCGTGATTACTTAGCCTCATATTGTACAAGTAACTCTGAGATTGTTTTGACCTCTAGTTCCGTTCCCCCCAAGAGCTGAATATTAAGCTTGAATTTGATTAGGTGAAGTGTGTGTTACATACCTTAATCCAATTTTTTTATTTTTTTAAGTGAACGACTTTCGTCCTCATGAACATAAAAACTGGCAGCACAGTACTTTTTTCTCCAGAACTCTGCCCTCTCTCCTCAATGGTGATCTTAACCTAGAGAGAGGAAAAAGAGCTCCTTCCCCTCTCCCCCTCCATAGCTTACCTTCACTATCTTCTCTCTTTACCATTCTTCCTATCAAACCACTTCATTCTCCTTTTCCCTTTCATCCCTTTCTCTCTCCCTAGCCAGTCATAAGAGCATGAAAGAAACCTTACAAAACGAGGGGTCTAAATGCAACACAACCCACCACCATGATGTTGATACTAACAATGTCTCCCACCTTCAGAGTTTACTCCAAAGGTTCTCTACACATGAACCAGTAGCTAACATCCGTTTCTCGGAAGAAAGTGGCTTAGCTTTCGCGGAAATTGGCAGCACGCCGTGGCTTTCAAGTCCATCTCTCCCAATATCCAACTCAAACAAATCCTTGATGGGGTTAACGATGTTTGGGGTAGGATCCTTGCGAAGATGTCGTCCATTACTTATGAGCGGGTCTCCAACATCTACATTGCCAATTTCAAAAACGAAAACGACAAAAACAAGATCTTAAATATCCCGCCAAAAAATATCCACGGATATTCTCTCCTACAGCGAAGTGTCAACTCCTACCTACAGCATGCTGAGATTACATTCCCTTGTATTTGGTCTGGATCCAAGTTTTTGGCCTCTCAGTATGCGGTAGGAACGAGGATGCGCCCAAAGACATCGGTAATAGCCTTGGGAGGTTCATCAAAGCTGACGTTAATGCTTCGTCTATAAGGTCGTCGACTTTTAGTCGGATTCTTGTGAGTTTACCACGAAAAAGCCTCTCACACTCGCCGCTTCAACGCCTAGGCCGAACGGACGGTCTCTCCAATGCCCACATTTCTTTTTAAGTATGAATGGATTGAAGGCTTTTGTAGTTTTTGTGGCATCATTTCTCACCCAACGTCTTTATGCTCGGACCTCACCATTCTTATGATAGAGAGAAGTGTCTCGCTGCACGCCGCAACGACATCGAGTTTACATTTGGATCCCACATTCGAGCCGTTTATCGACCTAATGTTTTTTCAACTCCAAATCGTCCCATTAGCTTGAAGGAGTCTTGTTTTGTCCCAAGTGTTTATTCGGATCCCAGGCCCGGCCATGAGGGTGTACGACCACTGGCGGAGCCACATGAGAACTAATGGGGGCACCTGCCCCACTCACTTTTCTCCAAAAAAGAAGTTAGTTATATTATATATATATTATATAAATATACATTAAAAAACAAAAACAAAAACAAAACTTAATGTTGGTTCCTTATTCATTTCCTCTGTGGTTTTCTTCATTTCCTCTACGAGAGTAATAAGACTATTGGTTCCTCATTTCCTCTACGAGAGTAACGAGACTATTGGGTTCGATTTGAGATTCCTCATCTGTGATTGCGATTTGTGATTTGTTCTGTGACTCGAATTGTGATTCGTTCCATTACTCTGTGATTTGTTCTGTGATTCCTCATTTGTGATTGCGATTTGTGATTCCTCATTTCTTCGGCACAAACAAACAGAGAGAAGATTTGTGATTCGTTCCATCTAATAAATATTGTAAGTATAAACCCTAATGCAAGTTTAAATTGTGACTACTAAGCTGTTCTTAAAATCATTGCTTCTAATTTTATTGCTCTAAGTTTTGATTAAAAGTAACAAGTGTGTTCTTGCAATTAATTAACCCAAGAAAAGGATTTATAATTACATTGCTCTCTCATCCCAAAACTAATTTTAAAGATGGTAATTTTCTAAATTCTACAGCATAGAACCAAGGGGCTGTTGTGCAGACCTTGATAAGATAACATTGGCATTAATACTTCACTCATCTGCGATTTGGGTTTTTGATGCGGTAGGCATTTGGGTTTTGATTTCAGTAATTCAGTTAGTTTATGGTCACCAATTAACCATGATGATCATTGCCTTTGATTTTGATTTATTTTTGGGGGTTTCAATGTAGGATTAGTCTTACAATATTTGAATGTGTAAGGATTAGTGTACTTTACACTAACAATGTTTGAATGATCAACAATACTTGTTTTCATCAGTTCATGTAGGTTTGCGCCATCGCGGTAACAATGGAGAGATTTTTTAGTAAACTTCCTTCGAAAGAAAAAGAAGTCCGTAGAAAGTTACCTAGTCAAGAAAGTGCTCCTATAATTGATCAACCTCTTCCGGTCATGGAAGATGAAGTTCTTGAACAATCGCCTCATCTTCCGGTTCCAGTCATGGAAGATAAAGTACTTGAACAAACACCTCCTCTTCCAGCCATGGAAGATCATGAAGTTCTTGAACAAACGCCTCCAATTGAAGATATTCTTGAGGTTTATGAGGAAGTACGTCGTCAATTAAAGCGAAAGTACGGAGAAGTAGCTATAAATGATACATATCCGGGGTTACAAATTGCAATATCTTAATATCATCCTAATCAACAAGATATGATTCGAAGAGGGTATTTGAAAATGGGACCGTGTCAACCAAAAAACCATAAGTTTCCCCAAGACGACAAGTCCAAAAGGCGTTTCGTTAAGACTTGGTTCAACGACTTTCCAACTTGGTTGGAATACAGCATAAAGAAGAATAGAGCTTTTTGCTTATATTGCTATCTCTTCAATACGAAAAACGGAGACTATGGTGGCGATGATTGTTTTAGTAGTAAGGATTACAAAAATTGGAGAAAGAAAGAAAGATTTCAAGTACATGTTGGAGGGGTTGATAGTGATCATAATAATGCCCTATTGAGCTTGATTTTGATGTTTGGGCCTATTACTGATGTGATTTACGAGTTGATACATAAGTCAAATTCATATTAAAGAAGCGTTGCAACAGTTTTATTGGACACAATGTGCTCATTTGAATTTGTCTTGATCTTATTTCTGATGAGGAAAATTTTGGGATATACTAATGATTTATCCAAAGCATTACAAAGGAAAGATCAAGACATTGTAAATGCGATGGACTTAGTAAAACAGGCTAATAAGCAATTGTAATTGTTGCGAGATAATGGATAGGATTCTATTCACGAGGACGTCTCTAAGCATTGCACAAAGCATAATATCAAAATTCCAGTGATGGCGGGTAGGTTCATAGCACCAGGTCGATCCCGAAGAAATGCAAAAGAAAATACAAATAAGCATTATTATCGTCAGTCATTGTTTAATTCATGTTTAGATTATCAACTTTCGGATCTTAATGATCGTTTTAACGAGGTAAATACCAAATTATTTGTTTGTATGGCTTGCTTGAATCCAAGTGATTCCTTTTCAGCACATAACAAGGAGAAGTTGGTCCGCCTTGCATAGTTGTATGGGGATGATTTTTCCCCGTTGGACCTTATGAAACTTGATGATCAACTTGATCTTTATATCTATACAATGCGATCTGATAGTGCCTTTTCTGAAGTACATGGCATTCAAGGGCTTGCTAAGGAGATGGTTAAGACAAAGAAAGATAAATCATACCCCTTTGTTTATTCGCTCATAAACATTGGCATTAATACTTCCAGTTGCGACAGCTACAGCAGAGAGGGCATTTTCAGTTATGCATTTTATAAAGAATCGCTTGCGTAATAGAATGGCAGATGAGTTTGTAAATGATTGGTTGGTCACATATGTCGAGAAGACCACTTTTGCTAGTGTCACTGATGAAGCAATCCTAAACCACTTCCAAAGTATGAAATTACGTCGAGGAAAAGTTTAATGATCTCGCAATCGGGTATGCTTTCATATTTGTATCTTTTTATCATAGTATTTATAAATGGCATTGTTTATCTTAAATTCTTCTACTTGTTTCCCATTAGGTTCTTAGGAATTTTAATGTAATGTAGATTAAATAAATTACATCTTATAAGTGAAATTACAAAAATACCCTTCAAATCCCTCCAAAAAAAAATTAATTTAATTTTATATTAAACCGAACCCAGTTAAGATTCAACCACAAAACCAAACCCATTATACCAAACTTCTCAAAACAAGGCCTAGTACTACCCAAAAAAAAAATCTCTAAACTAAAAATAAATAAATAAATCAAATGAAAAAGGCCCAAATTTTTTTTCCGCATAGGGCCTTATAAAAGCCAGTGTCAGCCTTGTTAGATCCGCCACATCGCCGAGAATGAGCACATCAGATTTCGGATCAAAGTGCGTAGTTTAACCGAAATGTGAACGATAACACAATGGCACATGTTAGTGGAGGCCGTGTATCAACCGTCCGATCAGAGCAAGTTCATACTCGTGGCACCGTGTCCCGAGGCAGGGGAGGAAGCATCTCTCTTTCAAGGGCCTGCCCTATAAGGGGTGTGGGACTTGAGGAGTACGGTAATATTAGTTTTTGTCAAGATAAGAGTGGCATTAGAGCTATCTCAGATACACGTGGCAAATTTGGTGAAATCTGAGTCTTTGAAAAATGGGGCAGTTCCGGTATTTTTCCTATGGAGTGCGACTCTAACCAAGTTGAGTATGGGTCTCCTCGAGTCCGGATTTGCCAACCCTCCTTAACGGAGGGTTGCCACAACCTCTCTCCTATTGGCTGAAGAGTTAACAGATGCTAATAAATAAGTTTTTTTTAAGTCTAAATATTTTAGATTCTCCACAAAAAACACTTCCTTCTCTCTCTCCTCTCTTCCACAAAAAATGATTCCTTCTCTCTTCCTCTCTCTCTCTCCTCTCTTCCACAAAAAACGCTTTCTTCTCTTCCCGAAAGTAAGTCCTGTGCCCCTCAGTTTTAACGTCTCTTTCTCTACTTTCTCTTGCAGTGTCATTGTAAAAAATACCTGATTTGCAGAAGTACCACTTCTTTGGATTACAATGTCTGTCTTGTGAACATATGCATTGCCCTTCCAACGCACACCCATCACTATTTCCCGTTTCCTTTCCGAGGAATATCTCGTCGGAGGAATCACTAGAGAACATACTTTGAGGGTATAATTGTTTCTTGGCTACAAGAAACTTGGTAAAAATTGTGTACTTCTTTTTGCAATGGTGGAGCCAGGATTATTGGTAAGGGGGGTAGGGAATTTTGGGGGTTTGGGGGCAGTAGCCCCAAAAAAAAAATTGGGGCAAATAGATACAACAGACTTGTTGCCTATAGGCAGATCCATAGGGTTCAGAATCTGGGATTACTAGATTTACCCAAAAGTTGTTAAGGACTTGGCCATACCTTCAGTAAACAACATTACAAAGTGGTTAAGAAACATTTAGCTAAATTTTTGCTTGCATGGATGCACCTCTGAACAAGGGCGGACACAGGAATTTAGTTCAGGGTGGATGAAGTAATGGGTGTCGAGGCGCAGACCCCAATTTTTTTCTATGGCTAATCAAATTTATGATGGAAAAATCTTAATGACACAAGCTTAAACTCTACCATAGATTCTTTCAGTAAAAGCATGACCCTAAAAACAAAGTATACATACATTAAATTAGCAATGATGGAGGATAGAGATTTGTTTGGAGTATAGTAAGATACTTGACTGTGTTGAGGAAGTGGGAAACTAGAGATGATTTAAGGTTAAAAACACCCCTCATAAAATCCAATTAGGGTGGGCAGCTGGATGGTAAAACTAGTAAATAATAAGTTGAGGGTGAGCAAGATAAAGTAATACATAGTGTTTGTCTGAAATAAGAGAAAATATGCCTATACAAATCAAACTTCTCAAAATCTCAGGGTGGGCAACTGCCTACCCTGAGCTCTACCTAGATCCGCCACTGTTCTTTTGCACACCCAAGAATGCAAGATTCCTGTTTTTAGCTCAATGTGGCTTCGCCCCGTATTTGAAGAACGCCATTTGTTCAACTTCTTCCCAAACATCTTGGTTTAATCTTGGTGTTGAAGGTTCATCCGCTAGATAATAGTTAAAATCGACTACTACAGAGTCCTCAGAGTGACTTAGGTAAGCGGTAGAAGCCTTGACGAAACGTACCATAAACCCATTATAAACGTCTACTCCGCAGAAATTCTCTGGTTTTAGGTCTCGTAGTTTCTTTACGTCAAAGATGAAGCTTGTGAACTTTGAAGCGGGAAATATAGTTGTTGTTTCATAGAAGAACAATCCATTGATTCTTGGATCCCAAGCACAAGTGCTTAGTATGTCTAATGCCGGAGAGTGTAAGCACGAACCTGAGGTTTGCATTTTACCCTGATGACCCACGACTGGGTAACCGGTGAAAATTAGGTTATTCTTTAAACCATTCCCTATCAATTTCTTGTAAGCCAACTCTGAAGCTGCCATTGTGCACTTCCCGTTGACATTTCTTGCGGTTTCCAACGCTTTCTCTGCTTGGAAACATTTTTATGATCACGGAAACGTAAGTTATTATCTTGAAAATGTATTAAAATAGGATTAAAATAGGATTAAGGATTAGGAATCATTACCGGTAGCTCTAACAGAAGCAGAGACTAATAAAGAGGAGAGAGAGATGAAGAGAGAAGGAAGCATTTTTGTGGAGAATCTAAAATATTTAGACTTTAAATAAAATCAACTTATTTATTAACCCTCTGTTAAGTCTCTAGCCAATGAGAGAGAGGGTTGCGACAACCCTCCGTTAAGGAGAGTTGGCAAATCCAGACTCGGGTCTCCTCCACCTACTAGACGAACAAATAGGAGGCTAATCCTCGATTTTGATGAAGTAGTTGTTGAAGGAGTTCAGCTTAATACCCCACAGCCGAAAATTGATCTCTCCTCTGACACAACAACTCCCTGGTTTCACGCTAGCAATGAGATCCAATTTGGATTTTGAATGGGGTTAGATGAAGGCCTTAGATGACAAGATGTGGGCCCAACTAAGAGCTGTTGTGACTCTTCTTAATCACATGCCTCTTAATAATTATCCAAAACATCAACAAGTTCATTTAGTGGGGGCCCCAATTGGTTGTGTTTCTAATGGGATTAACCACCACTTTGATAACCACATGGGTTGTTTACCAAGATCTGAGACCACTCATGGTACTAATCTTACAATCCCATTTCCTCTGGTTAATGGCCCGACTAACTTGAGGTATTTTCAACAGCCAATGGTCATATACTCGTTACAGAATATGGTTCGACATTAAATTCTTGGATAGCTCTTCGCAATGGTTATCTCAAGGGTTCGCCTACTCGACAAGTAGTGACACCGATCAGGCGTAGGGGTCGGGCCCTTCATCAACGACCGGCCCCTACTCACATCGCTTTTCCAATTTTCTGTAGCGAAAGTGAGTCGTCAGAAGAGCTCTCGGAAGAGTCGTCAGAAGAGTTCTCGAAAGAGTCGTCGGAAGAGTTCTTTGCCTCCCAATTTTATTGTCCTCGATCAACAATATCATCCCTAGTTCTCAAGAGTTTCGTGTCACTCACCAAAGCACACACATTCAGAATCTACACCTTAACCTACAAGTTAAAGATTTTGCTATGGCAAGTGCTCAACCCAAGCTGAAGCGTAATAGAGATCTTTTGGAGGCCGAACACGGGAATACCGATGGAGATAGGGATCCCGAGCATCCCGCAAAGGTGCATAACATCTTTCCCTCTTTCGAATTTTTCAATTACTTTTTGCCACCTTTTTGTTGCATGGGCAAAGGTTTCACATCTTTTCTCCAATATCTTTTCTAATAATGTCTCCCCTGAATATACAAAATATCCTATTTATCATTGTGGGATTTCTAGTAAAAAAGATTCGCTAAAACCGCTTAAAGCCCGTTTCTAAAAATCATAGGAGTAATATTTCTGGGCATTACCAGGCTTTAAAAATATATAAACATGTTAAAAACAATTCTTTCAGCCCACTAATCATATTTTGTATAGTTCATCAATTGAGAATAAGCCATGTGGTCCTGTATATAGGATAAAATTACCTATTATAACTTATGCAATAAATCTATCCTTGGCGCTAGTGTATTACAGCCACTATTTTAAAAAACACACTGAGGCTTACGCCTCCGAACCGCCTCATAAAGATTTCGTACTGAGGCTTACGCCTCACTAACGCCTCACTGATAATTGAGGCTTAAATCATAAAATTAAATTTTTAACCCTTTACTTATTATTTTTACTTGAAAATACATCTTAGGATTATGGTCTTTAACAATATCTACAAAATAACTCTTCTAAAGTTGCCATTTCTTTAAAGAGTTTTGCGGGAAAAAATTATCAGCGTATGAAAGAAAACTGAGGCTTACGCCTCGCTTTTAGTGAGGGCTACGCCTCACACTGCCTTCCGCCTCACTAAGTACTCAACACCTTCGCCTCCACCTCTGCCTTTTTAAACGCTGATTACAACAATTTAGAAAAGTTAAATAGCAAGGGCCACTCCATCCACAACAAGCTTAGACATGTATACTATCAGTTTAGTGACTTTCTACACTCCCACATTCACAAGCGTTCACATGTCTATCGCATCACAACTGACTATGACCCACCCGATCACCATGTCCTTTCGTTGAGGGGCGGCAAAATGCGTAGAATTATTTACCATGAGCTCAACTCTTGCCCCTCTTTCAATAAATCTTCTCTTAAGGCTTCAAGGATAACGGTGCAAGGAAAGGGTAGGCAAGTGCCTCGATCTCGGCATAGTCTGTCAACGCTAAAGGCATCATTTCTTAAAGATAAGACTCTCCGAAACTTCAACCCTTCTCTTCGCTCGGCCGATCTGTTAAGGTTTCTCGATAAGACTGTTTCTAGCTCCAAAAACCTTTTACGACTACCACAATGCAAGAATCAAACTAGTAAATCTTAAGACCTTGTTATCCTTCCCTGAACCCACATTTCCTACCTCGGAAGCGGGCCCGACACCGGCCCTCAGTTTCAAATGATCATCCTCTCCTGGAATTGTCGGGGAGCGGGAAACCCTCGTACCCTTCATGAGCTTAAAATTCACGTTAAACGTTTTGAACCTGATATTATTTTTCTGTCCGAGACTAAGGCGGCCTCTGCGTCCATTTTAAATAAATTTGCTTCTCTTGGCTTTGCTAACTCGTTCACCGTTGATGCTTCTAGCACTAACAGAGGCGGCTTATGGCTAGCCTGGAAAACTGAGATCTCTTTCTCCATTATTTCTTCCTCTCCCCATAGCATTGACGCTTTGATAACTCCCCCCCCGTAGACGATCCTCCGAATTCTTCCCCCTCGCCTTGGATATGCTCTTTTGTCTATGGTTGCCTAAGAGACAAAATCGTAACGCTTTCTGGAATGCTTTTCCAATTTCTCTCACTCGGTCACCACCCCTTGGTTCGTTCTGGGCGACATGAATAATATTTGAGCCAGGATGATAAGTGGGGCGACAAAGCTTACAATTACTCCATCTTCATCCCTTAGAGGATTTCGTTTATAATGCCTCCATGATTGACCTGGGTTTCTAGGGAGTTCCCTACATTTGGTCTAATAAGAGAAGAGGAGAGGAGCTAAGAAAAAGATGTCTTGACAAAGCCCTTGCTTCCACCTCCTGGAGTACTCTCTTCCCCAAAACCTCGGTTATTAACCTCTCCATTATTGGCTCAGACCATGGCCCCATTGTCATTAACACTGACCCTGGTTTTGATACTTACCCTAAGCAATTCAACTTTCAATCGATTTGGGCTACTGATATCAGATGCAAGGACATTATTCAAAAAGCTTGGACCCTTGACCCTGGAGGATCCAAACCTCTCAAACTCTGTAGAAAGCTTAGAAAGACGAAATTCGACCTTATCTCCTGGAATAAGTATGTGTTCAATAACATTTCCTTAAGAGCATCTGATCTCATGGACGAAATTACCAGTATCCAAAGGGTGCCTCCTTCTCTTAACAATAACACTCGTGAATTCGCTCTGTAGAATAAGCTGGCCCAGATCCCTTCAGCGGAAGAGATGTATTGAAGAGACAAATCCAGAGAGTCTGGCTCAAAGAGGGTGATAGAAACACAGTTTTTTCATTTGTCTACTATTTGCAATATGAAAAAGAACATCTTTAGAATCATAAACGGCTCGGATAACTGGACCAAAGGTAGAATCGAAACTGAGGAAGTTATTATCGACCACTTCAAACACCTCTTTACGTCTACCAACCCTTCGCTCAAAGCGTCTGATCTTAATATCTTTGATAAAGCCATTACTAAGGAGGACAATCTTGCCCTCACTTGTGAACCCACCATCGATGAAGTTAAGAGTGCTCTCTTTGATATGAGCCCGCACAAGTCCCCATGTTCAAATGGTTTTACCCCCCTCTTTCACCAAAAATACTGGGACACTGTGGGGGGCGATCTCTTTCACGCTATTAGGGCTTTCTTTGTGTCAGATTACATTCTTAAAGAATTTAACCACAAATGTTACTCTCATACCCAAAATAGCAAATCCGGAGAACCCCGACCATTTTAGACCGATTAGTCTTTGCAACGTAAAATACAAAATAATATCCAAATCCTTGCAAAACGGCTCAAACCTTACCTCGATAGACTTACCTCTCCTGCTCAAAATGTTTTTGTTCTTGGGAGGCAAATTTTCGACAACACTATCATTGCCCAGGAGGTCATTAACAATCTTAAGAAGAAAAAAAAGTTGTTACTGGCTGCATGGCAATTAAGCTTGACCTTAGTAAAGCTTTCGACATAATTGAATAGTCGTTCCTCATTGATATTCTTCGTGTCATGGAATTCTGTGAAAAATGGTGCCAACTGGATTCTTCAATGCATATCCACCATGTTCTTTCTTTCAACCTTAATGGCCCCCTTATGGCATGCTCACTTCGGAAAGAGGCATTCGTCAAGGAGACCCCCTTTCCCCTTTCCTTTCCATTATTTGCACAGAAGTGCTCTCTAGACTCATTCTGAAGAAAGAAACTCACTGCAAGATTCATGGTATTAAAACCAGTAGAACAGGCTCACCAATATCTCACTTCCTCTTCGCGGACAGTTTTGTTTTTTGTAAAGCTAATCTTGATAAAGCGGGATTCTTAAGATACTCTAGAAACCTTTAAAGAAGTTTCAGGGCAAGAGATTAATCTGATAAGTCTTGCATTCTCTTTAGTAAGAATTGTCACCATAAACACCATAAAATGATCCAAAATATCCTCCATATAAAGAAAAATGCTGCTAGTGACAAGTAACTAGGAGCTCCCCTTATATTCAACAGAGCTAAGAGTTTAACTTCAACGAGATCATCTCCGAGTCGCTAGTAGGATTGATGGTTAGAAAGCTAAATTTCTTCTCAAGCTGGCAGACTCACATTAATTAAAGCTGTTAACTCAGCAATTTCCTCCTACCTTATGTCGGTATTCCTTTCCCCGTTAAAGTTTGCAAGAATCTAGACTCCCTGAATGCTAGATTTCTATGGGGCACTAACGAAGAAGGCAGAAATAAAGTGCAAATGATTAGCTGGAAGAAGATTTGTATACCTAAGAAGAAAGGTGGTCTCGCTACCAGAAATGCTTTGTTCCACAATCAAGCACTTCTCGCTAAACTATTCTGGAGAATCATCAAAGAACCTGATAAGATCTGGGCTAAAGCTACAGATTCTTGAATTTGGAAAGGCATTCTCAAGGCCATAAATCAGATCTGGCCTAACCTCTGTTGTCACATGGGAAACGAAAAAAATATAGACTTCTGGCTCGAACCCTTGATCCGTGCACTTCCTTGGGAAGACTGTACGGTCCTATCCCGAACAAGAGAGTTTACAAAAGTTTTAAGGTGCCATACTACTAACACTTGGAACAGGTACATATTTTGGAATATTTTTCCCGTGTATTGCTAACTTGATATGTGCTATCCCTATTAGCAGACATGCTACAGAAGATGTCCTCAAATGGAAAGAAGAGAAAAATGACTTTCTTACTGTTAAATCTGTTATAAAGTCATCTCCTCTTCTCCCAAAGACTCTAACGATGGTATTATGCTGAACCACGAGGAGAAGATCTGGGAGTTCATCTGGAAGATCAACGTTCCTTTCAGAATTCAGTACATTTTATGGCGCGCGATGAATAATGGTCTCCCAACAAAGCTCAAGGTCATTTACAGCAGTGAGTATGACGACCTAATCTGTCCTAGATGTGGCATCGAAGAGGAATCTACCACTCATGCTCTATTTTTTTGCAATAGCATAAAGGACATCTGGTAGTACTCTGATCTCTCTCTCTCAACACCGAAACTTGGACCTGCACAAATCATCTTAAGAAGGTTTTGTATTTAGCTGATAGTAATAAGGCCCCAGGCCAGAACACTATTGACCTATGGAGTAACATGGGATGTTTAATGTTTACCATTTAGAACTCTAGAATGATATGATTTTCAAAAATAAAAAGACTGTTGCTAACAAAGCTATTTCTAAAGCCAAAAGTTACTACATTGATAATATGCCTCCTCCCATTCACACAAATCAACAGCAAGGTTTGTCCCCATTGTTTATGAAGGGCGGCATATTGTTACAGTAGACGCGTTATGGCGTGAGAACCGCCCTTCTAGTGGCGTAGGCTATGTACTCTGGAACTCTAATCTTAATATTATTGTTGCAGGACATGACACCACCAGGGTAACCGACGCAGAGGCTGCGGAAACTAGAACGGCTCTCAGAGGGCTGATTGTTGTGACTGGTATGGGTCTGAGAAAGGTGGCTCTTTTTTCAGATTGTCAGTGCCTAGTTAAAGCGTACCAAGAAAAGACTGTGCACCTTTCCTGGGGAGCACTTACGTTAGCACTGGACATCCTCTATCACACTTCTCTTTTGATGGCTTCTGTTTTGAGTACATTTGTAGGGGAGTTAATTTAGATTCTCGTTATTTAGCGGCTTGGAGTGCCTCAGCCACTCCCGTTCATTGTAATATGCCCGCTACGGCGGTTAATTTGCTTGACCTTGTTTGTTATTTTGTGCCTCTGTGGCTTAATCCCTCGCTCCTTGCCTCTGTAGCTAGAGTATATTATTTATACAGAAGATAAATACTATTTTAGTTAATTTCTGCATATTATTATCAATAAACGAAATTGGTCTTCCGCGGATATGTTATGAACATCCATAACTAAAATGAAAATACATAAATGTTAGGATGATAGAGTGAGTACCTTAGCTTGGATCCAAGTGTTGGAATAGTGAGGGACCGTGTTGTTTGATGACATTATAGATGTCTTGAGCGATGGTGGTTGCGACTTGAGGGCTCACTCTAAGGTTTATCTTACAAACATTCACAGCTCTCTTCTTTGAGAAATGACGAACCAACTGATTTAATATCATCAAACCATTGCCACCATTACCAAACAACATCTCTCTCTCTCTCTCTCTCTCTCTCTCTCTCTCTCTCTCTCTCTGATCGATTGATCTCTTCGCTCCCTGCTTTCTTCATAGTAGATTTTTGTTTTTTAAACTATGGAACAGTTCAGGTTAAAAACAACACGTAATAAGGACGAATATGTGTTGCTCCCACCCCAAGACATTTGGCGTATCGGTTTGTTATTTTCTCCTGTTAACTAACTGATAACAAACCGTTAAAACCAACACGTTAAACAGATATAGACAGATATACCAAGCGAAATTGAAGAATAACAAATTCGTGCCACAAGCACATACATTATTGGGAAAACCAAGAGTAGAGAAGGACTCACCCGATCTAATTGCTTCTTGCAACTTTCGATAGATTCCAAAGTGTCATTGTTAGTTGATAAGTTTCTCCAGCTGTCGCAGCAACCAACAAATGTGTTAGGGTTCACTCAACATAGTCTAGGTAGAGATAATAAGAGCTTGTCATTGTTACACATTTTTGGCTCAATTTTGCATGTTAGCATAAAAATAATTAAGTCGTAACAATGGTGAAGCTTACAGGGACACATTGAAATACATAAGCTGTCTACATTAGTACATAAGAAGCGTAAGTGTTTTGTCCTCTAAGATACATTGTGAATGTGACTAGTTTATGTTAGTTGGAGAAAAAGAACAAGCAAACGAAGTATACATGTACACGAAGTTAGTGCAGCAAAATGAGGTCTGTCCTGCGAGAATGTCCAAGTTGTCCAACTCTTGAATTCCCCCAATATTAAGGAACTCTTACAAATTTCTGGCCTTTTACCTTTTTTCTTTCTTTCTGGAGACACATTTTGCTTTAGAAATGAAAGTGTAAAACATAGTAACCTAGTTCCTCAACTGCCATTGAGTTAAACAGTTGGATAAGGTGCAAGAGTTGAAGGAAAACACGAGAAAGCTTGTTGGGAAATGTGGAATTCCATGGTACGTGGTTAAGCGTACATGGAGGTGGTAGAATCAAGCCTGGACCGTGTCATTGTTGTTAAGAACTCTACATTCATGG
>JACGCM010000474.1:0-53566 GCA_014058105.1 Kingdonia uniflora | reverse complement strand
ATCATAATATCTACATTATTCGCTTCAATGGTCCTTCCATAGGCCCTGTTTGAACAACTTCAATGTAGGATCATTGTTTGGAGTGCAATTACCTTGCTCTTCTCGTATAGAGAAAAATGTACGACTTTTTTAGTATTTTCCTTTTCTAAATACCAGCAAAACACTATTAATAACACATTTATTTCATAAATTACTAGGTCAGATTTAAATTTATGAGTTTTTATGAAGATTACATTCGATCAGTTACAACCTTACGTCACAAACCTGTGATTTCTTTTTTAACCTATAAATGGCTTAATTCACGCCTACGATGCTAAATATGCCCATCAAACTTCTGGTTAGGGACTGGTTGTTTTGGAAGTCACTGGGACCACACTAATCGTTTCGATTGCTGAGGTTGTAAGAACTCGATAAAAACAAGAGAAAAGGTCTCCACATACATCATTCATGGGATGGAATTCTCGAAGAAGAAGTATGCTACGATTGAGAAGGAGGAGGAGTAGTGAAGAACACAGTTTTTATTTATGTACTTAGAAAGTGCTAAGGAGAAAGAGATCAAGTACACCAAGGTGGACCATACCCATCGCCAACATCACTTCACATGGCCCTCCAATTTTAACCAACCACTCCAGCAATGGCAAATGAACTTCGTGACCAGCCCTACTTTTGGCATGTAACCAACTTCACCCATGACAGGGAAATCCGACTTAGACCCCAAGTCTTAAGGATGTTAGATTAACCCCAATCTAAAGGTTTATAAACCTATTTTTGTGAGTGTTTTAACGCAGATTTGTGAGCAGATCCCCCTTGATCTTCAGTTTACGTGCGAGTCATCAATTTAACTACGTCGGTGAAAACGTCGGTACCCTCGCTCTCCAGTACAATACCCGGTATGGAAAATTTTTACGAAGGCTTCAGAATTTTCATCTGGTTTAAAACTACAGATTTTATGGTCGAAATCTTCTTAAGAATGGAGGGTTTGATGTGAACGATGCGTCGAGGGGCCGGGTGTGCTCGTTGATATTACTGTTTCTTTAGCTATGCCACATTTTAACTTTATGCTCTGCTGTGTTGGTTTTAGGAGTCTTTAGTAGTTAAGTTGTTTCTATTTGGAGAGATATTGAGATATTCTCGGAGAGATATCCTATAGGGTTTTAGGATATATTCAAACGGGTGGTGTACTCTTTACTTTGGTTGTTGCTGAGAAATTAAAAGATTAGTTTCATTGCTTTGTATGTTTATGTTTGTGTTTTAAGTTTAGAATCCTAATTCTAATTAGGTTAACGTTATCATCGAGTATACTTTCCGCGTCTCATATTTATGTTAGTATATATAACCTAGCTCTTTACCTCAAGAACGTTATATCAAAAGAAAAGGATGCCGGCGGTGTAGAAATATATTAATTAGGATGTAATCATCTTCTATAAGTATAATCAGGTAAGGGTCCTGCTTAACCTCAATACAACAAGGATGGGAACCATTCACAATGATCTGATTGTACGTATAAGCTATCATGCATGTATTCAACCTATATGAAACAACAACTTCATAACTAGGCTCTGAAGGTTCCACATTAAGTTATCTCTTATACGTCTATATCAAAAAGGGATTTAATTATTGATACGATGGGATTTTGTGACCTCATCTACAAAAACCCGTCAAAGTCCAGTTGTCGAAAATACATGGTGTGTGGGATTGAATCTAGAGGGATGTTTGAGAAAATGATTATTCCTAAGCCAATTAATGTTTTTTGTAAGCTCTATTAAAAAAGAAAAAAACTAAGAGAACATTAAAAATAGGCTACTACGACTAATGGATTGTGGCCACAACCGAAGTATTAATATATAATATATACTTTTACTAGGCAAGATTATTTTCATCTACAAAATCCTTGTAACGCTTTTTGATGTAAATGTAAACCCTTAATTCATGTTTGTGCATCTAGATTTGGGTCAGATTATGCTTGCCCTAAATCTGATGGTAGAGAGATTCTTCCAACTAATTAAGAGCTTGGTTGAATATCGATAGAGCCCCTCTCCTGTTTTTGGCTTGAATTATTGGGTTCAAATGGGTTTTAAACACAAAATTTAAATCTACTTACAGCTAAATAGTTTAAATCTACTTTACTAGCTTGTTAGCCTAGAATAGATTTCAAACCAATTTAGGAGAGTGGTGTCAAACAGATCCTAATCCTAGGAGTAGACCATAACTATTGCTACTTAGGTAAGGCTTTCTTCTATGTCCTTCCTTATAAAGGATAGCCCATTTATCATTTCCCAAATCATTGCTGTAATAGCTAATTATTATTAAAAGACAATAAATTTAGAGAAATACATAAAAGTAATACTTTATTCTTCAAAACTACTCCAATTGAGTGAGAATTCCATGGGGAAGGGTTTTCCATTTATAGTGGGAATAAGCCCAAATCTATCGGAATATACACAATTCTAAGAATATGTTCTCAATATTTTCTCTTAATATTATAAATCATCACCTAAGATTTTGCATATAAATACAATTGTAAAGATATTTTTCATAGAAACTCTTGCATATATCTTCAATATAATATATCTTCCCAATATCTTGTTGGATCTTGAATAAAATATTTTCTTGATTTTAATCTCCAAGAATATTTGTGTACATTTTCCTTCCATGACGAAACCTTGGGTAAAGAGCTACTAAAGATGCTCATAAGTGCTTGATTTCTAATCTCTACCACCATTGTCTACAATAAACAAATAAGTGTTTAGGCACACATAATTAAATAGAATGGACGACAAAAATATATGCTCGAGTATATAAAATGTGCCATAATTACGCACTCATCAAATAATTATATAAACTAAGTGCAGAGGCAAACAATGTAAATGAAAAACAACTCTCTTGAATTAAATTACTAGAATTGAAAATAACATTGATCTCTCTCTCTCTATACCTTCTATAAACTCCAACTAACTTTAACCTCTTCCCTAGAACTCCTTTATAGAAGAGGAGTCCCCACCTTTACCAAACACTACACAAGATAATTGAAAACATATCTAAAACAAAAAAGATAATTTGGAAGCTATTAAAATAAAGGAGGTCCCACGAAGAGGTCGACTAAGGACATGGAGGACATGGTTGGAGTGGCCACGTCGACCTTAATTCTTATGAACTCTCCCCCTCCCCTAAGAAGAATTCATCCATGAATTCATGGGGATGGACAGTTTACCGCTATGAATGTCTTCTCATCTATATCATCACCCAACATCTATTGAAATGCCTCATCAATGCAATCGTAATGATTCTGGGTCAAAAGAGCTATATGCATTTTAGGATTCAGACATTCATGCCTCATATGACATGTTTTCCCAGAATTGTATCAAATTGAGGAATCGATCTTAGGAGTTGCGATCGTCACTGATGTAGTAGTCGCTGTTGTGGCAGTAAAAGTTGAGTAAACTGCCGATTTGAGTTTTGTTTCCGCTCGCATGGCCATTTCTACCACCTTTGACAAATTGTGAGCAATGAACAATACCAACTCATCATATATCTGCTTTGTTAACCCAAGCTTGAACTGACCAATTCACTAAGCCCCTGACTTAAATAATACAATTTGAGACAAGAATAGATAAAAATTGCTTGCATAATCATCAACAGATTGGTTTCAGGATTATTGTAGGTTCTGTAATTTGGCAAAGCTATCATCCTCATAATTACCTGAAATTAACCGTGTTATCAACTCACATTATATCAAATCCCAATCTATAATATAATCACCCCAGCTGTTACCCGTAATTGATATACCCCTTCCCACCAGTTGAAAGTGTATTATGTTAGTTCATCAACATATCTGCTGCCGTACCTGATAAACACGTAATATTTACGTGTACAACTCCTAAATTTATATCTACCTAGTCATTTATTAAATAAATGTGATACTAATAGTGTTTTTGCCTGTATTTACAGAAATCGATCACATGATAAACAAGTCCTATATTTTTCTAGTTTTTAAATAAAGAACAAGGGTGATGCACTCCAACAATGATTCTCACTTGAAGTTGTCAACCAAAGGCCCATGCACGGAAGCCCATTGAAAAGAATTAAATATAGATATTATTCTCATGAGTTGTAATATATATGCATGATTTTAGGCATTGTTTAGGGGATTTTATATTAATTGTAATATTTTGTAACCCTTCTTATACTTTAAAATAGGAGGGAATCCCACCCATGAGAGATGATCATGGAGAGTGTAAATATCAAGATTCAATAAGCAATAAAGTTCTTGTTTGTTTTTATATTTTTACTTTTATCGTAGTAATAGTAGTATGGAAATGATCAAAGGGATGAGTAGCTAATCTTCTTAGCCAAGGTGAGAGGAAGCTCCACCCAATATAGCTTTAGTGTAGATTGTGTTGCTTAGTTAGAGTAATTACTTTCTCTTTATCTCGGAATATTGCATATTCGTATTCTTTCATCCTAGGCTTGACCATAGCTAGGATTAGGTGGAATAATGAATAAAAGTAACCATTTTATTTGACCATAACAAAATAGGTTAGGAACATGGAGAAGAGAACATAATCCATGCTTATCAACTAGGACCATGGATGAATAAGTTGGTTTATGGGTAAGTCTCAATCAATAGTTATTTTATATCATGATGTATTGCGTAAACTCGACCAAGGATATGCGATACGGGAATTCGTTAATACTCTAACTAGGTACACTATCTCAAAGTTACAATGGATGGAGTGGAATCATGCTTTGGTTTCCTCTCCAATCGTATCAATATCTTTTCTAGTTTGTGTTTTATTTTAATTTATTTACTTATAAAAACCCAGAACTCATTCTTATTGGATAAAATTAGTAGCCCAAAACATAATTGCACTACAAGTCTCTTGGGATACGAACCCGCTTACCCTTGTACTTATCGGTACACTGTGCGCTTACGGGTATTTTAAGACATCGGTTTATAATCGATCAAGTTTTTGGCGCCGTTGCCGGGGACTTGCAAAGTTGCGTTTTATTTATGAGTTGATTTATTTTAAGCAAATTTTTCTTCCTTGTTTTGTTTTTTATTTTTTTCTTTTTGATCCGGAAACAAAGTAATTAAGTGATTGGCTCAAACTCTATTGACATTATTGTATGTGAGAAGTCTATCCCTGAATATTTTACGGTTTTTGATTATCTATACTTCATAATTGGGAAATACGTTTGTTACAAAAGTTTCAGATAATTTAAAACCCTTTCCAAATTGCTATAGATCATATTTTTCTGCTTAGTCGTTTGAGAGTTAAAGCCTTTTGAAACAACAGTAAAAACGGTCTCAGTAAAGAACGCCGCTGTTCATTAATCACTAGTTTTGAGTGATAGGAATGCTAAATTCTAGAAAATTTCCTTCTTGAATATATTTCCTTTCTGAATTCTCTTTCCAAATTGATATTATTTAATGCTTTCTCTCGATCGAACTGAAAGATATGCGCATTTAAAAATCAGGACATCATAGACTACAATAAACTTGAAAATTGAATTAATATTGTTGTCGCAAGTTCACTAATCATTTTTATCTTGTTTTCCAGGATAGTCACAAAGTTGGAAATGAGACGGACAAAACGCAAAGCTAAAGGCATCATCAAATCCATCATTCTTGTGCCCCCTAAGTGAAGGGGCACTTCCTTATTTCGTCACCTAAGTGAAGGGGCGGCCACAGCTACACTGGGAAACACTTCCCGTTGGTTGGTACTTATTAAAACTTGACATCTAGAAGGGGTGCATATCCGCTCTGCCCTGGGACTAGGATATATAAAGTCGTGTGGACTGTGCAAATACACGCTGCTCTAGTAAAAAAAATTGCTTGGGTGGATTGACCTATTATTGTGTTTAATATTCTTTTTCATTCCAACATTAGTAAAGGTAAAAAATACTAGAGACTTGCGAGATTTCATCACCCAAAAAGCTCTCAACAAGTGGGACCACCCATTAGGGATACAGTGAAATTCGTATCACATGAAAATTGATCGTCCCGGACCTCAAATTAACTGGTAATAAAAAAGAGTAGCAAGATTCCCGTGGGATTTCATCACCCAACGGATAAGTCAACCGGACCGGGGTACAAACACAAGTTCATAGAATACGGCCCCAGCCTAGCGCTGCAAAATACTGGTTGTAGGTTTACGACGTCACCGTTCTGAGTGCTGACGTACAATAAGGTGACTCGTTCAGGCGTGAGAACTGAACATCTACTATAAGCTAGTACTAGCATAGTGATGCAGGGGAGTATAGGAACCAAAACCATTAGCCATCCT
Source organism: Kingdonia uniflora (assembly GCA_014058105.1). Taxonomy (NCBI): domain Eukaryota; kingdom Viridiplantae; phylum Streptophyta; class Magnoliopsida; order Ranunculales; family Circaeasteraceae; genus Kingdonia; species Kingdonia uniflora. The sequence continues at coordinate 47,279 of JACGCM010000474.1, read as the reverse complement.
ACCCATTTTGAAGATAGAAGAATATAGGGGAGACCTAATTATTATTTCTAAAAAATATTGATGTGCTAGAGTTTAGGATTGATTGGTTGTTTATTGTATTGGGTGTTGCTTTTATTTCATAATATCATATATGCAAGAACATTGGAATCCATACAGCTCATAATTCGACATCCCGCAACAACCTCAAAATCATTTTCAATCATAGGATCACCAAAATTCTCAATACATGGAACCTTTCCAATGTTATTTATATATGCAGGCCCATCAGTCCGTTCAGTTATCCAATCAGTTCCCACCTGCTCCACCCAAACCATCTTTGGGCGATACCCTTACTCCCTTTATTCAACAATCAGTACAATTTTCAGCAACAAATGATGAAATTCCAGCAACAGACATTAGTGAATCAAACTTCTACGACCTAATCTATCTCTAGATTAGAGACTCAGATAAATCAGTCGTCAAATACGAAGAGTGAAATAGAGCATGAAAAACTTCTAAGCAATGAAGAAGAACAATTCGAAGTTAAATCCCCTAATGAGTTAGAAATGGTTGAATTCTAGCATAATCAAGGAATATTTTCTCCGTGGGGTGAATGGATACCATATTACGAGACAGATTTAGATGATAAACATTTTAAGGTCGACGAATCTATGTCACAAGGAGATCTTGAAAAAGCAGCTATCATGTATAATACAATTCTGTCTCAATCACCTCTAAATTCAGCCCTCAACATTCAACCATCGATGTCGCCATCCATCTTTTCATTAGTCAACCCAATAAGTTCTTTCGAGGAAACTATGACTGCGACTGAATATTTTTTGCTCTCCTCTTATGATTTTTTTGACGATGATGATGACGAGATAAAATATGAACATATGGAATCACCGTCCCATTATACGATAACATGCGAGGAATTTGATAGATGATGATATTTGTACGAAAGTTAAATAATTGAAAATTGCCGAACCTGTTACAGATATTATTAACTTGTCAATTCCTTCTCAGTTTCCTTATGAGTCACCTTAGTCTTTCCTTGAGCTGCGTCCACCTGACACAAAGTGCAATATTGAAAACCAGTGGTTGGACGACCCTTCTTTACAGGATATATCACTATTATTGGGGGCTGATTCTTTTTTGGTTACTCCTTCACCAACCATACCTATACCTATGCCTACATCTCCATTTCACAAGCCTCTTAGGGGTACCATAATTGTTAATGAATTTGCAGATTTGTTACACGATAACTCTAGTTGTACCTACTCTACTGATCAATGTCTGAATTATTTCAAGTATTGGGATGACCCCAGAATTCTTAAAATAGTGCAAGCATTATCACCGGCAACTGAGTCACACAAACTTGAACCTGACCCACAACCACCCGATCGACATCACTTTAATGGTTCAAGTTACTTTTTGGGAAATGATGAATATCAAGATAACTTTTGGGTGTATGGTATTAGACCTTGTAAAATATCTCAAAGTGAGATTCCCTATAAATTAAATAAGGAAAATATTTATTCTTGGGGATTAGACTATGAGTTATTTTTATGTATCATGATTGCACCAACACAATTAGGTACAGATAAGGGGAACCACTATTTTTTATTATCTGGTTATTCAAGGATAATGACAATTTTAGTGTTCCTTAGTTATTTAAGGAGAACTTGCAACCTGGATAGTTCATCAATTATTGTCATTTGTACCCCTTTTGACCTATATCATGACATTCAAGTATGGGGGCATATTAGTGTTGCTGAAGACGGTAAACTTAGCGCCTCTTGGAAGGCAACCCTTAACATATTAAGGTGAGACATTTTAGCTTTCCTCCCCCATTTATTTTCTTGTTCTCCAACATTAAGGGCAATGCTTGATTTAAGTTTGGGGGTAGGAAACCATTATTTGATATGCTTTTTGAAGAAAAGTGAAATAATGTCACTTTGACAATTTATGATATATTTTTGATGAATTTCCAAACACTTAAACTGATTTTACCTTGACATAAATATTTTGGAAAAACCAAAATTTTGAAATTGTACCAAGTATACACTAGAATATTGTGGAATATCTTACGCTAGATGTACTATTTTTTTATTAGCGACTAATTAAAGTTAACTTGACATATTCTGGAAACGTGCACTTCACTGTAGTTTTACATTTAATATCTTCAATTAATTTTTGCTCAGTATAAAAGAAATTTAGCATTTATGTTAGAAATAGTTTACTACAAGGGAGACAACTGCCTAAGAATAAGTGCATTCCTAAGAAAAAAAATCCAAATTTACTCTAAAAACATTCACGCTGCAAGGCTACTCGAATGATTAAGAACTGAAAGAGGAAAAATTATCACCAATCTCGAGTTTGACCATGAACTATGTGAATGAAGCATAAAAAAATGTTACTTGTGATAATCCTAAGTCTAGGTCATGATAGGGAACCATACTCTGGCAACCTTAGCCAACAGGCTGGGATTGTCGACCAAAAACTCCTTGTTACAGAGACTTCACTAAGAAACAAAGTACTCAAAAGAAAAGGCTTGCAAAAGAAAAGAAGAAAAAGTATAATTTAGGAATACGAATTGACTAAGGTACTTGTCAAACAGACCGTTGAATTTATTCCAATAAGAACTAGACTACCAAAAATTGAGTAAATTCGTCTAGACAACGCATTAGGCGATAAAACTATTTTCATTGTACACTCAAATATTGCTAAAGAAAAATACTTGAATCTCTTTCAAATCTTGAGGTAGTACCTCTAGTTTCGGATAAGCTTAAAATATTCTTTTGTATACTTAGGAAAATACCAAGTTTAAGGATTTTTTCATTAGTATATTTTTGTTACAACTAAGTAAGGATAAGTTCACAAGAAATGAGTTATATGTATTGTAAAATTGCTTAAAATGTTATTATTAACTTTTGTGGGTATAGTCACTGCAAACCCTCTCGAGACAGCACTCGTCTATCAGGCAAAACCTGGGGTTTAATTGCTTGTTGCATACGCTAAATACAACTGCGTGACATGCGAAAATGGTTTTTTGCTTACTTTTGATCGAGTACTAACAAAATATAAGTTCGGGATATTTGATAGACACCTAATATTTACGTGTACAACTCCTAAATTTATATCTACTTAGTCATTTATTAAATTAATGTGACACTAATAGTGTTTTTGTTTGTATTTACAGAAATTGGTCCCATGATAAATAAGTAGGATATTTTTCCGGTTTTTAAAAATAGATCAAGGGTGATACATTCCAACAATAATTCTCACTTGAAGTTGTCAACCAAAGGCCCATGCATGGAAGGCCATTGAAGAGAATTAAATATAGATATTATTCTCATGAGTTGTAATATATATCCATGATTTTTGGCATTGTTTAGAGGATTATATATTAATTATAATATTTTGTAACCCTTCCTATGCTCTACAAATAGTAGGGGAATCCCACACATGAGAGATGATCTTGAAGAGTGTAAATATCAAGGTTCAATAAGCAATAAAGTTCTTGTTCTTTTTTTTTATCTTTTTTTTTACTTTTATCATAGTAATAGTAGTATGGAAATGATTAAAGGGATGAGTAGCTAATCTTCTTAGCCAAGACTTGAGGAAGCTCCACCTAATGTAGCCTTAGTGTAGATTGTGTATCTTAGTTAGAGTAATTACTTTCTCTTAATCCTGGAATATTGCATATTCTTATTCCTTTATCCTAGGCTTGACCATAGCTAGGATTAGAAGGAATAAGGAATATAAGTAACCATCTTATTTGACCATAACAAGATAGGTTAGGAACATGGAGAAGAGAACATAATCCATGCTTATCAGCCGGACCATGGTTGAATAAGTTAGTTTATGGGTAGTTCCCAATCAATAATTATTTTATCTCATGATGTATTACATATACCCGACCAAGGATATACGATACGGGAATTTGTGAATATTCTAACTAGGTACACTATCTCAAGGTTACAACGGATGGAGTGAAATCACGTCTTGGTTTCCTCTCCAATCGTATCAGCACCTTTTTTAGTTTGTGCTTTATTTTAATTTCTTTACTTATAAAAGCCCAAAACTCATTCTTATTGGATAAAATTTGTAGCTCGAAGCATAATTTGCACCACAAGTCTCTTAGGATATGACCCGCTTACCCTTGTACTTAACGGTACACCGTGCGCTTACGGGTCTTTTAAGACATCGGTTTATAATCGATCTAGTTTTTGTTAGTTTCATAAACATATCTGTCACCGTACCCAAGACCATTACCTGACTCACTATCCCCTCAAAATGTACCCACATCTGCAAAAATATTACTCGGTATGTACCTATTGTCTTTACTGAAAACTCGTACCCGTTGTCCCTATACCTTGTGGTATAGTAGTTGCTCAGTGTGTCCTTGGAGGGACATAAGGTGCGACTCCCAGATGATTATGTGTAGTTGTATTTGTCTTTTGGCTTTTATAATCTCTGGTACCATATCCTTGTTATTAAAAGCTGCCTCCACCTGTGTTTATCTTTTGCACCCACCCTTGCGTAAGAAAAGAACGAGCGATCCCCAACCAACTTACTCTATACCATTAATTTGACTTGTCCTATAAGTTCATTTTGTTGTCATGGTAATACCCCCCAAAGGATTTGTAATGATTATCGACAACTGGGTGTGACCAGCCGGTTATTGCTGGACTGGAGTAGTCATCAGCACCATCTGCTATTGTAATTGGATCAGAGCCATCTTCTCTATCGGCTGTTGCTGGATCGGGACTGTTGGTTATGCATGGTTTGACGGCTGTGTTATGTGGGGTGGCATAAACAGATCAGGACTGATAGGTTGGGTTTGGACCTATTTCACAGGTTGAACCCCTCGTGGGTTCACCTACTGAGTCAAGACCGAGCTCGTTTGTTGGGTCGGGCCTAAACCAATGAACAGTTCGGTATAAGTGGCTATTTTTGAATCGGGGTGGGTACTCGGACCTGGATCGGGTCCATAAACTGGACCTGGTTCGGTTTTGGCATTTAGACCTGGGCTTGGGTCCCCGTAGACTCCCGAACCCAGTCGTAACTTGGAGGCCGACACCCTTCTTGCTTCATCGTAGCTGGTCGGCAGACTTGCCCCCAACAACCTTTTTGTTTCATCGTGGTTGGCCACCTTGCCCATTGATCGCTGCTAGCAGGGTTTGGTCATGCCATACACATAAGAGAGGACTCCGACCCAAATTTTTGTTGAGATAAATTGCCCCCCATAGCATTGGTCATGACTTCCCTCTCCTCGGAGTCTACAAATTTTTCCTCGCTAACCACATCTTGAATATCAAGTCCCTCAAAATTATTCGAGGTGAAAAAAGCCCCTTCGTCGTCGACTTCCTTTTCTATCTTAACCCTTGTGGAGAGACCCCTTCTTCACCCAACACTCTCTACACGAGTTGGTGAGAACCCCAATCTTCATTCATCCCCCATAAATGTACCTAATGGTACCCCCCATCCTCTTGATGATGCCACACTATCTGTTAATCCCACACCAACCTCTCTTTGACCATTGGTAGTATTAGAGGTGATCACTTGCAAGATCAAGTTTAATGCTCAATTAATCTCTTTAGATTGTGCCCTGAATTATCCTAATGATTTTTCCGTCCTAACCCTAAATTCCTCCATATTTTTCTTTAGGTTACTAATCGATTATAAACAAACGTATTAAAATAACCCGTAAACGAATGGTGTACCGTTGAGTTCAAGGGAAAGTGGGGTCATATCCCAAGAGATTTGTAGTTGCAAATTATGTTTTGAGCTATTAATTTTATCCAATAAGAAATTTTGGGTTTTATAAGTGAAAAAATTAAATTAAAATACACACTAGAAAATTTGTTGATACAATTGAAGATAAAACCAAGGCGTGATTCCACTCCATCTGCTGTAACCTTGAGATAGTGGTTAGAGTGTATCAAGAATTCCCGTATAGCATATCCTTGGTCGGGTATAAGCAACACATCATGGGATAAGATAATTAGTGATTGGGAACTCCCCATAAACTAACTTACTCAACCATGGTCTAGTTGATAAGCATAGATTATGTTATCTTCTTCATGTTCCTAACCTATCTTGTTATGGCCAAAAAAGATGGTTATTTAAATTCATTATTCCTCCTATTCCTAGCTATTGTTAAGCATAAGATGATGGAATATGAATGTGAATTATACCAGGATAAAGTGAATGTAATTACTATAAATAAACTAAACAATTTACACAAATGGTATATTGGATTAAGCTTCCTCTAGCCTTGTCTAAGAGGTTGAACTATTCAACCCTTTAATCATTGACATAATAATATTGCTATAATAAAATTAAAAGATAAGAAGAAATGAAGAAGAACTTTATTGCTTTGTACTTTTTGATTTACACTCTCCAAGATATCTCAAATAGGTGGAATTCCCCTCCTATTTATAGATTATAGGAGGGGTTACCAAATATCAACATAAATGTAAAATCCCCTAAATACTGCCTTCTATTATGCACAAAATATAAAAGCTTCAAAACTCTATACTCTATACCTTGGCCCATGCATACAATTATATGACTTGATGATCTCCATCAATGTTCCTCCTTCACCACAAGAAAAAAAACTTTTAGGGAGGTCAAAAAAGTACCCCAAAAAACTACTAATCTATCACTACAACTATCAGGGACGTCATTAGGGAAGAAAAAGTATTGCCCTTTTAGGGTGGCATCCCAAATACATTAGGAACGGACGAATCTATTTCTAATACTATTAAGGTCAACTTTAGAGGTGACAACAATCCATCTCTAAAAGTCTTCATTTTTCAACTCCTTTGCGAACGGAGTAAAACAATCCCTAATACATAATATTTGAGACAAATTTGTTTAGCCCTAAAGTATGGCACCAAATTTTCCCGCCAGCGCTAATATTACTGAAGACAAAATAATCTGTCTCTAATACATAACATTTGATACTGATTTTGTAAGGGCCATATTTCGTAGTAGCTTTGATCGATTATAAACCGACGTCTTAAAAGGCCTGCAAGTGCACGGTGTACCGTTAAGTACAAGGGAAAGCGAGGTCGTATCCCAGAAAACTTATGGTACGAATTATACTTCAAGCTACTAGTTTAATCCAATAACAATGAGTTTGAGTCAGTTTCGAACTAAAAAAATGAAGAAATAAACAAATTGTAAGATAAGTTGGAGTGGGAGCCAAGGCATCGATTCCATTCCAACCCATGTAGTCCATGAGAAAGCATATTTAATTAAAGTACTAATTAATTCCCGTACCATGTATCCTTGGTCGGGTATACACGATACTCACAATGGAAAAGAAATTAACATTTGGGAATTCTCGATAAACTACCTTACATAACAATGGCCATGTTGAGTAAGGCGGATCAATTTCATTTTTCAATGTTCTTAACAAATCTTGTTATGATCAAACAAGATGGTCTATTAGTTTCTTCATTCTTACAAATCCTAGCTATGGTCAAGCATTAGGACGAAAGAATGAAGGATTTGAACTAGAGCCCGGATAGAAAGAAATCACTAACGGTCAAATTAAAGCTACTTTTACAACTTTGCTACATTGGGTTTGAGCATCCTCTAGCCGTGGCTAAGAGGCTTAGCTACTCATCCCTTCGAATATCGCCATATTACTTGATTAAAAAATATGTCAAAAGCAAGAGATAAATAAGAACCTTTATTGATAAAAACTTTGATATTGTACTCTCCAAGTTGATCTCTTATGGGTGGGATTCACCTCCTATTTATAGAGTATAAGAATGGTTACAAAATATCACTATTAATATAAAATCCCTTAAATAATGCCTTAGATCATGCATAGATATTACAACTCATAAGAATAATATCTACATTAAATTCATTTCAATGGGCTTCCATAAGCCTTTGGTTGACAACTTCAAATGAGAATCTGATCGATTATAAACTGACGTCCTAAAAGAGCCACAACTGTACGATGTACTATTAAATACAAGGGTAAGAGGGGTCGTATCCCATAAGACTTGTTTTACGAAATATACTTCGAGCTACTAGATCTATTTAATAACAACCAGTGTGTATAGGTTTTGAAATAAAAATTATAACGAAACAATTTATAAGATAAATGGAGTAGAAACCAAGGCATCGATTCCACTCCACCCTTTGTAACCGTTAGATAGCATAAATAATTAAAGTAAATTATGAGTTTCTGTATCGGATATCCTTGGCCTGGCATATGCAATACATCAAAAGATACAAGAGATTTAGTAATTGGGAACTACCCATAAACCAACTTACTCAACCATGGTCTGGTTGATAAGTATGGATTAGGTTCTCTTCTCCATGTTCCTAACCTATCTTATTATGGTCCAGCAAGATGGTTACATAGATTCATTATTTCTCCTAATCCTAGCTATTGTCAAGCATAGGACGAACGAATACGAATATGCAATATTCTGGGATAAAGAGAAAGTAATTTTTTTAACTAAGCTACACAATCTATACTAAGGCTACATTAGGTAGAGCTTCTTCTCGCCTTGGCTAAGAATATTAACTACACATCCCTTTGATCAATTCCATACTACTATTACTACGATAAAATTAAAAGACAAGAATAAGAGAAATAATAACTTTTATTGCTATGAACTTTGATTTACACTTTCCAAGATCCTCTTTCATGGGTGGGATTCCACTTCTATTTATAGAGTATAGGAAGGGTTACTAAATATCACCATTAATATAAAATCCCCAAAACAATGCCTAAAATCATGCATTACAACTCATGAGGATAATATTTATATCGAATTCTCTTCAATTGGCTTCCATACATGGGCCTTTGGTTGACAACATCAAATGAGAATAATTGTTGAAGTGCATCACCCTTATTCTTCATTAAAAACCAAAAAAATTTACGACTTGTTTATCATGTGAATAATTTTTGTAAATACAAACTAAAGCACTATTAGTATCATATTTATTTAATAAATGACTGGGTAGATATAAATTTAAAAGTTGTACACGTAAATATTACGTGTCTATCAAATAACCCCGAACTTGTATTTTGTTATTCCTCGGGCAAAATTAAACAAAAACCATTTTTGCATGTCGCGCGGTTGCATTTTGCCTATACAACAAGCTGGTAAACCCTCAGGTTTAGCCTAGTGGATGAGTGTTGTCTTGTGAGGGTTTGCAGTGACTATACCCACAAAAGTCAATAATGACATTTTAAGCAATTCTTGAATACATATGACTCATTTCTTGCAAACTTATCTTTACTTAGCTGTGACAAAAATATACCAATGAAAATATCCTTAAACTTGTTATTTTCCTAAGTATACCAAAGAATATTTATTCTTATCCAAAACTAGAGGTACTACCTCAAGATTAGAAAGAGATTCAAGTATTATTCTTTAGCTATATTTGAGTGTACAATAGAAATAGTTTTATTGCCTAATACGTTGTCTAAAATAATTTACTTAGTTTTTGGTACTCTAGTTCTTACTGGAATAAATTAAACGGTCAGTTCGACAAGTGCCTTAGTCAATTCGTCTTCCTAGAATTTTACTTTCTTTTCTTTTCTTTTACAAGCCTTTTCTTATTGAGTACATTATTTCTTAGTGAAGCCTCCATTACAAGGAGTTTTCGGTTGATAATCCCCGCTAGTTAGTTAAGGTTGTCTGGGCGTGGTGCCCCATCATGACCTAGTCTTAGAATTCTAACAAGTAACATTTTCTTGTGCTCCTTTCACATAGTTCATGGTTAAACTCGAGATTGGTGATAATTTTTCCTCTTTCAGCTCTTAATCATGCGAGTAGCCTTGTAGCGTGAAAGTTTTTGGAACATATTTGTCTTATTATTTATTCTTTAGAATAAACTTATTATTTGGCAGTTGTCTCCCTTGTAGCAAATTATTTTAAACATAAATACTAAATTTCCCTTATACTGAGCAAAAATCTATTGAAGGTATTAATTGCAAAACTACAGTGAAGTGCACGTTTTCAAAATATGCCAAGTTAACTTGAATTAGTCGCTAAGAAAAAGATAGTAAATTTATGTTAAGATATTCAAAAATATTCTAGTGGATACTTTGTACAAATTTTAAAATTTTGGTTTTTCCATAATATTTATGTCAAGGTAAAATCAGTTTAAGTGTTTGGAAATTCATCAAAAATATATCATAAATTGTCAAAGTGCCATTATTTATCTTTTCTTCAAAAAGCATTTAAAGAAATATTTTCCTATCCCCAAACTTAAATGAAACATTGCCCTCATTGTTTGAGAGCATAAAAAAAATGGACGAATAAAAACTGGAATTTCTTACTTGAATGTGTCATGGGTTGCCTCCCAAGAAGCGCTAAGTTTATTGTCTTCAGCCATAGGAATGTACCCTTGAACTTAAAATTTTCAATATGACTGGAAGGTTACAAAGTTGAAAAGGTGATGTACTATCCTGGTTGTAAATTCTCTTTTAAAAACTAGATAACACATGACTGGTGATCCTTAATATTAGCCCTTAATTGAGTAGATATATTCTGTAAAAACCAAAGAGAGTTTGAAACTAATTCTCAATGGAAAATATTTTTTCCAAAAACATTGCCTATCATTTGATGATTTCAAGTTGAAAATCTTTGACAAATCAAGAAAAACCATTTTCTCCATGATAAAGCAAATGCATACCCAGGGAACATATTTTCCATTAGAATTTTCAATACAATAATCTAATTATTACATGTTGTAAATAAGTTGAATGGTATAAAAGTATTCATCCCCGAAAATGTACTAGATTCAAAACTCAATTTTCTTGGAAAAGTATTTTCTTTGAAAATTTTCAAAACCCTCATGTTATCGTTGATATTCCAAAAAATGTGATAGGTGGTACTTACAAAGTAAGTCCGTGAGGCATTCCCAAAATTATAATTTTTCATAAAGATGTTTTCTTTTATTAAAAGAAAAATTATATAACATATTTGTGGATGTGGGGATCGGGGATCAATTGACTCTAACAAACATTTAAAATTTATGTGCCTAAAATCACAACTTATCTCAAGGGACTCATCCTGACCATTGACGTGGATATTTATTGGCTTAGAGACATGGCCAAGTTGAAACATATTTTCAGATGCTAATGATTTTACCATTTCACGAATCTCAGGATCATTCGAGTCCTCAAAATAATTTAAACATTCATTAGCAGAAGTACAACAAGAATTATTTTCGTACAAGTCCTCAAAATCATTTATGGTCATGCTACCCCTATTAGGCTCGTAAAATGGAGATGTAGGCATAGGTATAGGTGTGGTTGGTGAATGAATAACCAAAACAAAATCAGCCCCTAATAATAGTGGTATATCTTGTAAAGATGGGTCGTCCACCCACTGGTTTTTAACATTATAATTTGTTTCAGGTGGACGCGGCTCATGGCAAGGCTGAGGTGACTCAAAAAGAAACTTAGAAAGAAATGATAAGTTGATAACGTCTGCAACAGGTTCGGCAATTTCTAATTTCTTGACTTTTATACAAATATCATCATCAACAAATTCCTCGCATATTATCGTATAATGAGATGGTGATTCCATATATTCATATTTTATCTAGTCGTCATCATCATCATAAAAATCATTTGAGGAGAGGGAAAAATATTCAGTCTTGGTCATAGTTTTCTCAAATAATGTATTGGGTTAACAATCAAATGATGGATGGTGACATGGTGGTTGAATGCTAAGGGCTAAATTTAATGGTGATTGAGAGATTGTATTAGACATGATAACTGCTTCTTCAAGATCTTCTTGTGACAAGGATCGTCGACCATAAAATGTTTATCTTCTAAGTCTGTCTCGTAATAGGGTGTACATTCACCCCAAGGAGAAAACATTCCTTGATTACGCTTGAATTAATCCATTTCTTAATCACAAAGGGATTTAACTTCAGATTGTTATTCTTCATTGCTTAGATGTTATTCATGCTCTATTTCACTCCACGTAGTTGACGACTAAGTTATCCGAGTCTCTAATCTAGAGATAGATTGGGTCATAGAAGTTTGATTCACTAAAGTCTGTTGTTGGAATTGCATCATTTATTGTTGAAATTGTATTGATTAGTGGATAAACAAAGTAGAGGTATCATCCAAACATTGTTTGGGTGGAGCGGGTGGGAACTGATTGGATGACTGAACGGACTGATGAGCTTGCATATATGAATAACATTAGAAAGGTTCCATGTATTAAGAATTTTGGTGATCCCATGATTGAAAATGATTTTGAGGTTGTTGCGGGATGCCGAATTATGAGCTGTATGGATTCCAATGTTCTTGCATGTATGGCATTTTGAAATAAAAGAAACACCCAATGCAATAAGCAACCAATCAAGCCTAAACTCTAGCACATCATTAATTTTTAGAAATAATAATTAGGTCTCCCCTATATTCTTCTATGTTAAAAATGGGTAGGATGGCAAAAGGCCTTGGTTCTTATACTCCCCTGCATCACTATGCTAGTGCTAGCTTAAAGTAGATGCTCAGTCCTCATGCCCGAGCGAGTCACCTTATCATACATCAGCACTCAGAACGGTGATGTCGCAAACCTATGACCAGTATTTTACGGTGCTAGGCTGGGGCCGTATCCTATGAACCCATGTTTGTGCCTCGGTCCGGTACACCAATCTGCTGGGTGATAAAATTCCGCGGGAATCTTACTACTCTTTTTTATTAATAGTTATTTAGAGCTCTGGGACGTTCAATTTTTGTGTGATACAAATTTCTTCGTATCCCTAATGGGTGGTCCCACTTGTTGGAGTACTTTTTGGGTGATGAAATTCCGTAAGTCTCTAACAGTCTTTACCTTTACTAATGTTGGAATGAAAAAGAATATTAAGCACAATAATAGGTCAATCCAGCCACAACAATTTTTTTATTAGAGCAGTGTGTATTTGTACAATCCACATGACTTTATATGTCCTAGTGCCAGGGCGGAGCGGATATGAACCCCTTCTAGATGTCATGTCTTAAGATGTACCAATCTACGGGAAGTGCTTCTTGGTATAACTGTGGCCGCCCCTTCACTTAGGGGGCGAAAAAAGGAAGTGGCCCTTCACTTAGGTGGCACAAGAAGGATGGATTTGATGGTGCTTTTAGCCTTGCGTATTGTCCGTCTTGTTTCCAGCTTTGTGACTATTTTGTAAAATAAGAGAAAAAGGATTATTAAACTTGCGACAATAATATTAATTCAATTTCAAAGTTTATTGTAGTCTATGATGTCCTAATTTTTTAATGCGCATATCTTTTAGCTCGGTTGAGAGAGTGCATTAAATAATATTAATTTATAATGATAATTCAGAAGCAAAAGACATTCAAAAAGGATGTTTTCTATAATTTAGCTTCTCTGCCGCTAAAAGTAAGTGATTAGTTAATACGACATCCTTTACAAAGAATTTTTTTTACTATATTTTTAAAAGGCTGTAACTCACAAACGACTAAACCGAAAAATATGATTTATAACAATTCAGAAAAAGAATTAAATTATCTAAAATTTTGTAGCAAATGCATTTCCCAACTGTGACCTATAGATGATATAAATCGGTAAAGCATTCAGGGACAAACTTCACAGTTACTGTAGCGCCAAGAAAGTTTGAGCCAATCACTCAATCACTTTGTTTTCGGATCCAAAAAAAGAAAAAAAAATATTGGCTTAAAATTAAACAACTCAAAAATAAAATGCAACTTTGCAAGTCCCTGGCAATGGCGCCAAAAACTTGATAGATTATAAACCGACATCTTAAAAGACCTGCAAGTGCACGGTGAACCATTAAGTACAAGGGTAAGTGAGGTCGTATCCTAAGAGATTTGTGGTGCAAATTATACTTTGAGCTACTAGTTTTATCCAATAACAACGAGTTTGTGTAGGTTATGAAATAAAAAGAAGAACGAAACAAATTACAAGATAAATTGGAGTGGAAACCAAAGCATCGATTCAAATCTACCCTTTGTAACTGTTAGATAGCATAAGTAATTAAATTAAATTACGAGTTTCTGTATCGCATATCTTTGGTCGGGCATATGTAATACATCAAAAAATACAAGAGATTTAGTAATTGGAAACTACCCATAAACTAGCTTACAAAACCAAGGTCCAGGTTATAAGTATGGATTATGTTCTCTTCCCCATGTACCTAACCTATCTTGTTATGGTCGAACATGATGGTTACATAGATTCATTATTTCTCCTAATCCTAGCTATGGTCAAGTATAGGACGAAGGAATACGAATATCTAATATTCTGGGATAAAGATAAAGTAATTACTCTAACTAAGCTACACAATCTACACTAAGGCTATATTAGGTGGAGCTCCTTCTAGTCTTGGCTAAAAATATTAGCTACTCATCCCTTTGATCATTGCCATACTACAATTTCTACGATAAAATTAAATGACAAGTACAAGAGAAATAATAACTTTTATTGCTATGAACTTTGATTTACACTTTCCATGATCCTCTCTCATGGGTGGGATTCCCCTTATATTTATAGAGTATAGGAAGGGTTACTATATATCACCACTAATATAAAATCCCCTAAACAATGCCTAAAATCATACATTATAACTCATGAGAATAATATCTATATCTAATTCTCTTCAATAGGTTTCCATGCATGGGCTATTGGTTGACAACTTCAAATGAGATAATTGTTGGAGTGCGTCACCCTTGTTTTTCGTTAAAGACCAGAAAAATGTACGACTTGTTTATCATGTGACTGATTTCTATAAATTCGAACAAAAGCACTATTAGTGTCACATTTATTTAATAGATGACTAGGAAGATATAAATTTAGGAGTTGTGCACGTATATATTACGTGTCTATCAAAATCATTGTTGGAGTGCATCACCCTTGTTCTATGTTGAAAATCGAGAAACTGTATGACTTGCTTATCATGTGACTGATTTTTGTAAATACAAACAAAAACGCTATTAGTGTCACATTTATTTAATAAATGACTAGGTAGATATAAATTTAGGAGTTGTATATGTAAATATTACATGTCTATCAAATACCCCCGAACTTATATTTTACTAGTACTCAAGCAAAAGTAACAAAATTTATTTTTGCATGTGATGCGGTTGCATTAAGCGTATGTAATAGCCGTTAATCCCTCAGGTTCTCCTGGTAGACGAGTACTGTCTCATGAGAGTTTACGGTGATTATACCCACAAAAATCAAAAATAATACTTTGGCAATTCAAGATTATAAATAACTTATTTCCTGTCAGCTTATCCTTATTTTATTATAACAAGAAAATATTATGACAGAAAATTCCTTAAAACTCAATATTTCCCAAGTGTCCCATAAAATATCATTTTCAAAATCCAAAGCTTGACATACTACCTCATGCTTAGAAAAAGATTCAAATATTTTTCTTAACTATATCTTAGTGAAGTAAAGATAGTGTTGCAGCACAATACATTGTATAGAATAGTTGAGTCAGTGTTTGGTAGTCTAATATTAATTAGAATAAATTCATCGGTTAGTTCGACAAGTGGCCTTAGTCAATTCATCTTCCTGGTATTCTTCTTTTATAACCCTTATTTTTTTCTTTTCATACATGGTTTCTTAGTGAAGCCTCCTGAAGAAGGAGTTTCGGTCGGTAATCCCTGCCAGTTGGTTAAGGTTACCAGGGTTTGGAGCCCCATCTTGACATAGACCCAGGATTCTCAGAAGTAATCACATAGTTCATGGTCATACTCGAGATTGGTGATAATTTTTCCTCTTTCAGTTCTTAATCATGCGAATATGCCTTGCAGCGTAAAAGTTTTAGTGCAAGTTTGGCTTTTTTTTTATACTTTTAGGAATGAACTTATTCTTAGGCAGTTGTCTTCCTTGGAGCAAATTATTCCTAACAAAAATACTAAATTTTCCAAATTCTGGTCAAAAACTCTGTTGAAGGTATTGGAAGTATAACAAAAGTAAAGTGCAAGTTTTGAAAATATACCAAGAACAATTTGAGTTTTTTGCTAATCACAAGGTAGTACATCGAGTTAATGAACACGATAAATAAATACTCTAGTGTACACTTGGAAAAATATTAAAGTCTTTTTGGGTTTTCCAATCATCATATCATTTTGCCTGGATAAAATTAGTTTAAGTGCTGGAAATTTGCAAAAATATATCTTAAATTGTTAAATCGTCATTATTTTACTCTTCATCAAAAAGTATATAAAATGTAGTTTTTCTACCCCTAAACTTAGATAAAAAATTATCCTCAATGATTGAGAACAAAATTAAATACTTGAAATGGGAAATAAGAAACTGGAACTTCTCACCTGAATGTAACTTGGGTTGCCTCCAAGGAAGCACTAAGTTTTACGTTCTTCAGTCGGATGAATGTACCCCTAAACTTAAATATATAAATAATGCATGCAAGGGGCACACGTGATCAATTTTGATAATAGGGGTCAACTAGAAAAGTTGTCTCTTCATCGAAAGTACAAGATTCTAAATAAGGTTTTAAACGTTGCCCGTTGACCATGAAAGTATTACCATCTTTACGATCCTCTACCTCCACGGCTCCATGTGGATAAATAGTTTTAACTACGAAAGGGCCGTACCAGTGGGAACGTAATTTCTTAGAAAATAAATGTAGCCGTGAATTGTAGAGTAACACTTTCTGATTAGGCTTAAAAGTTTTGCGAACAATTGACTTATCATAAAAAGCTTTAGCTCGTTCCTTATAAAATTTTACATTTTCATAAGCCTCACGATGATGTTCGTCAAGTTCAGAAAGTTGAATTTTTCTATGTGATCTGGCTTTATCCATTTTAAAGTTAAAGGCCTTTGAATCCTAGAGAGCCTTGTGTTCCAAATCTACAGATTAGTGGCAAGCCTTCCCAAAGACAAGTTTATAGGGTGACATACCAATCGAGGTTTTATAAGCTGTTTGATATGCCCAAAGGGCAATCATCAAGAAGATCAGACCAATCTTTACGATCGGTTCGAACAATTTTTTTAAAATTTCTTTTGATCTCACGATTGGATACTTCGACTTGACCACTTGTTTGCGGATGATAAGGTATGGTAAATTTATTAGTGATGGAGTAATTTTTCAAAAGATTTGGGAAGACACGGTTGCAAAAATGTTTACCACCATCACTAATAATTGCCCGAGGGATGCCAAAATGATTAAAAATGTTTTCCAAAATTTTTACCGCGGGCTTATGGTCATTCGTTTGACATGGTACCGCCTCAACCCATTTAGAAACATAATCGACTGTAACGAGAATGTAAAGGTACCCGTAAGAAGAAGGAAATAGGCCCATAAAGTCAATGCCCCAAATATCAAATAGTTCAACAATAAGGATGTTGTTCAAGGGAATCATGTTTAGATGAGTAATATTCCTAGTCCTCTAGCATCTATCACATTCAGAATAAAAGGTGTGTGCGTCACAAAAAAGGGTAGGCCAATAAAGACCAGATTGAAGGACTTTTCCAGCAATTTTCTTGGTCCCAAAATGTCCTCCGCAAGCTAAGGTATGGAAAAATGTGAGTACACTATGGAACTCATCATTTGGGATGCATCTCCTAATTACTTGGTCAGAATAAAACTTATAAAGATAAGGACCGTCCCAACTAAAACGTCTAACCTCGTATAACAATTTGGTTTTATCTTACTTTGACCAATAGACAGATAATCGTTAGGTAGTAAGATAATTGATAATATCGGCATACCAAGGCAGTTGTGAGACAGCCATGAGCTGCTCATCAGGAAATATCTCTAAGATAGGGAGAAAATCTTCAGCCTCTTCAATGAGAATTCGAGTTAGATGGTCTGCAACCACATTCTCAACACCTTTTTTATCTCGAATTTTGATATCAAATTCTTGTAACAAAAAAATCCATCTAATTAACCGAAGCTTAGAATCTTTTTTAGATAGTAAATACTTTAAGGCCACATGGTCGGTGTAAACTATGATATTGGATCCAACAAGGTATGATCAAAATTTTTCCAAGGCAAACACAATGGCTAATAACTCCTTCTCTGTGGTGAGTAATTTACCTGTGGGTCATCGAGCGTACGACTAGCATAGTAAATAATACGAGGTTTATTATCTACTATTTGCCCTAAAACTGCTCCAGCAGCGTAATCTAAAGTGTCTCACATAAGCTCGAAGGGGAGTTCCTAATTGGGAGGTTGGATGATAGGGGCTAAAATTGATAAAAGTTTAAGCTTCTTAAAAGCTCCTGAACATACATCGTCAAAGTTGAAATCAGTGTCCTTAGCAAGTAAATTGCACCGGGGCTGAGAAATTTTACTAAAATCTTTGATGAACCGGCGATAAAACCTAACATGACCCAAAAATGATCGAATGGCCTTAGCTGTCTGAGGTGGAGGTAAAGAAGAAATAATGTCGATCTTGGCCTTAACGACTTCAATTCCTTTGTTGAAGATAATATGTCTAAGAACTATCCCTTGTGTTACCATGAAGTGACACTTTTCCCAGTTTAGCACCAAATTTGTTTGTGTACATCGTCCATGCACGAGCTCTAAATGGCGTAAACATCCATCAAAAGACGATCCAAACACTGAAAATTCATCCATAAAGATCTCAAGAAACTTATCAATCATATCAGAAAATATGCTCATCATACAACGTTGGAATGTAGCAGGTGTATTGCACAACCCAAATGACATACGCCGATAAGCATATGTCCCGTAGGGACACGTAAAAGTTGTCTTCTCCTGATCTTCTGGGGCATTGGAGATCAGATTGTAGCCAGAATAACCGTCAAGAAAATAGTAATGACTTATTCCCATTAAGCGTTCAAGCATTTGAACAATGAATGGAAGAGGAAAATAATCTTCCCTTGTGACCGTGTTCAATTTCCTGTATTCGATACATACACGGCACCTAGTGGTCATGCAGGTAGAGATTAGGTCATTATTCTCCTTCTCAACTACAGTAATCCCTGATTTCTTAGGTACAACCTGAATAGGGTTGACCCACTTACTATCTGAAATGGGGTGTATGATACCCAAGTCCAAAAGTTTGAGAACTTCCTTCTTTACCACCTCCATCATGGTGGGATTTAACCACCGTTGCATCTCACAAAATTTTTTAACACCATCCTCGAGATTGATGCGATTCATGAAAATGGTCGGGCTAATTCCCTTTAAGTCTGCTATAAACTACCCTAGGGCTGATTTGTGTCTTCCAAGGATACCCAGCAATCTAATTTCCTGGTCAGCATTTAGATTGGAAGCTAAGATCACAGGAAAAGTTTTAGAATTACCTAAGAAAGTATACTTCAAAGTCTTAGGTAATGGCTTGAGGTCTAACTTTGGTGCATTAACAATGGATGGAATAGGCAAAGTAGAGCATTAAACTCTTTAACAATCGGATTTTCATTAAAGTCTTCACCAAAGTTCAAAAGACATGATTCTAAGGGGTTCTTAGAGATTGATTTAGGGAACGAGTTGTAAACTAGGGAATCAATCATATTCTGCTCAGCCATGTCATCAGATTGAGGAACTTGAGTATTATTGTTAAATACATTAAGCTTGATTTTCATGTCTCCCATTGATAGTTGTAAGACCCCATTAAAGCCATTAATAATGGTATGAGCAGTCGCAAGGAAAGGGCGGCCCAATATAACGGGGATCTCACAGCGAGGATTCTTTACATCTTCAGTGTTCAAAACACCAAAGTCTACAAGATAAATGAGTGTCTCAACCTTGATAAGAAAATCCTCAAGGATACCACGTGGGTATCGTATTGACCTTTTAGCCAATTGAAGTGTCATTCGGGTAGGTTTAATTCTCCAAGTCCTAATTCTTGATAGACCGAGTAAGGTAGGACATTCACACTAGCACCTAATTCCAGTAACACCCTATCTACTTTGTGATCCACAATTTTATATGGGATGGTTGGGCTTCTAGGATCTCAAAGCTTAGGCAGGGTAAATGTCTAAGTCAAGAAGACTTTCTTATACACATTGATTTTCCTTTTCCTAGTGCATGTAGGGATAAGCATGATGTCATCGAGTACTAGAATATTTATATGAACTTGCTTGAATGTATCCAATATCTCATCAAATTGAATCCCTATATTAGCTGGATGATGGCGCAGCTGATAAGGCACCTTTGGCTTAATATGTGCCTTTGTACAGAAATAGATGAGGTAAGCAACTCCTTAGATTTCTTAAAAGGTTAATGGGTGCTTATTATAGCTGGTTCACTCGTACCTACCTCATCCTTAATAACAATGGGTGTTGGCTCAACCCTAGGCATTTCAACTCGGTTATCAATTTGTCTACCACTTCGAAGAGTGGTAATGACATTATACCATTTTGGGATTAAGCTAACATCAAACTCTGGTGGTCCTTTCAGATTAGATACAAGTTGGCTAGGTAGCTTACCTGGGGATCTCTCATGCAATATATTTGCCAATTGTCCTATCGGAGTCCCTAGATTAGAGATAGATTGGGATATAGAATTCTAATTCACCAAAGTCTATTATTAGAATTGCATCATTTGTTGCTAAAATTGTACTGATTGTTGTATAAAGAGAGTAAGGGTATTGTCTAAAGATGATTTGGGTGGAGTGGGTGGGAACTGTTTGGATGATTGAAAGGATTGTTGAGATGCCTGAGGATATGATTAAAAAATATAATTTTTAGGCAAATTATGACCTGCGGTTTGTGGCTCTCCAAAATAAGAACTGGGTTGGTTGTTCTTCCGCAAAAATTTTGGGTGGTTCTGCCAAATTGGCTTTTACGGGTCAAAGGGCCACTTGTAAGTATTATTCAAAGCATTCACTTACTCTTGATTGTCATTCATTTCATTGAGCATGGGGCACAATTGTGTCACATGGGTTACATCATAACAAATGGTACAAACCTGTTGCTAAACCTGGTTCATACTACCCTTAGATTGATTCGCAGTCATAACCTCAATTTTTTGGGTAAGAGTATCTAATTGGGCTGTTTCCTCACTCGCTTCGTAAAAACCACCTTTCTTGGCAATACGAATATTTTTATGTAGATCAAAATGCCACTGCTGAGAGTTCTCAACCAATGTCTTAAACTCCTCATAAGCTCTATCAGGTTCAAGGACTTGGAATTTTCCACTATGCATGGATTCTAGTCTATAACAATTCTCAGAAGTTATTCCACGATAGAAGATATGGGCTAGATGTTGCTTCTCGAAACCATGATGGGGATATTGTGAAAGATCTTTATACCTCTCCCATGCTTCGTAAAATATTTTACTCTCATTTTGAACAAATTTAACAACTGCATTTCTAAGAGCGAGGGTTTTTCCTATAGAAAACCATTTGGTTTTGAACTTGGTCTCCATTTGATACCATGAATTGATAGATGTTGGAGCCAATGAATCAAGCCAATGACTCGCCTTGTCTTTTAGCGAGAATATGAGTAAACGAAGGCAGACAAAATCCTTCATAAAATGTTGGTATTTGGAGAGCGCACATATTTTTTTAACTCATGGACATGCTTATAAGGTATCTCAAAATCAAGCCCACAAACAATAGGTAACATTTGGATCATACTAGGCTTGATTTCATAATAGTTAGTCATGACAACTGGTAACACAATACACGAAGGCATATCACTCACCACTAGGGTCCAATAGTCCCTAAGAGATTTGGTAGCAGCCATGATTGGGGTTCGACTTCTAGCTCAACAAGAAGTTCAATTGTGTAAACTCTAGATGAATTACCTTCCTCCAAAATTGGAAAACCTCGAGATGGATCACTTTCCTCCCAAACTAGGTCCCCTAAGTCCTCTATTGTATTGATTGGGCGAGGTGGTCGCCCTCTATACTTAGGCAGAGGTGGTGGCCCGTAAATGGGCAAAGGTTCCGGTAGGCTTCCTAAACGTTTTCCTGCATGTGTTCAATTGATCATGTATAACAAATAATCCATAAAATTCGGCACCCGGTGCAGTAAATAATGGGTGGTCCTACTTGTTAGAGAGCTTTATGGGCGATGAAATCTTACAAGTCTCTAACAGTTTTTACCTTTACTAATGTTGGAATGAAAAAGAATATTAAACACAGCAATAGGTCATTCTAACCACAACAAATTATTTATTTATATGTCCTAGTGCCGGGGTGTAGTGGATATGTACCCCTTCTAGATTTCAACTTTAGAAATGTACCAACCTACGGGAAGTGCTTCCCAGTATAGCTGTGGTCGCCCCTTCACTTAGGGGGCAAAGAAAAGGAAGTGCCCCTTCACTTAGGGGGGCAAGAAGGAAATTGCAAAAGATTGAATGAGCTTTAAGCTTTTTGTATTTTCCGTTCACCGCTTTCTGTGCTTCTTCTCTTGTTAGCAATGCCAAAAATTCCCAAAGTTTGATCGACGTGTTATATCGAGAATGGAGAGTGTTAATCGAGATTAGCTAACTTAATGCCTTTATCACAATTTAAGTAAAACTCATAGAAACAACTCGTGCTCAAGCGTGTTAAACCTTTCGTGCTCAAGTTCATTCTCGTAACAAAAGCATCACGTGCTTAAGTTAAAAAAAATAAAAACAAAGCTCGTTAAAACAGGTGCTCAAGTTCGTGCTTAAGCTCGAAAGCAACTCGTGCTCAAGTTCGCTGGACTCCCAGCAAAAAAAATTTATTCAAGCACCTCAATAATGATTTCTCCTGATTTCTTTATACTTAGCAAGTGAACTTAAATACAAGAAATCATGAGCATGAAATAAAGAATTAAAAACAAATGTGGTGCTGCCCCAATTTTAACTATTATGGTACTGTACCTACAAATATTTAAACAAAATGCTTATGGTAAAACTAACCACCAAATATGAAGTAATGGTTTTGCACCACTAACATAAATAAATAAATAAGTACCGCACACCAACAGTAGCAAGTTGTGACAATCAAATGTTAATATCCCAAGTTCCCCAAATCCATGTACGTTACACCTTGAAGGATAATAACGTAAGATGAAGTTGGAAACTCTGGTATAATCTTCCAACGAATATCTCTTGAACACCAAACAATGGCTCATGCTTGAACCCAAGTATTCCAAAATCCAAAACAAAAAAGCAGAAAAAGAGAAGAAGAAAAAGAAAAATTGGCTTAAAAATAACGACTCAATAATAAAATAAAACGCACCTTTACAAGTCCCCGACAACGGTGCCAAAAACTTGATCGATTATAAACTGACGTCATAAAAGGCCCACATACGCACGGTATACCGCTAAGTACAGGGGTAAGCGGGTTCGTATCCCAAGAGACTTGTGGTGTGAATTATACTTCGAGCTACTAGTTTTATCCAATTATAATGAGTTTGAGTAGGTTTCAAACTAAAAAAAGAAGAAATAAACAAATTGAAAGATAAGTTGGAGTGAGAGCTAAGGTATCGATTCCACTCTAACCAAGGTAGGCCATGAGAAAACATCTTTAATTAAAGTACTAATTAATTCCCGTACCATGTATCCTTTGTCGGGTATACACGATACTCACAATGGAAAAGAAATTAACGTTTGGAAATTCTCGATAAACCACCTTACATAACAATGGTCATGTTGAGCAAGGCGGATTAATTTTGTTTCTCTATGTTCTTAACCAATCTTGTTATGGTCAAACAAGATGGTCGATTAATTTCTTCATTCTAACAAATCCTAGCTATGGTCAAGCATTAGGATGAAAGAATGAAGGATTTGAACTAGAGCCCGGAGATAAAGAAATCACTAGTACTCAAATTAAAGCTACTTCTATAACTAGGCTACATTGGATTGGAACTTCCTCTAGCTGTGGCTAAGAGGTTTAACTACTCATCCCTTCGATCATCGCCATATTACTAGATTAAAGAAAATGATAAAAACAAGAGATAAAGAAGAACCTTTATTGATATAAACTTCTATATTACACTCTTCAAGATGATCTCACATGGGTGTGATTCCCCTCGTATTTATAGAGTATAGGAAGGGCTACAAAATATCACCATTAATATAAAATCCCTTAAATAATACCTTAGATCTTGCATAGATATTACAACTCATGAGAATAATATCTACATTTAATTCTCTTCAATGGGCTTCCATAGGCCTTAGGTTGACAATTTGAAATAAGAATCATTGTTGGAGTACATCACCCTTGTTCTTTGTTGAAAACCGGAAAAATGTATGACTTGTTTATCATATGACCGATTTCTGTAAATACAAACAAAAGTACTATTAGTATCACATTTATTTAATATATTACTAGGTAGATATAAATTTAGGAGTTGTACATGTAAACATTACGTGTCTATCAAGCTTAAAATAGCCCAAAATAGCTCTTACACCAAATATACCTTTGACAAAAATTAGTATAGCCCAATATAACTGTAGCTTAATTTATTGCTTGAGACTGATAGATTTGATTATAACTTATGATCACTTGAGCTTGAAAAAACCTGATCTCTTTCTCCTCTAGAGCATATCCATTTTGTGGACCTCACTCTCAGTTCGTTATCATACATAAGTACAAATGAAAGTTAGGCTTGTAACTTTTAGTTCGTAGGAGATAGGTATCAGTTACTTATTCTACTTTATATGTAGTGCTCGAGCCACGTTCTTCATTAGTTTGTGGTCTAGGTGTCATTCCTAATGGTGTATGTCACGTATATAGTACGTGAGTTAGGTATTGACTCAGTTTGAGTTTATCACAGCTCGAGGGGCAGATCCCTTCAATTGTCCCCTTGCAACTAAAGGAACAGGTTGCTTTAGTCGAGAAGTACTAATCGATCTATGAGTTGGAATTTGTAATGTTCGGTCAAAAGGGAATGATGTATTTGTTGACGTGTATAAATTTAAAATTGTGAAGTATATGTTGGATATTGGGTTGCGGTATTAAATACGTTTGAGGTGTTGAATTGACTGACGTGTTTCGAAGTTGGGTTCCCCAAGTAATATCTCTTAATGATGATTGTTTCAAAAATCCTTCTCTGCATTAAATTCTTTGTCTCTATATATATTGTGACTGTACTACCGGTTATTCATCTGCAGGTACTTATGTCCTTTCCAATTCTGTAAGCTCCCTTGCTGTAACTTGACTAATGGTGACTACCAGAAGTCAGGCTAGGGAAGCTAGGGTTCTTATCAAAATGTAGAAAATCCAGTTATGATATTTTGGTACACAGTCCCATGATCTTTCGGCACCCCACCTTGTTAGACCTACCTTCCAAGGTATGGCTATTGAGGAGGCAGCAAAGGCTGATGAGGAGCACTATCATCTGTACCGCTTCTACTTTTTGCATACAGCGAGGCAACGCCGTATGGAGTATTTGTACTTTCTTACAAAGAGTACTGCAACTGAAGAGGGTGAGGAAGTTGGTGTCCATTCTAGGAAGTACCATTGATATCCTACCAATGATTGGGTATTGTAGGTAGAGGAGGTGGTAAAAGCTATCTGTGACTGCCACGTTTCTTGCGGTGGTGGTGGTGGTGAGGAAGCATACTTCTGTAACAACCTTCTTCGTTTTCTTGTAGAAGTGGTGGTTGCAGAGGTGTAGAGGCTTGCAGTAGTCTTACTTGAAGATCTTGCTAAGATTTGATAGTAACTTGTAGGACAATCTATAGGAAATATCCTATATCAGACTGTGCTTTGTAAAATACTTTGTACCGTTCATTGCCGAAATAATGATACAAAATATCCTAAAAAATTGTCAGACATCTTGTATCGGTCTATTATATTGGATTGTAAAAAATAGTACAATGAGATCAAAATAAATGTTGTGTCGAACTGTGTAGAGAAATATGTGAAAGATCTATTTTTTTAGAGATAAACAGTTAGTTGTTTCGTGCTTATAAAAAGATGTGCATCGATTGAAAAAATTATGTTGCTCGAACTATACTATATGAATGTACAACATATAGAATATTGGTATGCGAACTGTGGAAAACAACTTGAAAATATGAGAAAATGACGTAAGGGCATTTTACATTAGCTCGAGGGAATGAGGAGAATGTGTGAAGGTCGCAAAAAGGGGAGGGGTCAAGAATATATTCAGCGTTATTTTAGTATATGGAACTGATGGATAGGTTTGAAAGTTGTGATTTTTATCATTGAATATCTTGCATGCATAAAAGGTGGGTGATAAGAGGCTTTTAGGGTTTCCTCTGGAAAAATACTAACTCAAAGTATGGTTATCAAATTGTTGCATGGATAAGTGGGATTGAATCCATAAAGAGGTTTGCGAAAACAAATAGTTTCTAGGCCGAATTATGATTTTTGTAGTAGCCTACTCGCAGCCTTCTAGCACAAGTCAAATAATCGAAGGCTACATCGAAGCCTACCTAGAGACTCGAAGCCCAAAATGATAGTAACTAAGTCCACGAAGCCTTCCATGACTAATCGAATACTCGAAGGAATCACCAAAACTATCTACCATAGTCAAAGATAGATGAGCAGCGCCAGAACTCAGCACCAGTACCAGAAATACTTCGACCATGGTCATACATGATTGAAGGTAGACATGTCAAACAACAAGCTCACCAGATAGAACAGTGAAACAAACTGCTCGACAAATATAGTATCATAACAAATAGCTACAGTGTCAGAACCGACTCCAGGTACAAGTCAGTTGTCCCCAAAGGATATGCATGTAACCTGACCTCCCATACTAACTCAGCCCTTTCTATATCCTATAAATAGGAGAGAGGAGGCACTAGGAAGAGGTTAAAAAATTTCTTCCCTTAACTCCCCAAGAAAACCTTCGACCATCCTGCAACTTGCTTCTATTCGATCTGTCTTCTAAGCTCGATATATATCATCATCTATTAAAAATCCACGCTAGAGGTCGTGGAGAAACCCACTCAAGGACTCCATGCAAGTGTGTTTACATAGTAATATCGCATGCTATTATATTAAATGCTTGCTTAGTCCCCTAGTCGAAGACAACCCCGAGGTGTAAGAGTCAATTTCCACTCTACGAAACTTTTCTCCTACAGTTTTGTAAGAGATAAATCTAAGGGAAGAAATAAAAGCTAATTATAAAAGTTAAGTATAGAAAGAGCTAAGGTTCAAACTTGGCCTCTACCTTTAAAAACACTAATCGATAAACAAATAGATCCTAATATCTCCACCCATCATATGTTCATGTTAAGACACATACGATGTTGTAAAATCGACCACTAAATTTATGGTCAAGGATTTAGTGGTTATACTTTTAAGTGACGGTGAAGAGTATCTTAGAGAATTATCAACTCAACCATGGCTAGGTTTGAGTGAGTTCTCTAGTGTTTCTGCTTTTTTGATCTCCAAATTAAGTCTACGATTAGTAGTACTTGTCTGTATCTAACGTTATCGTACACCAAACCGAAGATATAGTCAAGCCTTCGATATGATGCACTAACTTATCAATCATAAAGTACTAAGAGAAAACTAATTAGATTATAATTAATGCCAACTATTTCTCATCCAAGAAAATACCTCATCCTAGCCATAGCTAGGAGATTAGCCGCTCATCTCAGACTTCGCCGCATTATCAACTAATGAAGACATTAACAAAAATTAAACTAAAGAGATGAAGAAGAAGAAAATTAGCTTCATTCACTAATAGCTTCCAATATAAGATGTCTAATTACAATGGGGGGAGGGTTCTGTCATGCCCAAAATCTAGTAATCGATAGCTTGACCAATTACTAGATTCTAAGTAGTACAGGTCGGGGAATCCAAAGATTTTATCCCACAAATAGCCAAGCCATAGACAAATTTTGGCTCGGAAATTCGCATATAGCAATAATCATCAAAGTAAAGAAATAACAGTACAACAATATAACGCGGAAGCAAAAGACATATATATACATATCAGATGAAAATGTAATACAACATCTCGAATTAAACTCAGCGACACATGCTGAGAACACCTACAGAAGTCCAAAACCTAAGGAAATCTGCAGTGGCAAAATCTATCCCTGAGCTGGCTACCCACGCGGTAGTCCAAGCTAATCAACCTCTGAAATGGTTAAAATGCGAGAGAGAGCAAACAACGAGCTCATTAATCCAACAGAACTAAATAACTTACTAACAGCTGGTACTAAAATTTAGAGTAGAGATTAATATAATATAAAATAGGTAAATACAATCTAGCAATATAATAAGTGACCATAACAGATACAGAGTTGATAAGGAACGAAAATAGAGTTGATGAGAGGAGATAATAGAGAAGGAATGTGAGAAGAGAGTAGAGTAAGAAATATGAGAAGAGAATATGATGATATGATAATATACAATGCCATGACGTGAAGTGATGACTGGGATAATCCCATACTTGTCCTAGATGAATTAATATGTTATGATGAGTAGGGATATTCCAATAAATATCCCCTAATACAGAAAGATTCAGTGTCATAAAAGTCAACGCGATCTTATTATAATGTTGGTTGATCAAGCGCTAACGTCTAATTTCTTAAAGAGACCGGTAAAGGGATACACATGTACGATTTGGTTAAGCTCGACCAAGCTAGGATGGTCGCACTTGATCAAAGTGGATTTGGGTGTATCAACCCGCAGAACAATAGTCCGTAACATTTCAAGGAATTTCAACCTCAACGTGAATAAGTTGGGATCTCCATGACTCTGCCTCATACCATTCCACACTCTGGAGTGGTTGAACTGGGTATGATAGTTCCATTCCCAATCTTACCGTGTTTTTTAACCCGATCTCACGGACTCCTTTGATCCTATCGGAGGTCAACCGAAACGGAGTGCTCGTGTATCCAATCTCAATAAGTTTTGAAAGATGTGTTATAAGTTATAAAGTGCAACAAGTGCATAAGAAAGAAGCACAGCTACCGCTCACACGGCAACACAACAAGGATGAATAGGGACTCGTTTGCACCGACTATGCATAGCCGACACAGCAACCTAACCGTCACTACATCCAACCCAAAAATCTCTTAAGGATGGAAGGGGTATTCCTGGGCAAGCCACGAGAATGCTAACCCAACCACCACTAACTAACTCAGGTGCTATGCAAACCAAAAACCAACTCCAGAAACAATTATAAACCCAAACTACAGGTTAGCACTTCTAACATAATAATTTCTAGGTTAAAATATAGTTAATCACAAAACATCTCTAAGTTCAATATAACTCTCTAAAACAATACTCAGAAACTAGTATAGAAACTTAATAATGCTGGAATAAAACTCTCCTGAAGGAAATCCAAGTCCTGCGGAAGAACCAACTCAAAAACCCAACTAAAATCCTCGGAACGGTAACGGAACGCCTGATAATCTAACACCAACAATGGAGAACAAAAAACAACCAATCAATTAAGGAAACTTCATCAAAACCAAACCCTAGAAATCAGACCTACACTGAAATCGAGCGAAAAGGACGGAAAAGGAATCGAGAATTTTTATTTCCGAGGATAGGAGCGAAGCTTGCGACGAAGCGGGCGAAGAATCCTCGAGCGATGGGGAAGAGTTGATCAGGAGTATAGAGGAGAGGGGAAAAGGTTAGGGAGAGGAGAGTGAGAGAGAAAGAAAAAGGAAGTGAAGAGAAGAGAGGAAAAGACCCAAAAAAGGCTGAAAACGCGCCTCTGTTCGAACATAAATGATCCTGTTCGAACAGAGTGAGTTGTATTTGAATAGGGACTAGTCTGTTCGAATAGGAAGGGCTCCATTCGAACATAAAGGGCCCTGTTCGAACAGAACTGCTCCTGC
Organism: Kingdonia uniflora; assembly: GCA_014058105.1. NCBI lineage: Eukaryota > Viridiplantae > Streptophyta > Magnoliopsida > Ranunculales > Circaeasteraceae > Kingdonia > Kingdonia uniflora. The sequence goes on along the minus strand of JACGCM010000474.1, from coordinate 17,625 downwards.
TTATAAATAAAAGACCCCGGACACACCACGGACCACCGCGGACACCTCGGAAACACCATGGACCACCACCACTACCACACAAACACTACAACGAACTCAACAAAGGTTATCCAAAGTAGAAACACCACCTCCATCGCCTCACAGCCACCAAAACGCCTAAAGCCCCAAAAAGGAATCATTTCCCTCGAGAAACTCTAGAAACCTAGCAGCCAATCCAACGGCTCACCGGACCCATCCCAAACCACACACACATCAAACAAACATCACTGCCAACTCAACAAAGGGTTTCGAAAGTATAAATACCACCTCCACCACCTCATGGCCACCAAATGCCTAAACCCCCAAAAAGGAATCTTCTCCTCAGGAGACTCTGGAAACCTGCCGGCCACTCCAACGGCACACCGGAATCACCCCAAACCACTCACACAACAAAAAAACATCACTACCAACCCAGCTTGGGGTTCCCAAGGCCGCAACGCCACCTCCTTCTCCGAGTGACCACCGAATCGCCAAAACTACAAAAGGATTCTAATACTAAACCACTTAAAGGAATAAATGGATGCATAATGGATGAATAAAATGGATTAAAGAGTACATGCAGAAAATGAATGCCAAACTTAAACTGAAGGAAATGAATCTAATATGCTGATGAGATAAAGAATAGGAAGATATGAGCGGAAATGGAATATGAGTAAATATTAGGAATAAATAAAATACGGGTCATTACAATCTACCCCCCTAAAAAAAAAAAATTTCCCCCTAAATTAAACGCATACCTCATCCTGAGAAAAAAAGTGGATAGTGCCTCCTCACATCAGCCTCTAACTCCCAGGTAGCCTCCTCTGGACCATGGTAACTCCACTGGACTTTCACAAACGGAATAACCTTCTGGCGAAGAACCTTTTCCTCGTGATCCAAAATACACTCCAGATGCTCAAGATTCGAGGCATCATCACGAACCTCTTTCGGTTCCCAGTCAATCACGTGAGTAGGGTCCCGTTCATACTTCCTCAACATAGAAACATGAAAGACGCTGTGAACTCTGCTCAGCTGCGGCCACAGCGCCAAACGGTATGCTAACTCTCCAACTCTGTCCAGAATCTCAAACAGGCCAATATATCTCGGAGCCCGCTTCCCCTACTTGCTGAAACGTATCATGCCCCTCATCGGTGAAACCTTCTGCAAAACATGATCCCCGATCTGAAACTCTAGGGTCTCCTACGGATATCGACATAACTCTTCTGTCGGCTCTGTGCTATACGTAACCGATCCCTGATGGTAGTAACTGCCTCAGTAGTCTCCCGAACCAAGTCTAGTCCCAGTAAGCTCTGCTCACCAACCTCTGCCCAACTCAATACTGATCTGCATGGTCTACCATGTAAAGCCTCTTAAGGTGCCATCCCGATGCTCGACTGAAAGATATTATTGTACGCGAACTCAGTCCAATGTAAATACTCATCCTAGCTGCCCTTGAAGTGTAAAACACAAGCTCAAAGCATATCCTCAAGGATCTGGTTGACTCACTCTGTTTGACCGTCGGTCTGAGGATGAAATACTGTACTGAAATCTAGTCTAGTATCCATAACTCGCTGAAAACTCTGCCAAAATTTGCTGGTAAACCTGACATCTCTATCTTACATAATAGACACTAGAACCCCGTGAAAATGAACAATCTCCCTCACATATATCCTGCTCAACTCATCAGTAGTCATAGTCATGCAAACCGGAATGAAATATGCCGATTTGGTCAATCGGTCCACAATCACCCAAATAGAATCATGTTATTTCTTCGTCTACGGTAAACCCGATATGAAGTCCATCGTCACATGCTCCCATTTCCACTCTGGAATAGGTAAGGGTTTAAGCTGCCCCGCCGATTTCTGATGCCCGACCTTTACCTGCTGGCAAGTTAGACATTTTGAAACAAAATCAGCTATCTCGCGCTTCATATTGTCCTACAAAAAATGACTCTTCAGGTCCTGGTACATCTTCGTACTGTCTGGATGAATGATGTATCTCGAACCATGTGCCTCACTCAAAACCTCACGTCTCAGTACCTCAGAATCTGGCATGCATAATTTGCCCCTGTATCTGATGTTGCCATCTAAACTAACTGTCCAATCAAGTCTGGTGTCGTTTGAAGCCCAAGACTATAATTTGTCGTCCAGCTGCCGCACCTCTATAATCCGAGAAATCAAAGATGGTTGAACTCTCAGAATTTCAATAAGACTACCCGTAGTCTCCGAACTAAAAGTCAACCCGAACTCCACAATGTCACTTAGCATCGTCCACTCACGAATCATCAGGCATGCAAGTAATCCTCTAGGCAAACGGCTCAAGGCATTGGCCACCACGTTCGCCTTCCCTGGGTGATACTGCCAATCCACATCGTAGTCCTTAAGAAATTCCATCCACCTGCGTTGTCTCATGTTCAGCTCCTTCTGAGAGAAAAGATACCGCAAACTCTTGTGATCAAAAAAGAGCTCGAATCTCTCCCCGTATAGGTACTATCTCCAGATCTTTTGCGCATAAACCACTGCTGCCAACTCGAGGTCATGAGTAGGATAATTCCTCTCGTGTACCTTAAGTTATCTCGAAGCATAAGCCACCACCTTGCCCTCTTGCATCAAAATGCAACCAAGTCCATTGAGCGATGCATCACTGCATACTCTATACCTCTACCCACTGGACGGAACAATCAGAACTGGCACGGTAGTAAATCTGTTCTTCAACTCGGCAAAAGCTAAAGAATACCTATCGTCCCAAACAAACCGACCGTCTTTCTGCGTCAAATGGGTCAATGGAGCTGCAATCCGCGAAAACCACTTAATAAATCTACGATAGTAACCCGCTAAACCCAGGAAACTATGAATCTCGGTAATGCTCGTCGACTATGCCCAATCTGCAACTGCTGCAACCTTGGAAGGATCTACTGCAATTCCATACTTAAACACCAGTGCCCTAGGAATTTCACCTCCTGCTGCCAAAATTCACACTTTTCAAACTTTGCGAATAATGCGTTCTCCCACAAAGTCTGTAAAGCGGTCCTCAAATGTTCCTCGTACTCTGTCTTAGTCCTCGAACATATCAGAATCTCGTCGACAAACACAATGACGAACCGGTCAAGAAAAGGGCTAAAAACACGGTTCATCAAATCCATAAAGGCTGCGGGCGCGTTCGTCAAACCGAACGGCATAACTAGAAACTCATAGTGTTCGTAACGAGTCTGAAAGGCTGTCTTCGAAACATCAGCTGCCCTGATCCTCAACTAGCGCTAACCCGATCTAAGATTAATCTCAAAAAAGAACTGCGCTCCTCGAAGTTGGTCAAATAAGTACTCGATCCTCGGCAACGGATATCTGTTCTTGATCGTGACTTTGTTCAACTCGCGGTAGTTAATACAAAAAGGCATTGATCAGGCTTTCTTCTTTGCGAACAACACTGGAGCTCCCCATGGCGAAGTACTCGGTCGAATAATTCCCTGACCCATCAACCCATAAATCTGATCCTGCAGCTCTTTCAGCTCAACAGGTGCCATACGGTACGATGCCTTCGAAATCGGTGTTGTGCCCGAACCAAGATCTATGCCAAAGTCAATCGCTCTCATTGGTGGTAAACCAAGAATCTACTGGAAAACGTCAGAATAATCGCAAACTACCGGAATAGAGCTAACATCCAAACCCGAGGACTCTAACTCTAGGAAAGCTAATAAGTCATCCCCTGACAGTGCAGGTTTTGAACTAGAGAACACGAATCACCTCTCAACGGGAATACAAAAGGTAGCCATCTTCTCGAAGCAGTCTAAAGTGACTCGGTACGTCGACAACCAATCCATTCTAAGGATGATGCCAAACTCATGCATCGGCTAAACTAATAGTTCTGTTGAGAGGATTCGACCACAAACAACTATCGGGGAATCTCTACATATTCGTGAGATAGACACCAAGGAATCTAAAGGAGTACCCACGGACACCTCATCAATCAATAAAGAAGACTCAAAGCCAATAATGCAGAGAAATGCAGATGGGATGAATGAATGTGATGCACCAGAATCAAAAAGGACATGAGCGGGCGAATAAGAGATATGGATCGTACCTTCCGCCACAGGTGGAGCGGCGCGAGCGCTGCGCCTCCCTACTGCAAACACTCTACTCTATCCATGGCCCTGAGCCTGGCCCTACTGCTGGCTCGGATGCTGCGATCTCTATTCACCCTAAGGTCCTGAAACTATCTATCTGCCCTGTGGACCCTGAAACTATCTTTGTGGAAACTGCTGAACCTGAGGAACCTGCTGCGGTCGTGGGATGTAACCAACTGGACCCTAAAACTGTAATAGCAGCTGCTGACCTCTATCTTGTTTGGGACAGAGCTTCCTAACATGCCCAATTCCCCTGTAGTTCCAACAAGTGTGTAAAGAAAGCAGTGCCCTCTATAAATGTTGTCCGCCCATAGCTCTTGCTGGTGTACCCTTAAATATCTCCCTCTTCGACCCAAGCTGTCATACTGTGTCGGAATCGCATTGCCCTTATTGGGTCTTGTATCCTATCTCGCTGGGTTCCTCACATCTCTGGACCTGCGATCCTCTGCCTCATTTTATTCTAGAGCTAACGCTTTAGACAAAACCTCCCTATAAGTACTGGCACCGGAAGAGATGAAGAACCTCCTGAAAAATGGACGAGGACCTCTCAAAATTTTTATCTTCTTCTGTTCCTCATCCGGAACAATAAACGGTACGTAACGAGCGAGCTCGTTAAACCTCTGATCATAGCTAGCCAGACTCATATCACCCTGCTCAAGTGAGTAGACCTCAGAAATGTAGGCATCTCTGCAGCTCTGCGGATAATACTGATCAAAGAAATGCTTCTAGAATGACGACTAAAGAATAAGAGACTCCAAAACTGTCCTATTGTCCATATCCCACCAATAATCTACCTCGCCCTGAAGTAGGTAAGCTGCAAGTATCACCCGCTGATCGTCGGGACACCTCATCGCGTCCAAGGTCTTCTCTAAAGCTGCTCTAAGTAACAGTGCTCCCTGTGTACTGGGCTCCTAGCCTACTGAAAGGAAGCGATAAAACTTTCCATAAACTGCTTCATCTCTGCTGAAATACCTGAAGCTGCCGGAACTGGTAAAACACCTAGATGCCCTAGAAGCACTGGAGTAAGCGGGGCACTCTGATAAACCTGAGCCCCTGGTGCTACTCCCACACCAACCCCATCCTCAAAAACTATCGGCTCTGTCTGCAGGATCGGAACGGACCCTGAACTCTCCTGACCAACCACTGGCTCATCAGCCACTACTCCGCTACATAAACCCTAGCAAACACCACCTCAGATACCCCCACGGGTTTTAACACGACCTCTACCTTTGCCACCTCTAGCCATCTGTTACGAATAAGGAAACACAACTCAGGAACGGAAAGGAAAGGATTAGGAATTGGAAAGGAATACGATAAATATGAAAATCAGGAAAGATTCGATCCTAACTCTGTCTAAAGAATAACTCGTCATATGATTTGCAATAACAGAGATAAAGATTAACCTTACGCTCTGATACCAAGTTTGTCACGCCCCAAAATCCTGTAATCAATAGCTTTACCAATTACTAGATTCTGAGTAGTGCAGGTCGGGGAATCTAAAGATTCTACCCCACAAATTGCCAGACCGTAGACAAATTCAAGCTCGGCCATTCACATATACAAATAATCATCAGAGTAAAGAAATAATAATACAACAATCTAACGCGGAAACAAAAGACTTATATATACATATCAGGTGAAAATGTAATACAACATCTCGAATTAAACTCAGCGACACATGCTGAGAACACCTAGAGAAGTCCAAAACCTAAGGAAATCTACAGTGGCAAAATCTATCTCTGAGCTAGCTACCCACGCGGAAGTCCAAACTAATCAACCTCTGAAATGGTTAAAATGTGAGAGAGAGCAAACAACGGGCTCACTAATCCAGCAGAACTAAATAACTTACTAATAACTGGTACTGAAAATTAGAGTAGAGATGAATGTAATATAAAATAGGTAAATACAATCTAGCAATATAATAAGTGACCATAACAGATACAGAGTTGATAAGGAACGGAAATAGAGTTGATGAGAGGAGATAATAGAAAAGGAATGTGAGAAGAGAGTAGAGTAAGGAATATGAGAAGAGAATGTGATGATATGATAATATACAATGCCATGACGTGAAGTGATGACTGGGATAATCCCATACTTGTCCTAGATACAATGATATGTTATGATGAGCAGGGATATTCCCATAAATATCCCCTAATGCAGAAAAATTCAGTGTTTTAAAAGTGTACGCATTCTTATTATAATATTGGTTAATCAACCGCTAACATCTAATTTCTTAAAGAGATCAGTAAAGGGATACACAGGTACGATTTGGTTAATCTCGGCCAAGCTGGGATGGTCACACTTGATCAAAGTAGATTTGGGTGTATAAACCCGCGGAACAATATTCCGTAACATTTTAAGGAAATTTAGCCTCAACGTGGATAAGTTGGGATCTCCATGACTCTGCCTCATACCATTCCATACTCCGGAGTGGTTGAACTAGGTATGATAGTTCCATTCCCAATCTCAACATGTCTTTTAACCCGATCTCACGGACTCCTTGGATCCTGTCGAAGGTTAACAGAAACGGAGTGCTCGTGTATCTAATCTCAATAAGTTTTGAAAGATGTGCTATAAGTTATAAAGTGCAGCAGGTGCATAAGAAAGAAATACAGCTGCCGCTCATACGGCAGCACAACAAGTATGAATTGGGACTCGGTTACACCGTCTATGCATAGACGACACAACAACCTAATCGCCACTACATCCATTCCAGCAATCTTTTAAGGCAGGAAGGGGCATTCCTGGGTAAGCCACGAGAACCTTAACCCAACCACCACTAACTAACTCAGTTCCTATGTGAACCAAAAACCAACTCCATAAACAATTATAAACCCAAACTACAAGTTCACACTTCTGACAGAATAATTCCTAGGTTAAACTATAGTTAATTACAAAACATCTCTAAGTTCAATATAACTCTCTAAAACAATACTCAGAAACTAGTATAAAAGCTTAATAATGCTGAAATAAAACTCGCCTAAAGGAAATCCATGTCCTGCGGAAGAACCAACTCGGAAACCCCACTAAAATCCTCGTAATGATAACGGAACACCTAATAATTTAACACCAACAATGGAGAACAACAAACAACCAATCAATTAAGGAAACGACATCAAAAACAAACCCTAGATATCAGACCTACGCCAAAATCGAGCGAAATGAACGGAAATGGAATCGGGAATTTCTTACCGAGGATAGGACCGAAGCTTGTGACGAAGCGGGGGAAGAATCCTCAAGCGATGGGAAAGAGTGGATCAAGAGTTTGGAGGAGAGGGGAATACGTTAGGGAGAGAAGACTGAGAGAGAGAGAGAAAAAGGAAGTGAAGAGAAGAGAGGAAAAAACCCAAAAAAAGGCTGAAAATGCGCCCCTGTTCGAACAGAAATGATCCTGCTCAAACAGAGTAAGTTTTATTCGTGCAGAGACTAGTCTGTTCAAATAGAAAGGGGTCTATTCGTACAGAAAGGGCCCTATTCGAACAAAACTGCTCCTGCATAAAAAAATGACCCCGAACACATCACGGACCACCCCGGACTCCTCAGAAACACCACGGACCACCACCACTACCATAAAAACACTACTACAAACTCAACAAAGGTTTTCCAAAGTAGAAACACCACCTCCACCATCTCACGGCCACCAAAATGCCTAAACCCCCGAAAAGGAATCTTTTCCCTCGGGAAACTCCGGAAACCTACTGACCAATCCAACGGTTCACCGGGACCACCCCAAACCACGCGCACATCAAAAAAACATTACTTCCAACTCAAAAAAGGGTTTCCAAAGTAGAAACACCACCTCCACCGCCTCGCGGCCACCAAACGCCTAAACCCCTAAAAAGGAATCTTTTCCTTGGAAGACTCTAGAAACCTACCAGCCACTCCAACAGCTCACCGGAACTACCCCAAACCACACACACAACAAACAAACATCACTACCAACCCATCTAGAGGTTCCCAAGGCCACAACGCCACCTCCTCCTCCGAATGACCATAGAACCACCAAAACTACAAAATAAATCTAATACTAAACCACTAAAATGAATAAATTGATGCATAATGGTTGAATAAAATGGATGAAAGAGTACATGCAGAATATGAATGCGAAACTTAACATGAAGGAAATGAATCTAATATGCCGATGAGATAAAGAATAGGAATATATGAGCAGAAATAGAATATGAGTGAATATTAGGAATAAATAAAATACGGGTCATTACAGGTTCCTTTTATAGGAGAAGGAACCTAAATTTAGAAACTATAAATTAAATTCTAAAGAATATTTTTACTATAATTTCTTTTAATATTATAACCAATCACCTAAGATTCTGGCATATAATTCCCATAAGTGATGTAGAGATATTTCTTCATGGAAACTCTTGCATATATCTTCAATATGAAATATCTTCAAGGATCTTGGATGCAACATTTTCTTTGATGTTATCCTCCAAGAATATTTGTGTATATATTTCTTCAAACTTGAGACCAAATATATTGTGTCTTTGACTTTTTGTACTATGAACTATTGGAAACACTTTTACTTGACTTAAGAGCTTGGCTTTAAATATCCATCTCCAATAGCTACAATCAAACAAACGAGCATAAGTATCCAAAATTAAATATAATGGACGACTAAAATTCATGTTTCGGGTATATTAAAATGCCATAATTATGCTCATCAGTGGGATTGTATGTTATCATATTTTGTGGTTATAAATAAGGATGTAGATAAAGATGTAAAATGGGGAAACATGGTGAGGACTCGTTCTTATAGAGCTCGACATGTGGTGGTGGGGCGGGTGGCAATAAAGATTACTGAAGTTCACGAAAGTATATTTGGGCAGCTTGACTATGATGCTAATTTGCCAAAATCTGTATTACAATTGGAGGGGCTGAATCCACGGGCAAAGGAAAATGAGGTTAGTTATCATTTTTGGTATGAGGTATTCCGCCAATTGATCGCTTAGTCTGAAGATCAAAAAGCTATTATGAAGGAGATTGCATTGGATAAGATAGTTGTTGAAGATGAGAGGATTGCTGGTAATCTACTGATCAGATGTGGTGTTGTAGGGCATCTCAGTTGTTTTAGATGTAACAATGTTTGAGATGGCAAACTTGTGTTTAGTTAGAAATAATGTAATGAATATAGTAAAAACAAATTATTTTCTATTTTTTCTCCTTAATTTATGGGAAAGTTGTTGAGGTTTGATTTGAATTTTGAAGTAAGAGCATTGGGAATGACGTTGTAACTATTATAAGGATGGTGAGTAGGAGAAGTAGAAACCTTGAAGACAAGTATGATGGTGAAGGTATAGTGCGATTGCGTATGGTTTGATTTTTTTATCATGAGTATGGGGAGGTATGAGAGAGGAGTAAGTAGGAGAGAGAGAGAGATACATTTAATTATAGGGTTTTGGTTGATGATGAAAAGTAATTTTTACCCAAAAGGTATGAACCGTCTAACAAGTACAGTGGAAGAGACGCATCAGTTGGAAAATAGAGGGCGGCTTGCGTAAATCCCAAACATTGCCAGCAGTTAGAAAGAAAAAATATAAATAGTCATGATTCATCTTCTACTGTCATGAGAAGAAACTCATGGTATTGAGTACTGTCGTGAAGGAAGAGACGTTGGGGGCTACTGATTCATTTTCTGCTGTTGCAGGTTAGTGATTGTTTTGTGTTATCCTTTTTCTTTGGATTTAAACTTCTGTGTATGCTGTGATGATTGGTGTGTGTGGATTGAATAAATCTTTTCCCTCTAGTTTTGTGTATTTAAAATTTAAAATATGTGTTATATATGGAAAGTTTGTTTTTGTACTTTTGGAGAAAATATTTTTTTTTGCGAAATTTGTTTGTGCTATGCTAAGCAGTGACTAATGATGAAATTTGAGGCTAAAAATATATTTTTGATAATAGAAAATAACACCCAATATAGAAATTAGAGGCTAAAGGTAATGTGGATGAAGTAACCGCTGCTCGTGATAATCTCGGGCAAAAGCTTCTTGAGGAAGGTTACTCCTTGGAAGATGTCCATGCAATAGAAAAAGGGCAATTTGCGGATGTTGAGGTGCTCGAAACAGAAGATGAACCTGAATCTCGCAGTACTCCTCCCTAGGAATCTATACCATGATTGAGCAGTATCTCTGGTAGCACTGAGCGAGAGAATCAGGAAGGGGAAGATAATGACAAGGTAGAGTAATGTGCAAGTAATGGTGTTATCAAATATTGCATGGGAGGAAGGAAAATATTTGAAGTTATTGTTTAAGTAGAAAATATGAATGATGGTATATTTTTTTATAGGAAAATATTTGTGTAGGAATTATGCGAGCTGCGCATCATCAATGAGGCATTAAAGATTGAGCTCGCTTGGGAGAAATAAGATGTATATGCAGCAGCGCTCATAGCTGCATGCGCAGAGGTTTTGGTGAGAAAATAGATTTTTAAGAGAAAAGATTGATATAGGCACATACAAATTTACCCTTTGTCTAGGAACTAGGATAAATAGTGAGAGAGTATTAAAAGATGTGTACCTTAGAATATTTAGGAGATTGTGGTATTAACCTGATCTTGAGATTGTAAAGCATATGGCCACCAGAGTGAGAAATTGCCCTAGCTTAAAGGCTAAGGATGAGCTCGTTGTGGTGGGTCCATGACAGACAATTGAATGTATGTAAACTGTTTGTATATCAAACTGTTTTATGAGAAATATAGGCTGTTTTCCATGTGGTGAATGTGAAATAAAACTTTTTCGCAGGCCTAGCTAGAAGCTGCACGAGGTTGCGAGGAGGATGTGATAAAATATAATTACGAGTTTAAACTCGAATTGGATAGGATCCATCAGATATTTAAGAGAGTATAGATCAGTATGTAAAAGTGGAGATTAGGCCGGCTAAGTCAAAAAATACAGTTATCGAGCTGAGTCAACAGATCGAAAATAAGGAAACATATTTGAGGAAAATTCAAGGTGAGCTAGTATGTGCTTATAGTGAGGTTGAGAAGTTGAAGAGAATGTTAGTGCGTGAAGGGGAAGTGTAAAGAAGTAGATACCGCTTAATATCCTATAATTTTATTAGAGGTTGAAGTGTTGAATTTAGTAGGGCATCTTATTAATTTGGGGGACCAATTGAGGATGAAGGAGGCAGAAGTGGTGAGAGCGCGAGCTGATTTGTTGAGTACAGAAATTGATGTGGAGAAGTTGAGTAACACTATAAAAAGGATAGAGGATATCATCCAAAGTATGCAGAGTCATTGTGACAACCTCTCCTAACGGCTGGAGAATATGAAGGCTATCAAGTAGTCATGGTAGTAAGAGGGATGTGATGGAGAGACATAATAGGAAACTCAAGGATATAGAAGATTTGAGGGAACAACTTGAGAAGAAAAATCATGAAGGGAAGGTATATTTGGAACATATGGCGACCCTTGAGGCCAATCTTAAATATGTTCGCGTGGTAGTACAAAATTCAAATGAAAAACTAAGAAATATGGAGTTCAAATAGGCTGAGGCTCGGGATAGGGATGTTATTTTGAAAAAAAAGATTTCAAAATTTGAGGCAGATATTGAAATGGCCGAACATAACCTGGATGGTGAGGTTGCTGAGAGAGTCAGCGCCCAGGAAAGTATGGGGGAGGCTATCAGCATGCTCAGGCAGATGGATGAATTTATGAGAGTGACAGAGGTACGTAATGCTAACTTATCCTCGGATAAAGAAAAATAAAAAGAACGATGCAGGAATGTAGAAAAACTACTAGAGGATTCCTACGCAAGGTTTATTGAGCTCGTTGTACCAAATAGAAACAAACTTGCTGCCAGTGAACTGCACAAGATGGAGATGATAACGGTTCTTGCTTATTTTATAAATGAGATTAATAAAATTGAAGTAGGGAGAGATACCTTGCATGATAAAATGATCACAAAGGGAGTAAGGTGTGAAATGGGCTTGTATGCTCTGAATATTTGAAGTTCTTTACGTTAAAGCTGGAGTGCTTACCTAAGGGCTGGTGGATCTAGGTAGAGACTTTGTGGCGGTAAGAGTACTAGACTTTAGAACGTCTGAAGCTGGTAGGATCTCGTTTGAGGGTAGTTGAGCTCGATTTGTATTGTGCGAAATCGACGTGTGAATAGTTGATATTTCTTGCTTTGATCTTCGAGAATTTTAATAATAGATGTGTATCGATTGAAAATGAGTTTTACCTTTGCTTTAAACTTTGAGATTTAGTAGATAATAGATGTGTATCGATTGAAAGCTAGTTTTGCCTTTACTTTAATATTTGTGATTTAGTAGATAACTACATATATAACTGTAGAGAGTAATGTGGGAAAAAAACTTAAAAGTTTTTATTGAGTAGAAAAGAATATACATATTGTTGGAAATCGTAATCTTACTTTTGGAATGTAAAGTATCGTGTGCTTGAAAAATGAGGGATTTAACAATAATATAATTTCAATCTTCTAGTATTCCAAGGGCTTGGTATGCGGGCGCCGTTCTTCGTCATGAGGTAGTAGGATCCGAGTCTAGTTTTTCCCACCATAAGAAATGTTCCTTCCCAATTTTTTGCAGGCTTCTAAGCGCTCAACTGTTTTCTGCTTTTAAGGATCTCATGGAGAGCGAGGTCATTAATTTGGAACTTACAACTGCAAACTCTTCTGTTGTATGAGGTGGCTAGCATCTGATGATAGCGACCAAGGTTGCTAACTGCTCGGGCTCGTGTTTCATGGATCTAGTTCAAGTTACAGGTTAACTCGAATTCATTTTCCTCATCAGTTAGCTCGTGATTTCGGATTGGGTGATGATATACTGTTGGGATGACGGTTTCTATTCCATAAGAAAGGAGAAAGGAGAATTTTTTGTGCACTATCGCGGTGTAGCACGGTAAGCCCATAGAACATGTGGTAGTTCCCGTATCTAATTTCTTTTTTCTTTGATTTAAGTCTTTTATTGATTCCATCAACGATTGTCTTGTTCGTGATTTTGGCCTGCCTATTGCCTTGAGGGTAATAGGGATTGGATGGCGAATGAATGATGTTATGTTTATTGAGGAATGCTACTACTTTTTTTTCAACGAACTGTGGTCCATTATTGATCCGAATCATGTGGGGGCAAAGAAATCGTATGATGATATGCTCCCAGATAAATGAAATGACTTCTTCTCGAGTTCGATAAAGAGGAACTTCTTCAACCCACATTGTAAAGGAATATGTTGCTACCAAAAGGCCAGAATACTTTACTAGCATAGATCTCGAGTGCAGGGGATTGTATTTTATGACCATATATAATAGCTTTGTTTGCTTATGCCGGGCCATAATACTCCTTGCGTAATAACTCTATTTTTAAATGATTAACCTGCGACATGGGACTCACAAGTCATTTCATGTAGATCCTTGAGAATTACATCTGCTTGTCTTTTCGAGAGGTACTTAAGATATGGCCCAGTGACTGATCTTTGGTAGAGGTGGACGCCTTTCTGAACTGTATAATGCTTAGAGTTTTTGATAAATTGCTTGCTCTCTCTAGGATCATCTGGAAGGGGGCCATCATATTTGGGGAACCATAATATTTGGGACCATCACATTTGATCAATTGCTTACACTCTTTGGGACCATCACATTTATTCTCCAATCCGAGATATGTGATGAAAGGCTTCCTCTAATCATATATTCCTCCTCTTCATCGCCTCCAGTATTAATCTCGCAAACTGTTAGGAGAGGGGTTAAAATTACTTCGATGTGAAGGTACCTTGCTTCTGTACCTAATACCCCAGTTAAATAAGCCAAGGAATCAACATATCGATTCTCCCCACGAGGTAAATAATCAAGTGTGGCTACAATGAATCTGATTGTTCTGTCAACGACCAAGGCTGTATAATTGATCAATCTATCATTCTTCTTGTATTGCTCGGAGTTGTGATAGATGATCAGCAATTAGTAAGTATAGACTAAGAGCTCAGGAACGCCAATCTCTAATGTCATGTCGAGGTCATGGATTAATGCTTCGTATTCAGTAACATTGTTAGAGTCTTCAAAATTAAAGCATATGGATTTCTCACTTCAGTTATTTGAGGGAGTAATAAGTACGATTCCGATCCCTGGCCCTACGGGTCCTGCTAATCCATTTGTAAGAAGTCTCCATCCCTTTCGTGTAGCCCATTCAGCTCATTCATCAAAGGACTTAGTAGGTGAATCTTCTACAAGATCTTCTGTGAGATCAGGATCGTATTCTTCCTAATCTGGATCTTCTACTGGAAAGTCTGCTAGAAAATCAACCACTGCTTGACCTTTTTCTGAATGTCGCAATTCAAATTTGATATCAGACTCCCTCAAACTTATGACTACTGTTGTACTCTTCTTGATTTCTCTTTTCAGATAAAATATCTTGAAGTGGGTAGTTTGTCATAACTTTTACTGATAAGATTAGAAGTAATGCTTGAGCTTCTATAAAGTGTAAACAAGGGTTAAGAGAAGTCACTCGATCTTGGAATATCTTGCTTCCGCGGTGTGAGGGTTTTGCTTATAAAATATATTGGCTTCTCAATCTTTCTATCAAGGCGAATAAAAACCGAGCTGAGGGAATTATCTATAACTGCATGGTAGATAACTAATTCCTTATTACCTATTGGGGTACTCATTACAGAAGATTTCCCAAGATGGACTTTGAGTTCTTGAAAAGCTCATTCATATTCTTCTATCCATTCGATCTCTTCGTTGATCAATTTTTCTTTCTTTGGTACATCCTCGAAGTATCAAAAATAACTATCGATATCGGTCGAAAGACTTAGAGATGAATCACTTGATAAAACAATCTTGTCAGTGAGTTTTAGTACATCGTTCTTTGTTTTTAGAGAAGCATGTTGAGTAAAGCTCGAATCTGATCTAGATCAGATTCATCCCCTTCTTGCTAATGAGATGTCCCAAGAACTTGTCCGAGTGTACTCCAAATTAACATTTATCTGGATTGAGCTTTATCTGGTAAGATTATAAAATGTGGAAGATTGTATTGAGATCTGTGATATGATCCATCTTTTATAAGCTTTGGGAGAGCAGATGGCAATGCAAGCTTCAATGATTTTCCCTAACTGTTCCATGAACATATTTTTCATTAACCTTTAATAAGTTATTTTGTTGTTCTTGAGTCTAAATGGCATGACTCTATAACAGTAGAGATCTATTTCAGTGATGAAAGTGGTTTTCTTTTATCTTCGTCTAAGAGGGGTATCTGGTTGTATCCTGAAGTAGCATTCATCATAGATAGTTGCTCGTGACCTGCTGTTAAACCAAGGATTTGATGAATGATTGGAAGGGAAAACTGTAGTTAGGTGTGTATTTGTTTAGATCTATAAAATCTATGTAAACTCGGACTTTCCCAATCCTCTTTTAATCTACAATACGATTGAGAAGCTTGTGTTAGTAGAGAAATACAAAAGACACCAATCGGTTTGGAAAAATAGAGAATTCAATTACTCAAAATGAAAAAATTGTAAGAAGAAAAACAATCAGACCCTAGGTTTCTCCCAGAACTCTTTTCAGATCTAATATTGAAAAGAAATAACCTAAGTCCCCTTTATATACTAGGGAACTTAAAATACTAAAAACACACATCTCGAGGTAAAAACACCCCTCAAAATGCAGCCACCGCCAAAAGAAAAAAGGCTGAATTACGCCTCTATTCGAACATAATGAGTTTCTGTTCAATTTAAATGAAATGTATTCGAATAGACAAAATCTATTCGAATAAAAGCCATCAGGCAGAAATCTATTCGAGCAGAAATATTCTGCTCCAATAAGCCTATCAGGCAGAAATGTATTCGAACATAAACAATTTTGTTCGAATAGAAACTTGAAAACATTCGTATCTTCCTCAGATCCCCTGGATCATGGCTTCCCCCTTTAGAGCCTTGAACTCCACTCAAGCTAGAACTGGAGATGTGGGAATGCAGCGATGCCCAATTCCCTGCTATACCATTTCGACTTACTCGGTAGTGTACCCTTCTTCCCAACTCAGACGATTCAATAACACCCAATAGGCGAGTATCGATTTCAGAGTCTTCATCAAGAAAAGACGGCTCAAACAGCTTTAAATGCTCAGCATTATTACAAAATACATTTCATGAAGGGTGGCAAATCCAACTGGAATTCATTGTCACAAATCTTCATGAGGATTAAAAATAGACTATAACGGATAGGTTTAAGCTTTTTACCTTCCCCCTTAAACCGTTCCTTACCCAAATACAACCAAACGAGGTTGCCCTCAAGAAAAGTACACTCAACCCGATGGTTGTCGAGGAGACCTTATACTTTGCTTGAGTCTTCTTCAACTGAGCTTCAACCACCTCATGAACCGTGCTGATCTTCACAATGAAATGCTGAGCTTTAACCTGTTCCTCCTTCTCCTTCCCTGACCCCGTCTTGTCGCCTAGACTAAATGCCAAATCAAAAAGGCTTTGTCGCAAGCACCCCAAACAAACTTCAGAAGGAGACTTCAACGTGGAACATAAATCGCCCAGCTGAACGCAAACTGAAGATATGATAAACTCTAATTCCAAGTATTAGGATGCTTAGAATGGAATCCCGTAATAAATGTACCAGAGTACGGTTATTGATATTTGTTTGCCCGTCTGTCTGCAGATGAAAAGCGGTACTTCTCTTCAACTTAGTATCCATCATCCCCCATAGCAATCTTTAGAAATGCCCAAAAAGTGGCTATCCCTATCAAAAATAATAGTACAAGGGAGCCCAAAATACCACTAGACGTCTCTGAAAAATAATCGCGCTGCTCCTTCCCCTGTGACGTCTTCTGGCATGGAATAAGAACAATCATCTTGCTGGATCGATCCACCACCACAAAAAAATAGTAATTTTTACACCTGTTCATGGGGAAACCACCCATAAAATCCATTGAAATACTCTCCAAAGGTCAACTTGGAACTGGCAATGGTAAGTACAGTCCTATCTTCCTATTTTAAGGCTTCGATGTGTTACATATCATGCGACCATGAACCATACGAGCAGCATCCACCTGCATCTTTAGCAAATAAAGATAATGCCCCAAAGTCATTAGATTCTTCTCAACCACAAAATGACCTGGCACCCGGGAATAATGTGCCTCTCAAATGTACTACAAACGGTCTCCACCCTCAGGAATACATATTAGACTGCCCTTGTAAATCAAACCATCCTTCAGAACATACTCGTACATCTTGCCCTGCAGTAATTTCTCGTAAATAACACTAAGCTCCTTGTCGTTACCATACCCTGAAACGTACTCAGAAGGAACAATCGGCTGGATCTGAATAACTACCAACAAAGCGGATATAGTTGGTAATGAGGGTCGAGATAACATATCAGCCATCTTGTTGTCTACTCCTTCTTATACTTATCAATAAGGTAAACTGCTGAAGTACCATATCTACTTAATATGGCGAGCTTGCTGAAGCTTTGACTGCGTAAGTAAGAAATGTAACAGTTGTGATCAGAATGTACGACAACCTCC